>CM077009.1:59064218-59519218 GCA_039090855.1 Macrothele yani
GGGGGTGTTTTCCAACAGGATAACGCTCGCCCGCATACCGCTGTTGTAACCCAACATGCTCTACAGAGTGTCGACATGTTGCCGTGGCCTGCTAGATCACCAGATCTTTCTCCAATCGAGCACGTATGGGACATCAATGGACGACAACTCCAGCGTCACCCCCAACCAGCATTAACCGTCCCTGTATTGACCGACCAAGTGCAACAGGCATGGAACTGCATCCCACAAACTGACATCCAGCACCTGTACGACACAATGCATGAACGTTTGCGTGCTTGCATTCAACATTCTGACGGTTACACCGGTTATTAATGTAGCAGCATTTCACCTTTAAAATGGCTCTTCTCGCGCTTACATTAATCTGTGATCTTGAAACCTTAATCGATTAAATATGTTACCTATACAAATGTATTGCCGCCATTTCATTCCTCTACAACTATTTTTTCGTGGTGTTGGGATTTTTTTCCGTCAGTGTAGATGTTGCTGAAACGTAATTGTAAGATATCTCTGAAAGTGTAACAAAAATGAGAGATTGTAAGATTATTGATACATATCTGAAACGTTTTGTGCTGTGTGGGTATGGGCTCAAAAAATTGTGATACAGAAAGCTTCGAGTTTCCCCGAGGGGAAGCCTGAATTAACCCAAAGAAACATCCCACTCGTTTTGATTTCGATAGGTTAAAAAGTTAATTAAGTGTGTTTTACTCTTCCTCCTGGATTAAGCAGTAAAGCAATCTGCAAGTCGTTCAAAGCTTCTCAGGAACTTAGTTTGTATATATGCTTAAGGGAACTAATACCTTGGGGCATTAAATTGTGCGAATAAAAACATATTCCCGCAATATACTTAAAGACATTTAAAAAAAAACTTAATAACAATGGAAAAAGTTCTACTTAAGATTTTGATGTCGAAGCCAAAGTAACGGAAGAACAAGTTAGTAAAATCATGCAATGCATTGATTATGATACGCTTTCCAACATACCAGAAATCGCGCGCAGACTAACTCTCCTCCCTACCCTGACTATTGATTCGTTCAGTATACCTCCGGAACAACATACTACAGTTTTGTCTCAAAAGAAGCATTTTTACTCACGCTATGAGGATAATGGCTGTGGAATAAATCTGGCTCCTGTGCCGTGACCTTTGACCCCATTTTGATGATATTACACAGAATTGGTTCAGTATACCTCCAGAACAGCATGCTAAAGGTTTGTTGCAAGAGAAGCAAGAGAAGCATGTTGCAAGAGAAGCATTTTTACTCAAGTTATCAGGATAATGGCTGTGGAATAAATCTGGCTACTGTTCCCTGACCTTTGACCCCATTTTGATGATATTAAACTTGGTTCAGTAGACCTCCAGGACAACATACAAAAGTTTTGATGCAAGGGAAGCATTTTTACTCAAGTTATGAGGATAATGGCTGTGGAATAAATCAAGCTCCTGTGCCCTGATCTTTGACCCCATTCTGATGGTATTCAACAGAATCGGTTGTGTAGCTCCAGAACAACATGATAAAGTTTTGTCGCAATCGAAGCATTTTTACGTAAGTTATGACGTATAAGGGTGATGTAATAGATCCCGCTCCTATGTCCTGACCTTTGACCCCATTTCACCCAATTTTCAATAGGGTTTGTTCCGAGGTAGTCCCCTACCACATACTAAAATTTCATCGAAATCGAACCTTCTTTTACCTTAGTTATGACGCATAAAAGCAGTGGAATGGATCCCGCTCCTATGTCCTGACCTTTGATCCCATTTCGCCCATTTTCAGTAGGGTTCGTCCCCAGTTGTCCCCTGCCATATACTAAAATTTCATGGAAATCGAACCATTTTTTACGCGGTATCGTGCGGACCGACAGACAGACGGACAAAGCTGGAGCATATACGCTTCTTCAACCTACAGTTGGAAAGCGTAAATAAAAAAAAAATCCGCAGGAAGGAATTCCGCAGTAAATGACGTACGATTTTTGTTTTAATTTTTGCATGCCTACATATAGCGTTCACGGCACACCACTGATTAAATGTTAAATGTATGCTGTCTATCGCTAAACATACTTACTGGTACATGTTAGATGTATTCACGCTCTGGTTAGATGTATTGAATCTCTCGTTAAGTGCTTGCTCTTGTTAAAAGTCGTCTATATCGTTATTCTGCTTTGAGATAGAATCTGAAAGTTAATCTACCTGTAGCCAGAAAACTATGATTCTGATCACTCGACAGCCCGGGGGGGGGGGCTATCACGTACATGCGGTAGTCATGGTAACGCCAAATGCTGAAAACAAATCCTGGCTTTCATATTTCTAAGGCATACATCGCCACGCATTGCCTTAGGGCTTTATTTGGCTTTATTTAGATGTAAATTATTCATTCGGGATTTCGCATTTAAAATTGCCAAAATTCATTGACATTTTTCGCGTTTTCATTATTTACTTCAAAGTAAAGATGTTTAATACTAAAATGCATACGCTTTCTTAGAGTATTATTATCAACAACGTACTGCAGCACCGTTGAATGATTACGAATGTTTAAATATTTTTTTTTAATTTTAGCAATGAATACTCAGAAACACGAATATATTACTCGGGAAATGCAAACGAATTGCAAATGCCTTTCTATTAGAAGGCGCATTGTTGGATTTAAAACTGAAAATGTATTAAATTAAAAATGATCGTGTTCAACCCTTTGTAGAGGGAAATAGCTTCTTTTGTCCGTTTTGAATACAGAAATAATTATTACTGCAAACTCAACGACCCGGACTCGCTTCCTGATTCGAGAGATGTTTTTCACGTTCTGAAATAGCTAACATCCCACACGGGATTACTTGCTCTGAAGAGGAATGATGTCTCTATGTCGCCATGACAACTGTGTCTTGCTGACTCAGTCGACAGATGCTACAGAGGTACAAAACTGCCTTTCCTTTTGATCATCTTTGTCTGCATTAAAAGATGTATCTACATCGGGTGGTTTTTTGTTTTTTATTGTTGCCCCTCTTCTCATGCGGCTTTCGACTTAGGGCTGATACTTTGCCCGGTATAAGGAGGGGATGCTTTTTTTCTTACCCACATCGGAGTGGTTCTTGATCCTAGACCGAGTAAATGATCTTCTCGTGATTACTCAGTCCCATGAAATCCGCTGTCCTATCTTTCCGTCCATCTGGAATGCAGTCATCAGCATTTGCTCTTCTTATCACGGGAGCAATCACTACCTATTTTCTTTGTCATCGAAAATAAATAGCTAGCTATATTTTCTTTTGTTTCATGGAATGGGAAGGGCATTACGGTGTCATAACTCTTCCTCAAAAATAAAATCAGCGAAAAACATGTTATGTAACGGTTTAGGCGATATAATGACCGTAGATGGGCGTCCCCTATGATTGGTTGGTGCTTGTTCTCTGTTATCTGACTTCAAACAAACAAAAATAATATAAAACATTAAACGAGAAAGAAAGCATACCTACGTTTCACCGCTGCTGTCTGCAAAAACTTATTAAGGAAAAGCGATTTACTTTCCCGTTTTAAGAGTGAGTGCACGTTTTCTTCTTAGCAGACTGCATTATTTATCTTATGAGTGCATGCTGTATGTTAAACTGACAAGTCGCCCAAAACAGCCTTTCCGTAGCAAAGTACTCAACCTGTATATTTTTAAAAGAAGGTAGCTATTGTTTTCTCTGATTTGCCTCATCAGAGCCCCTCCCTACCTGTCTGGTCTGAATACTTCTCCGGATTTCTCATCTCAAGGCCAGAAAGTTCGTTCGGATTTTAAGTAAAAATAAAAAAGACAGTTTTCATGTTCACCAATAACTTTAACGCATTCCCCGTTTTGTTCCACTGCGTTTTGTCATCTTTCAGGCAACTTCATAATGTCATCTTCCCAAAACTTTTTACCTTTTTGAGCAAAGAACTGTGCCTTTTGCAGTCTTCCAAGGAAGTGAATTTTTTTTCCATTAAGAGAATTTTGTAAAGACCGAAATAAATGGAAAATCCGAAGCTGCAATATCTGGTGAATCCGGCAGATGAATCAGAACTTCCTAGCCAAGGTGTAACAGTTTTTGCCTGGTCATCAAAGAAACATGTGGTCTTGCTTTATGCCGATGGAAGATTATGCGTTTTCCGTTGACTAACTCTGGACGCTTTTCGTCTAGTACCGCTTTACGTTGGTCTAAATGGGAGCAGTACTTGCCGGAATTACCGTATTTTTCCGTGTATAAGACACCCCCATGAATAAGACGACCAGTACTTTTTTGAACCGAAAATTAAGAAATCAATATTTTTATTACAAAAAGTACACATTTGATATTTGTTTAGACATTGGTAATATCATTAAAGTACATTTAGAAATTAGATAATATCACAGACAAAGTCTGTGGTAATATATATAAAAAGAAGTCCGGAAATTTATATTATTTATAAATTAGGTTACATATTTATGACAGAAACTATGAAATTATGCATCCCTTTCTTCAGCACTATTTGTTCCAGACATATCACTTTTTTCAAACTCAACTGCATCACTGCGGTCATCTGAGTCACTGTTCATATATATTAGATCATCCTGAGTTCCCTCCATGGCATTGCTGATTCCACATTCCTTGAAGGACTTCACAACCACCTCTTGCTTGACTCCATTCCGTGAGTTTAGGACGCAGTTGCAGATCTCAGTAATGTTTGTTTTTTTCACGCTCCTTGTCGGTGTCAAGTTATTAACCTGCTTTTTTGCATCCATTTATTTCATTCTTCTTTCATCAGGGATTTGGATAACTTATTGATGGAAAATTCTAGAGGCTGTAGCTGACCTATAAGTCAACCATGAATAACTGCTTGTAAGTCGTAGTGGAAAGAGGGGATAAGAGGTACTGGCAGTTTCGCCGTGGTAACCGCAGGGTTCTCTCAACCGGTTACCCCCCGTGTATAAGACGACCCACAATTTTTGGTCTAAACATTTTGGAAAAAATATCGTCTTATGCACGGAAAAATACGGTAATGAGTTTGGTTGTACGGAAGGAGCTCATAATGGAGAATTCCCTCCAATCCCACCATATACACACAATTACCTTCTTTGGGTGAAGACCGGCCTTTGGTGTGGTTGATGGTGGTTCATTACGCTTGCCCCACGATCTCTTCCGTTCCACATTACTGTACAGTATCCATTTTTCATCACCCATCACAATTTGTTTTAAAAACGGAACGTTTTCGTTCCGCTTTTGTAGAGAGTTACATGCAGAAATACGGTCAAGCAGGTTTTTATCGCTGAACTTATATGGAACCCAAACGGCAAAGCGATGAACATAACCAAGCTGATTAATTTCAGGGCTTGATTTGGATTTTTTGAGTATGTCGGCTATCTCCCGCATTGTATAACTTTGGGTGTTCTCAATTAATGTCTCGATTTGGATATTTTGAGTATGTCGGCTATTTCCCACATTGTATGACTTTGGCTGTTCTCAATTAATGTCTCGATTTGGATATTTTGAGTGTGTCGTCTATTTCCCGCATTGTATAACTTTGGCTGTTCTCAATTAATGTCTCGATGTGAATATTTTGAGTACGTCGGCTATCTGCAGCACTGTATAACTTCGGCTGTTCTCAATTAATGTCTCGATTTGGATATTTTGAGTATGTCGGTTATCTCCCGTATTGTATAACTTTGGCTGTTCTGAATTAATGTCTCGATTTGGATATTTTGAGTATGTCGTCTATTTCCCGCATTGTATAACTTTGGCTGTTCTCAATTAATGTCTCGATTTGGATATTTTGAGTATGTCGGTTATCTCCCGTATTGTATAACTTTGGCTGTTCTCAATTAATGTCTCGATTTGGATATTTTGAGTATGTCGTCTATTTCCCGCATTGTATAACTTTGGCTGTTCTCAATTAACGTCTCGATTTGGATATTTTGAGTATGTCGGCTATTTCCCGCATTGTATAACTTTGGCTGTTCTCAATTAATGTCACAATTTGGATATTTTGAGTATGTCGGTTATCTCCCGTATTGTATAACTTTGGCTGTTCGGAATTAATGCCTCGATTTGGATGTTTTGAGTATGTCGTCTATTTCCCGCATTGTATAACTTTGGCTGTTCTCAATTAACGTCTCGATTTGGATATTTTGAGTATGTTGGCTATTTCCCACATTGTATAACTTTGGCTGTTCTCAATTAATGTCTCGATTTGTATATTTTGAGTATGTCGGCTATCTCTCGCGTTGTATAACTTTGGCTGTTCTCAATTAATGTCTCGATTTGGATATTTTGAGTATGTCGGTTATCTCCCGTATTGTATAACTTTGGCTGTTCTCAATTAATGTCTCGATTTGCATATTTTGAGTGCGTCGTCTATTTCCCGTATTGTATAACTTTGGCTGTTCTCAATTAATGTCTCGATGTGAATATTTTGAGTACGTCGGCTATCTGCCGCATTGTATAACTTTGGCTGTTCTCAATTAATGTCTGGATTTGGATATTTTAAGTATGTCGGTTATCTCCCGTATTGTATAACTTTGGCTGTTCTCAATTAATGTCTCGATTTGGATATTTTGAGTATGTCGTCTATTTCCCGCATTGTATAACTTTGGCTGTTTTCAATTAATATCTCGATTTCGATATTTTGAGTATGCCGGTTATCTCCCGTATTGTATAACTTTGGCTGTTCTCAATTAATGTCTCGATTTGGATATTTTGAGTATGTCGTCTATTTCCCGCTTTGTATAACTTTGGCTGTTCTCAATTAATATCTCGATTTGGATATTTTGAGTATGTCGGTTATCTCCCGCATTGTATAACTTTGGCTGTTCTCAATTAATGTATCGATTTGGATATTTTGAGTATGTCGTCTATTTCCCGCATGGTATAACTTTGGCTGTTCTCAATTAATATCTCGATTTGGATATTTTGAGTATGTCGGCTGTCTCCCGCATTGTATAACTTTGGCTGTTCTCAATTAATGTCTCGATTTGGATATTTCGAGTATGTCGTCTATTTCCTGCATTGTATATCTTTGGCTGTTCTCAATTAACGTCTCGATTTGGATATTTTGAGTATGTAGTGTATTTCCCGCATTGTATAAATTTGGCTGTTCTCAACTAACGTCTCGATTTGGATATTTTGAGTATGTCGGCTGTCTCCCGCATTGTATAACTTTGGCTGTTCTCAATTAATGTCTCGATTTGGATATTTTGAGTATGTCGTCTATTTCCCGCATTGTATAACTTTGGCTGTTCTCAATTAACGTCTCGATTTCGATATTTTGAGTATGTCGGCTATTTCCCGCATTGTATAACTTTTGCTGTTCTCAATTAATGTCTCGATTTGGATATTTTGAGTATGTCGGCTATCTCTCGCGTTGTATAACTTTGGCTGTTCTCAATTAATGTCTCGATTTGGATATTTTGAGTATGTCGGTTATCTCCCGTATTGTATAACTTTGGCTGTTCTCAATTAATGTCTCGATTTGCATATTTTGAGTGTGTCGTCTATTTCCCGTATTGTATAACTTTGGCTGTTCTCAATTAATGTCTCGATGTGAATATTTTGAGTACGTCGGCTATCTGCCGCATTGTATAACTTTGGCTGTTCTCAATTAATGTCTGGATTTGGATATTTTGAGTATGTCGGTTATCTCCCGTATTGTATAACTTTGGCTGTTCTCAATTAATGTCTCGATTTGGATATTTTGAGTATGTCGTCTATTTCCCGCATTGTATAACTTTGGCTGTTCTCAATTAATATCTCGATTTGGATATTTTGAGTATGTCGGTTATCTCCCGCATTGTATAACTTTGGCTGTTCTCAATTAATGTATCGATTTGGATATTTTGAGTATGTCGTCTATTTCCCGCATATTATAACTTTGGCTGTTCTCAATTAATATCTCGATTTGGATCATTTGAGTATGTCGGCTGTCTCCCGCATTGTATAACTTTGGCTGTTCTCAATTAATGTCTCGATTTGGATATTTCGAGTATGTCGTCTATTTCCCGCATTGTATATCTTTGGCTGTTCTCAATTAACGTCTCGATTTGGATATTTTGAGTGTGTAGTGTATTTCCCGCATTGCATAACTTTGGCTGTTCTCAATTAATGTCTCGATTTGGATATTTTGAGTATGTCGTCTATTTCCCGCATTGTATAACTTTGGCTGTTCTCAATTAACGTCTCGATTTGGATCATTTGAGTATGTCGGCTGTCTCCCGCATTGTATAACTTTGGCTGTTCTCAATTAATGTCTCGATTTGGATATTTTGAGTATGTCGTCTATTTCCCGCATTGTATATCTTTGGCTGTTCTCAATTAACGTCTCGATTTGGATATTTTGAGTATGTAGTGTATTTCCCGCATTGTATAACTTTGGCTGTTCTCAATTAATGTCTCGATTTGGATATTTTGAGTATGTCGTCTATTTCCCGCATTGTATAACTTTGGCTGTTCTCAATTAACGTCTCGATTTGGATCATTTGAATATGTAGGCTGTCTCCCGCATTGTAAAACTTTGGCTGTTCTCAATTAATGTCTGGATTTGGATATTTTGAGTATGTCGCCTATTTCCCGCATTGTATAACTTTGGCTGTTCTCAATTAACATCTCGTTTTGGATATTTTGAGTATGTAGGCTGTCTCCCGCATTGTATAAGTTTGGCTGTTCTCAATTAATGTCTCAATTTGATCGCTCTCAGCTTCAACTGGTCTACCCGACCGTGGATCATCGTCCAGTGAGAAATCTCCAGCACAAAACTTCGCAAACCACTTTTGACACGTTCGATCAGTCACAGCACCTTCTCCGTATACGGCACATTTTTTTTTTCTTTTGCGTTTTTACCTTTCTTGAAATAATAAAGCATTATATGCCGAAAATGTTGCTTATTTTCGGCATATTATATTAAAATGGCTACACAAAAATTCGCCAATTTTGATAATTTTCTTGTAAAATGCACGCTGATATAACAGCTGTTACAATACAATCTAGCAAAATTGTTTCGGATGAAGTTAAAGACAACGAAGCGTTACTAGAGGAAAAATACGAAGCCCTACAAGAAAACCGAACGAACTTTTTGGCCAACCCAATATCTTTCGTTGCTAAATCTGTTTGAAAGATGCTAGAATGTATTTCGAGCTATGCACAACCGAGTGGTCTGGAGCACTTACTTTTGACCATTCTTTTGAGATTGGCCAGTTGAGGCATGGGTGACCGGCATGAAGGATGTATAGCACTGGCTCTGTCACTTCCCTGGAACAAGTGATCCCAAATTAAATACACGTGACTGCTTTATAGCCCTCAGAGTTGCTCATGGTGCTTTTAAACCCCCAAAATAAAAAACTCGCCGCACCGGTGGCCTAAGCGATGACCTCTGATCATTCGTCCGAACGGGGTCTGGGTTCGAATCACGGTGAGGCATAGATGTTGTGTTTGTCTTACGGCACTGGCTCGCTCCTGTCCCTGGACCCAGTGGCCCTAAATTAGGGACGGGCGACTGCTTATAGCCCATTGAGTTGATCACGGTGGTCGTTAAACCTCCAATCAAAAAAAAAAAGAAAAACTCCGATTAACTGTGAAAGTCATTGAAGCAGTGCCGAAAACCAGCAGTCCGTTTTATTAACAACTCCATATACACTAAATCTGCCCAATTCAATTTTAACTTCAGGTTATTTAGTTTCGGAGTTTGTTTGTTTCTTTGAATGGAGGTTTAACGATCATCGTGAGCAACTTAAAGGACTATAAGCAGTCGCCTGTCCCTAATTTAGGGCCACTGGTTTTAGGGATAATTTTCACTTTTTCTGAGGCATGCATGTGTACTTGCCTGACACACCATCCATGTGTCGTCCGGGATTATAAGCCCATCGAGTGGCTCACAGTGGGCGTAAAATCCCCACACCTTTATCCACACCTCCTAAACTCTGCCACATTGGAGGATGTCTTTGAATCATTGAACTGAGAAGACAAGTGTGTAAATATTAATGGAGATTATTTAATCCACCTTGCCGTTTTGCTGATGACACAGTCAGTTTTGAAAGTACCCTCTCAGAGCTCCACCGTATGATTATATTACTGAAAAGTGTCAAAAGGTGGGACGGTATGATCCAGGAACTTGTTGAAAGTGTGAAAAAGTGGGAACGTATGATCCAGGAACTTGCTGAAAAGTGTAAAGAAGTGGGACCGTATGATCCAGGAACTTGCTAAAAAGTGTAAAAAAGTTTGTCTTTGTCTTGGCAAGAAATATCACAAGAGAGGGTAACATTCATGAAAAAATTAATCGGCGTATAAAACTTGGTTGGAGAGCATTCATACGAAACAGTACAGTTTTCAAGAGCTATTTACCATTACGTCTTAAATGGAAATAATTTGATAAATGCAACCTGCCATGCAGCACAGCCTTGCAATTTAAAGTAGGCCCAATACTGCGCCACCATCTTCTATTCTTACAAGACGGTGGCTCGGCGTTGGGCCTACGTTAAATTGCAAGGCTGTGCTACCTGGGCTTTTAGTTCGTACGTATGGAGCAGAGGCTGCACACATGTGAAAGAAGCATGGAGAAATGCATGCTTGCTGTAACGGAGAGAGAAAGGACGGATAACTCATGGACCAGGAAAATGACAAGACTTGTTGACAACATGATCAACGTAAAAACCCTGAAATGCCAATAGCTGGAAATGTTGCTAGAAGTACTAACTTCTGAAATTTTTTCCTGTGCTGATTATTTATTCCGCCTGCAGCTGAACATAGTCAGTCTCCTACTTTTTCTCCTTCAACGTTTCCATCGGATTCGTGACGTTCCGTATGTTGTGCCGTACCTACCTAAGAGGTGATGCACATGTGCAGACGGCAAAGCTGCAGCAACAAACTCCGTCGGTGTAGCTTAACTGGGAAAACATCCGGAGCAGAAGAGTTCGATTTCCGCCACCGGCAAATAGATTTTACGCTATGTTGGCGCCCGAACGTAAATGAACCTCTTGCCCGTTGGGTTCCACACATCATCTCGAATTAACGAGAATTCATTTTTCTGCAGTGACCTCATTCAAGTGCGGTTTGTCGACTGACCCTGAAGCCTACGATTCTGTCTCAGTCCTTTTTCGGGGGAAGGGTTGAGATGTACTGACCTCATAGGGGACGCACATGTAAAAACAGCAAGTAGCAGTGATAAGCTCTTACCGGTAATTAGTATGGCTCCGGAACAGAAGGATGCGGTTCGGGCCCAGCTACCGGGATTTTTGTGTTTTCTTATTGGAGCCGGATATGCAAAATTTATCTCTTGGTTGCTGGGCTTCTCCGAAAAATGTGTGCTGTTCGTTTCACACATCGTCTGGAATTAATGAGAATTTCTTCTCGTATACTGAACTTTCCTTCTGGCATGGTTTGCCGGCTGACCCGGAAACGTACGATTTCGTCACAGCGCTTTCTCAAGGGGGAGATATATTGGGGGTACCGGAAAGCAATGTCGTTTTTTTTTGGGGGGGGGGGTAAGTTTGGGGAGCAGTTGTGAGGTGTTTATGTACGTTTGACGTAAAGTAAGTATATATACAAGTGAATGAAGTATTCGCCTTTAACATATGTAGGTGTTTTTGTCTTCCAGAACAAAATGAGTGACGTAAAACTCAAAGAGAGCCATGTTGGTCATTGTATGCTGTATGAATTTCACAAGGGGAACCATGCAACCGTGACCACCAATGCGCTGTTTATCCGAATGCGTTAAATGTCCGCAAGTGCCGGCGTTGGTTCGCCCAATTCCGGACGGGCAATTTTGACCTCTCTGATGCCCCTCGTGCAGGAAAGCCCATGGAGCTGGACAACTTCCTGCTGCGTGCAGCGGTCGAGGCAGATCCTCGTCAAGCCGTTGATGGATTATCCCAACATCTTACTGCATCATGGTCTACTGTTTAAGAGCAACTGCAACAGATAGGGAAGGTTCATAGACGAAGAGTTTGGGTTTCACACAGACTTTCACCTGACAACAAAGCCTAGCGTTCCACAATCTGCAACTCTTTGCTCAGCAGACAGGAAAAGTATCCATTTCGTCTTCGAATTTTCACTGGAGATGAAAAGTGGGTTCTTTACGTGAACAACAAACGCAAAAGCCAGTGGCTTTCTCCAGGTCAGACACCAGTTCCTACACCAAAACCAGGCCTACACCCCAAAAAGGTTTTGCGCTGTGTTTGGTGGAATACCGCCGGTATTGCTCGATTTGAGCTCTTGGAACCCGGACAGAACGAAATGGCAGACCTCTATTGTCAACAACTGGACCGTTTGAAGGAAGCTCTTGGTGTAAATCATCCAGCACTGGTCAACAGAAAAGGTGTCATCCTCCAGCACTGGTCTACAGAAAAGGTGTCATCCTCCAATACTGGTCAACAGAAAATGTGTCATCCCCAAGCACTGGTCAACAGAAAAGGTGTCATCCTCCAGCACTGGTCTACAGAAAAGGTGTCATCCTCCAATACTGGTCAACAGAAAAGGTGTCATCCTCCAGCACTGGTCAACAGAAAAGGTGTCATCCTCCATCACAGGTCAACAGAAAAGGTGTCATCCTCCAGCACTGGTCAACAGAAAAGGTGTCATCCTTCATCACAGGTCAACAGAAAAGGTGTCATCCTCCAGCACTGGTCAACAAAAAAGGTGTCATCCTCCATCACAGGTCAACAGAAAAGGTGGCATCTTCCACCACTGGCCAACAGAAAAGGTGGCATCCTCCACCACTGGTCAACAGAAAAGGTGGCATCCTCCACCACTGGTCAACAGAAAAGGTGTCATCCTCCATCACAGGTCAATAGAAAAGGTGTCATCCTCCAGCACTGGTCAACAGAAAAGGTGGCATCCTCCACCACTGGTCAACAGAAAAGGTGTCATCCTCCATCACAGGTCAACAGAAAAGGTGTCATCCTCCAGCACTGGCCAACAGAAAAGGTGGCATCCTCCACCACTGGTTAACAGAAAAGGTGTCATCCTCCATCACAGGTCAACAGAAAAGGTGTCATCCTCCATCACAGGTCAACAGAAAAGGTGTCATCCCCCAGCACTGGCCAACAGAAAAGGTGGCATCCTCCACCACTGGTCAACAGAAAAGGTGTCATCCTCCAGCATTGGCCAACAGAAAAGGTGGCATCCTCCATCACAGGTCAACAGAAAAGGTGTCATCCTCCATCACAGGTCAACAGAAAAGGTGTCATCCTCCATCACAGGTCAACAGAAAAGGTGTCATCCTCCAGCACTGGCCAACAGAAAAGGTGGCATCCTCCACCACTGGTCAACAGAAAAGGTGTCATCCTCCATCACAGGTCAACAGAAAAGGTGGCATCCTCCATCACAGGTCAACAGAAAAGGTGTCATCCTCCAGCACTGGCCAACAGAAAAGGTGGCATCCTCCACCACTGGTCAACAGAAAAGGTGTCATCCTCCAGCACTGGCCAACAGAAAAGGTGGCATCCTCCACCACTGGTCAGCAGAAAAGGTGTCATCCTCCATCACAGGTCAACAGAAAAGGTGTCATCCTGCAGCATGACAACGCGATACCTCACCCGGCGAGACGGACCTAGCAGGTGATCAGAGATATTGGGCTGGGAAGTACTGCCCCATCCTCCTTATTTCCCTGACATTGCACCGTCTGATTGCCATTTTTTCAGATCTCTGCAGAACTTTCTTAATGGAAAAAGATTCCACAATGTTGATGATGCCAAAACGGGGCTCTCGGACTTCTTTGCATCACAGCCAACTTCTTTTTATAAAAACGGCATTGGAAGTTTGGTTTCAGGATGGGCAACTGTGATCGATAATAACGGCGATTATATGCATGATTACGAAATAAATTTTTTCTGTTACAAACAGTGTTTCACTTCTTTTCTAAAAACGACATTACTTTCCGGTCTCCCAATATGTTATGTACTTATCTCAGAGGTGACGCACATGTCCAAACGGCAAAGTAGCAGCGATCAATTCCGTCGGCGTTACCTAATTGGTAAAGCATTCCGCTCCGGAGCAGAAGAATACAGGTTCGAGATCCGCCACAGGCAAATAGTTCTTACGCTAAATGTAACGCCAGCAGCAAACATAAAATTCGGATCATTCAAGTGTAAAACCCGAATACGCATATGCACAAAAAAAAAAAAAAAAACAAAAAAACAATGAATTAGCGATTCCGATCTTTACGTATCTTTCACAAACAGAACTTTAACTTACTGAGAAATAAAGGGATTACACCATGGTGGAAAAAAAGAGCCTAATTACATTTGAATTACCAAGAAAGAAGGAGGAGTGGGGGAAGGGGAGTGAATAAGAAACACTTGATGCAAGAACAACAGTAGATTCCATCCACCGAAATAACGTAATTATCTCCACATAATCGAATGGAAATGAATAAAAGATCATAAAAATAAGTAACACAAGAAATTAATGCCACGAAGCACATTACTGTTCTGATGACAAGCACTACAATATCTCATCAATGTCCGGAAAACGAAAAATACTGCACAAAAACAGAAGTAATGGAAATAAGAACAACTACTTTGGAGTAATGAATAAATGTAAAAAAAAAAAAAAAAGGCGGATTTTGGTTCTTCGCATGTTGAGATAAAAAAAATGGACTGACAGGGCACGAATCAGAAAAAAAAAAAACCACAGAAATCGAACGATATGAAATTAATGTCAATTCCTAATTAACTAACTGCGGAAATTCTGCTGGATACAACTGGTTAATTAAATCGGGATTCCCTACTGAAAAAAAAATACTTTTCTTCTTTTAACACCGCTTTTTGATGATAGCAATGATGTTGGACAATTATGGTAATGCGAAAATATTATAAACAAATGATAAATTCGAAAAGAAAACAGGAAAAGCAAAACATCTTGCACTTTTGCAAATCAGTACGTTTTCCAGGCGCGTTTCATACTGTGATGTGCAACGCAAAACTCACCGCACCCGGTGGCGCAGTGGTCTAAGCGCTGGCTGATGACCATTCTTCAGAGATGGGCCCGGGTTCGAATCCCGGTGAGGCATGGATGTTGTGTTTGCCTTATGGCACAGATTTTCCTCCATTCCTAAAACCAGTGGCCTTAAATTAGGGATGGGTGCCCATTGAGTTGCTCACAGTGACCGTTAAACTTCCAACGCCCCCCGCCCCCGAGTGAAAAATTAAACCTCTAATTTAATCTTGTGAGACATCATTTTGGCCTGTGGTAAAATCCGAATTCTCATCTTCCAGCTCCGGAGCGAATATTCTCCCAACTGAACTACGCCGGCAAGTTTTTCACTGTAACATTCTCAATTGCCTCATGCCTCGCCCCGGTAATACGTAGTAGGTTACATGACCCAACTTGAAATAGGCGGGGCACAAACTCGCAGGTTTTGGGTTAGCCGACAACACGGCTCGAAGGTCTAGAAGAATGAATTTTTCTTCATTACGTTCGTTTTGTAGAAGACTCATCACACCAATTTCTCAAACCTAATGGCCAAAGATTCACTTCCGTCGGGCGCTAATATAACATACACAGTGCGATAATTAAGTAATGAAACTGAATTAGAAACAAAATGGAAAAGCAGGAAAACGTACATGAACAGATTGTATTCGAAGTACATTCCTCCTGTGTTAACATGAAAAGTGGCACGATCAGTCAGAGAAAGAAAGGACTTGTAGAAGCCATCTTTTGGCATGGAGTGAAGAGCTTATGTCACAGTTCTTTGTATAGTTTCAGTGTTGTGACGTGCCTGCACCACAGGACGCACATGAGATAAAGGCAGATAGCAGCGGGAGCATACGTCCGCGTCGGTGTCGCACGATTGGTCGAATAACGATTGGTCGGCAGCACCATTGGTCGACATAACGATCAGTCGACCGTAACGATTGGTCGACAGCACGATTGGTCGACCGTAACGACTGGTCGACAGCAAGATTGGTCGAGATAACGATTGGTTCAGAGGATTATGGTTTACATTCGCAGCGGTACCTCTCAGAACTTACTGGCCTCTCAAAACGTAACGTTCCTTTTTGGAAATAATATCTTTTAGAATGTAGTCCTCAGAACGTACAGCATTATAACATATTATTTCCAAATAGGCCCCCGTGTCATCTTTTGTACTCTAAGTGAAATCTATATAGAGGGCCTTCTGAACGATGTTATTTCCGAAAGGGGCCCCGGAGCACTTTAGGTATAGGCACCTTGGTGAAACTGCCACACATAATTTGGAAACCCGGAAAATTGCCACACATTCAAAGCGTTTCTCGGACGAACGGTGATTTGTGCTCGCCCCTTTATGATAACCATGTGGCAATTTCGCGGTGGGGCAATTTACCGCCAAACTATTTGCACTTATTCAAAATTTTTTTCCAAGTTCCGTTGACCGTTTTATGTCGACCAACGTCGACTAATCGTTATACCGACCAGTCGTTACTGTTGACCACTCGTTATGTCGATCAAACGTGCTGTCGACCAATCATTACTGTCGACTAATCGTTATATCGACCAGTCGTGACTGTCGATCAATCGTTATGTCGACCAAACGTGCTGTCGACCAATCGTTACTGTCGACTAATCGTTATATCGACCAGTCGTTACTGTCGATCAAACGTGCTGTCGACTAAACATTATATCGACCAGTCGTTACTGTCGACTAATCGTTATGTCGATGAAACGTGCTGTTGACCAATCGTTACTGTCGACTAATCGTTATATCGACCAGTCGTTACTGTCGATCAATCGTTATTGCGATCAAACGTGCTGTTGACTAATCGTTACTGTCGACTAATCGTTATATCAACCAGTCGTTACTGTCGACCAATCTTTATGCTGACCAATCGTTATGTCGACCAATCATTTCTGTCGACCAATCGTTATGCTGACCAATCGTTATGTCGACCAATCATATCTGTCGACCAATCGTTATGCTAACCAATCGTTATGTCGACCAATCGTTATGCTGACCAATCGTTATGTCGACCAATCGTTATTGTCGGCCAATCGTGTGTCAGCCAATCGTTATGTCGGCCAATCTTTATTGTCGGCCAATCGTGTGTCAGCCAATCGTTATGTCGGCCAATCTTTATTGTCGGCCAATCTTTATTGTCGGCCAATCGTTATGTCGACCAATCGTTATGTCGACCAATCGTTACATACTCCGTCCGCGTAGCTCAGTTGGGAGAGCTACTTATTCCGGAATGAGGGGACCCGGGTTCGATGCCCGGAGTGGACAAAAATGACGGAGACATTTACTTCGTTATAGTGTCTTAAAAACCTTTTTCTTTTCAATGCAGCATTACATGTAATTTGAAGATAAAAAATTAGTCACACGGTGACAAATTTGGAGAATAGCGGAATGGTTGAGTACACATACTTCTTTTGGTGCCAGAAATTGATGTACACTGAACGCCCTGTGTACGAGTGGGGGCTACCATGAAGAAAGAATCATTGCTTGTTTTTGTACTCCGGCTTGACAGGAACAATCCTCTCACACAACGGTTCCAAAATGGACGTGTAAGCATTGTTAGTGACAGTTACACCTTCAGGAATGAGCTCGTGATGCAGAATTCCCTTGCTGTCGTAAAAGCACGCAAGCACTGTCATGAGTTTGGACTTCTGTAACCTGATCTTCTTTCCTTTGGGAGACTGGGGCAACTTCCACTGAGCACTCTGACGTTTTGTTTCGGGATCATAACGAAACCACCCTGTCTCGTCACCTGGCACATTGCTTCGGAGAAAATTTTGCGTTATTTCTGCAGTCTCCAAGGGGACTTTTGTAAACTTCACTCGCGCATGTTTCCATTCGTCTAACAAAGCTTGCGAGGGGGAGGACGAGCATACGCTCTTTCCACTCCCAAATCTTGCACCAAAATTTGATGAATAGTCTCCTTATTAACACCGAGCTGACATTGCAGCATCCTCAAGGTCACACAACGATCATTTTTCATCTTTTCGCGAACTTTCTCAATGAGTTCAGACGTGAGCACTGAGATCGAGCGTCCAGCCTTTCGTCATTTTCCGAATCTTCCCACCCATCCTTGAAATGTGCATACCATCGGAATACTTGTGCACGAGATAGACAAGTCTCATTTACATCACGCAACAATTCACTTGTCTCAGATGCAGTTTTACAAATTCTCAAACAGAAGTGGATATTAGCTCTCTGCTCCATGACCGAGCTGTGACAACGTTCTTCCACCGAATGACGTCACGCAGCGAGTAAATAATCATCTGCGCAGTTCTCACGCAAACACTGTTGCCACCGCATAGCTTATAATTGATTTATCCATAATAAAAGTAAAAAAAACGTGCTTTCTCCACCAGTGTGTTTTACCGGGATTTCATAAAAAAAAAAAAAATCAGTCCATTACTTTAATTGTGTATAACCATTTTTCTGATGATGGAATTTGAGCCCAAGTCTTCTTACCCAGAAGCCTACGCCACCATTCTTGTCTCTGCTTCGCCGTCGATTTGTTTTATACGTCACATGAGTAAGTACGTTATTTATACGTCATGTCACGTATCACGCCATAACGTTCCTTATTTGGTTTCGTCTTTTTTCAGAGGTTGGGAAAAATAAGTTGAACACAGCGAATATATGGGTTAATGTTATTCGTATACGCTACATTCACGTAAAAAAGGCCGTTTTCAGACACGTTTTTTTTATGATGATTTGGACTGTCATGTCATATGGTATTCGGCTGGCCATACCATTACCATACAAGGTCCCCAGCGAGTACTTGGACATTCTAGGTGATCAGGTGCACCCTATGGTCCAAATATTTCCTCCCAACAATGATGCCAGTTTTCCAGATGATAATGCACCTATACACACAGCCAGAACAGCTCTGTCCTGGTCATCTCAATCACCTGCCTTGAATATACAAAACAGAGTTTTGAGATCAGAGTTTCTAACTTATTTTCATCTATTAAAAAAGACCGTGACCAACCTACTGACCTGCAGAGACATGGAATATATCTCGTTCCTCTTAAATCTCTAACACCGGATTTCACTGACAATTGTTACATCGGTTCCACTGCCAGGACCCTTAAAACCTGTCTCAAAGAACACCAATATGACCATTGTAATGGCTCAACTTCCATTGCTTTATCCCGACTTTTAACCAAGGGGACTTACATTCCCATTTGGGACGATTCTAAAATTCTAACTGCTCCTCATACAAAATCTCAACTGTTATTCACTGAAAGCTTGTACGTCGATAAATTATCTGAAACTTGCTGTAATGATGAATTGCCAAAAAAACATCCCTCGACCTTGGAAATATATGCTTACAGATTTATCGACATAGTTTCTACTAGCTAATGACTATGTTTTTGCTGTTAATGACTAGACATGCGCAATATACCTCATGACGATTGATTGTACGTCATCTGTTCATTCATGTATCTACTAATAAGCTGCCTCTTCCACTGTATGTGTTCATTGTGTCTGAGGATGGGTGCCTGTTGGCAGGACCCGAAAGGTCTCACGCTTTTAAATTTTTAACTATCATTAAAGTTTTTATTGCATCATAAAACTCTTTTATATATCGTGTGAAGACGGTTTGTCGTTTGTAGTATGACTTGAATATAATCTAACCACTTTGGGAAGATTTGGAGAGCAGATTGAGAAGCAGATTCTCTCCAATATCTCTGAAGCAATTGGCTGATGACGAACGGTGCAACATTCCGTTGGAAACTATTCAAAAGGTGTGTGAATTTATTCCAAGGAGATTGGAAGCTGTATTAAAGGCAAATGGTGGTCCAGTACCTTATTAATAAAGACACGTCCCCTATTCACAGGGTTTCACATTATTTTGTCCAAACACTGGACTTAAATTCAATTTTTCCTCGTTAAGTTACTTTCTGCACTAACGCCCCAAATTCTTTTCCGACGAGCTGGTAAATGTTTGCAACCTGGCATAGTGTTAAAGAGCAATCAACGTAAATAAAGAGTTCTGAGAGAAGAGCTCAGTAAACGTTATTCGAAACGCAGTGTTAAATAAGTGCAACGCGGTGCATTGTTGGAAGATCGAGTCTTGTTCTTGCCATGCTGATACGAGCGATCCTTCTATTAACGATTCTTATCAAGACAAATTTTATTAAGAGAACATAGAGTTACTCGAAGAGTGATAAGTGTTACTTATATTGTGAAACCTCATTTGAGTTCTACTTAGCGCACTGGGTTACGAATGACCTGTTGATGACTTTGGTTTATTGAAGAACCTAAATATGGAATAAGTGGAAGTGACTTTCCGTAACTAGATTTCTGCTGTCAGTAAACTCTGGTCAATATTCATGTATACATAGTTAAAACTTTCAACAACGAGACGAAAGAACGACAGAGACAAATCCGGATTCAACGAAAATCCCTATACTTTAAGTTCATTTTTATTCTGAAGTGAAGTCTAACTCTTAAACGTAGTTTACGAGTTTGCCTAATTTTTGACTCCTATTTGTAAAAACTGCAGCACCATAAGCGAGAAACTTGCAGGATGTATACACTAACTACCAACACGTAATTGGACACCCCTGCAATCAACGATATATACGGTCCTGATACACGTCACGGCCACCGCCGTTAAATATCTTGCGGGAAACCACAACGCAACCAGTCGCATGCAAGATGCCAGGCAGTTCGGAGCTCTCTGATTTCGAGAAAGGTGTAATCGTCGGGTATCACAGAAATGGCCGATCCATACGTGACATATCCAGCAAAGTTGAAGTACCCAAAATCGACGGTGCCCTACGTGATTGGCAAGTGGAAGATGAGAGGTGACTGTCGGAATGTGCCCCGATCCGGCAGACCCACAAAACTGGGAGTTAGAGACCGACGGGTGCTGACCAGAGAAATTCGGAAGAACCGCACCAAATCGATGGGCCACTTCCGCGAGGAGTTTCAACAGGCATCCGGGAGTGTTCTTTCGATGAATACCATCCATAAGGAAGCCCATCTGCTCGGTTATCATGGACGTGCTGCCACCCACAAGCCTTTGATCACCAAGTCCAATAGCACTGCTGGGATAACGTGGTGCAAAGAACGTCGACAGTAGACTGTTGAACAGTGGAAACAGGTTCTCTGGAGCGACGAATCAAGGTTCACCCTCTACCGTTCAGATAGCAGGATCTGGGTTCGGCATCTGCCTGGGGAACGCCTCCTGCCGGAATGTTTTGTGCCAACTGTGAAGTTCGTCGGCGGTGGAATTATGCTATGGGGGTGTTTCTCCTGGTATGGCACGAGACCTTTGGTCACAATTCCTGGTAGACTCAACGCCGGGACCTACTGCACCATTTTGGATGACCATGCGCTTCCTACGTTGTGGCAGTTTTACGGGGTGGACCCATGTTACTTTCAGGTTGACAATGCCACCTGTCATGTTGCGAGGTCCACCATGGCTTGGTATGGTGACAATGGGGTTAATCGAATGGACTGGCCTACGCAGAGCCCGGACCTTAATCCTCTCGAGCACCTCTGGGACGAGTTGGAACGTCGACTTAAGGGGTGCCCCCACCGTCCGAAATCGGTGAAGGAACTGACCTGTCTTCTCCAAACCGAGTGTAAGAAAATACCGCTAGCCGTCGTACAACGCCCGGTTGAGAGTTTGCCCCGTAGGGTCGCAGCTGTAATCGCCGATCGTGGAGGCTCCACCAACTACTGAAGGTGAATAAACTTCGTTTTCCTTTGCTATCACAGGTGTCCAATTACTTGTTGGTAGATAGTGTACAAGAGGTTGGGTGTGCAAATGATTAAAATGGCAGTGAAAACTCGCATGTGATTTCGGATCAAAGTCCTCTGAACTGTCTAGTATTGAGTATAAAAGGAGCTGGCTCAAACGAGACGCTTAAATAGGGCTGCGGATGGCCTAGTGGTTAGCGTTTGTGACTGCCACGGAGAAACCTCAGGTTCGATCCCAGGAAGGTAACGAACCGATTGTAACGTGCCTACCCAGCAGGACGTACACGAGATAAAGGCAGATAACAGTGAGAGCACATGTGCGTGTAGCTCAGTTGGGAGAGCGACTTACTTCAGAGTGAGGAGATCCGAGTTCGATGCCCGTCGCGGACAAATTTGTGCGGTTATATTGGCGCCCGAACTTCCAGGATGACCCGGCTGTTAAGTTTCTCGCAATGATGTGATGTTTTTTCCGCACGGTGAGACAGAAAAAAATGAGAATCCCTTCTTCAGTGCTTCGAAAAAGATAAATCAGTGTTATGTTACGTTCCACACACCAAATTGTCTGGGATTTCTCAAATGCACGTTCTTCATGGGATGACTGCCTACAGTGACAGATGGTCCCGGCTGACCCGTGGGACATGCCCCCGGCCCCCTTTGGGGGGGTGACGTGTCTGCCCCACAGGTCGCACATGAGATAAAGGCAGATAGCAGTGAGAGCACATGTCCGCGTAACTCAGTTGGGAGAGCGAGTGAGGGGGCCCGGCTTGATGCGGGCAAACTTGTACGTTATACACTAAATATCCGCCGTGCGTCGGATGGGCACGTTAAGCCGTCGGGCCCGGGGTATTAGCCCCCTGTTATAAATAAGGCCGTCTTCCTCCTCCTTTCTGCCTCGCTTCCGGGTCACTTTCCCATCGGGGCGCTCTAACCCAAATCTCCTAGCTTCCTATTTCTAAGGGTTGTTTAAGACCTGGGGTCAGACCCTCCCTTCCTAAAATTCTCTGAAGTGATCTGAGACATTTCAATCAGCGAAGACGAGACATTGATTCGAAAGGGTGTTTCTTGTGTCACCGTCGCCGATGAGGGTCGCATTATGAACACCTGACAGACTTTGAGCGAGAAAGAATTGTTGGGATAAGAGAATCTGGATTTTCCTACCCCGAAATTGACACTCGTACGGGACGAAACACCTGTACAGTAATGCAAATGTGACGTCCGTGGACAGACGAGCATCGAAGGCACAGAAATTTAGGAAATGGACAGCAAAGTCGCACGACAACACGGGATGGGAGACTCCTCTACCGCATGGCAATGACCGATCGCACAGCGACATAACGGGGTTAGCGGAGCAGTGGAGAACTGTCACAGATCAAGATGTGTACTTCAGCTCAGTCGACGTCGTTAGCTTAACAGAGGGCTGGTCACTGGCAGTCCATTGCTACGCATTCCTCTGACTCTCAACCGCAGACGCTTCAGGCTGTAATAGTGTCTCGAACATAGACATTGGGGTGTCGATTGGCAACAGGTCGTGCTTTCTGACAAGTGACGATTTAACGTGATGCAACATGATAGTCGCATACGTGTTCAAAGACATCGTGATGAACGGCACAGTGCATCGTCATAGCGCCCTAATGCCAAGCGTTATGGTTTGGGGCGCCATTGGGTTCAATTCGCGATCTAGCCTGTTATGAATTGAGAGAAACCTCAACAGCCAGCGATACACCAAGCGTCATGGTTTGGGGCGCCATTGGGTTCAATTCGCGATCTCACCTGATACGAATTGAGGGAACCCTCAACAGCCAGCAATACGCCAAGCGTCATGGTTTGGGACTCCATTGGGTTCAATTCGCGATCTCGCCTGATATGAATTGAGGGAACCCTCAACAGCCAGCGATACATTAGGGATGTTTCAGAGGTAGAGGTGTTGCCCTGTGTTTAGAAGAGTTTTTCTTTTTTGTAGAAATTTCTTTTTCTGTTTTCGTCTTGTTTTGAAATTGTTTTTTTGTAGAAGTTTTTTTCGTTTGAGTTTTTTAAATTTGTCTTACGTTTAGAAGAGTTTTTTTGTTTGAGTTTTTTTTGAGGAATTTTTGTTTTGTTTCGAAGAGTTCTTTTTTCGTTTGAGTTTTTTTGTTTAGAAGAGTTTTATTTTTGTTTGAATTTTTTTGAAGAAAGAGCTTTTTTTGTTTGAGTGTTTTTGAATTATTTTTTTGTTTCGAAGAGTTTTTTTTTGTTGAAAAGAGTTTTTTTTTATTCAGAAGAGTTTTTTTGTTTTGTTTCGAAGAGTTTTTTTGTTTTTGTTTAGAGAATTTTTTGGTTTGTTTGTAGAGGTGGTGTCCTGGATTTTTTACAATTTGTAAGAGTCCATCAATTATTAGTTGAATGATTTATAATATTATATTGTTTGATGTTTCAGAGGTGTTTAGAAGCAGAGCTGATATCCTTTCCTTAGAGTTGTACTACTTGCTATAACCAAGTTGTACAACTGTAAATATGAGTAGTACAACTTTAAAAGTTGTACTACTCAAATCTGCAGTTGAGGGCAGCACAACTTTAAAACTTGTACTACTCAAATTGTAAAATGTTAAAACTTGTACTACTCAAATTGTAAAATGTTAAAACTTGTACTACTCAAGTTGTTTTTAAAAGTTTGTGTTTAGTTGTAAAAGTTAAAATAGTACTTCTCTTTAAATGCTGTACTACTCAAGTTGTTTTGAGTAGTACACCTTTAAAGTTGTTTTGATAATTATCTCAAAACGCTTCATTAACGTTAATTGCCCTTTTTGTCAACCAATTTGAAACTCGTCGGAAGGAACAATGTGGCGTTAAGTCAGAAAATCTTGAACGGCGAGAAACCAGATTTATATAAAAACACAGAAACTCGAAAAATACTTTAAGTTAGAGATATACGTTGCAGAGTGTGTACCAATAAAATGGCCTGACAGTATATTTTCTCTTATTATTTTTATATCTCAGGTCCTGCCTGAAAATAACGACCAAACAAGTTCTAAATCATTTATTTATTCATTTCATAAACATTTCGTAATCACAAATCGAAGTCTGAAAGCACGGCACATATAATGCTACTTTTGGCATTGATTTCCAAGCTAAATATTTAGGCTCCATCCAGCAGAGACTAACAGCAGAAAATTAATGGCATCTCGGCAAAGATCGCATCATCCACTCTTATGAAATCTTTTGATATTCCCGGCTGACTCTCATATTTTATGAGACAAAATATATCTTCGGGAGAAACTTTCTTTTCCTTTTTTTTTTTTTTTTACGATTGTATCTTTCGGTTTTCAAGTGCTGTCGGGAGAGGTGGAGAAGGAGGAGAAAGAGAACAAAAGGGAATCATGCCGAGAAAAGTGGATAATTTTGAGTCTGCATATTTCTCCCCGCTTTTCGTGTTCAGTCAGCCAAGGACATTTGATGACGTTGCTCTTTGCACCGTTGCATCGATTTTTACGACTTGCCGCCGGACCATGCTTTGAAAAGATCGAAATGCCACTGAGATGAATGTCATTTCGTCGGATGAGGATGCTACTGCAGTGGCAGAGGAGGAGGAGGAGGAGGAGAATCAGCGTGAGGCTAAAGAAAGAGAGAGAGAGAGATGAATGCTTCATGCCTTCATCCACGTATGGGGGAGGTTTTCAAGGTCAAAACACAAAGAGGGGGAAGCCGTGAGGGAATTTGGCGCGGAGGACCCAAACGACATGTACGGAACGTTCGTGGTGGACCTCGGTCTCATGAATATGTACATCGTTACCCATCCTCATTTCACGAATGCCCAAAAGCAACGCTATCAAATAATTCTCATGGCTCCCACATACTATTTTAAATCCCACATTGCAGACTGACACACAAGAAAAGACTAATGTCCATGGAGTCTTGCCATCAGCATCAATTCCCCAAATATCTTGCCTTCAGAGACAAAGTATTAAATTACGGAAAAGAAGGAAAGACATTCGTTTGGACAAGCCACGTGATAAATGAATAACAATCTCAAAAAGAAAACGCATGGGAATGATTTTTACCATGTCTTTTCGCATTCATGATTATGCCACAAAACATTCTTCCGCAGACAAGATACACTATCTGATCAAAAGTATTACGGCACTTACCTACTCACAAACAACTCCCTGCAATAGTAAAAGAACTGATATAGAATTGGCACATCCTTTGCTACTACAATAGCCTCAGCTCTACTGGGAAGGATTCCATTGGATTATGGTATGCTGAGGCGGACATTGCCTTTTATTATGCCACAAGAGCCTTAGTCCGGACGGATCCGGATGTCGCCCTGTTCGCAGTCTGCGTTCCAATTTATCCCAAAGGTGAGGTTGAATACATGGCTCTGTGAAGGCCAGTCAACTTTCACAACCGTCTCATCAAAACATCACTGCTTTGTGGATGGGGGCATTGTCAGTTGGTAAAATAAAGGGCCATCGCAGAACAGTTGCCATAATGTTGGGAGTACATAATTGCCAAGTGTGTCATTATAGGCCGTAAGCGTTACGATTTCTGGGCCATTGAACTAGGAATTCTGCTCAAACCGTGAAAAACAGCCCCCCCCCGAGCATGATGCCTCCTCTACCAAACTTCACAATTGGCACAATATAGTCCGGCAGGTAGCGTTCACTTGGCATTCTTCACACCCATACTCGTCCGCTGGAACGCCAGATGGTGAAGCCTGATTCATCACTCCAGACTTCACTGGAACCTTGCTTTACATCACTACAACCGACGTTTGGCGTTGATCCTACTGATGCTATACCCGAAGTCACACTAAAAGTGTACTGTTGTCAGAGGCGGGTGAGATTTAACACGGCTCATCGTGGAACGCAAGAATGGTATCCATCCACGTTAACGTGCTCTTCTAGTGTTTCCTTTCTGATCCGCCCAAGAAGTTGTACTGGTTCCTAATGGTGCCCTGCGATGAGCCATCCTATGCTGCTTGAATCACCTCACGCAGTTCCTGCAGATTGTGCAGTATGGGTGAAGTGCGGATAGAGCATCTAATAAGCATCCCACAAATTTTAAATCGGCGATAGGTCTGGCAATGCGGTTGGCCATAGCAGAGTGTCAGTGCCTTGAAATCAAGCTCTCGAGACAGCAGCATGCGGACGAGCGTTGTCCTGTTGGAAAATCGCACCGGAGTGAGCGTCCAGAAAAGGTGGGGCAACTGATTGAAAGACCTCATTAACGTAACGCTGGGCTGTCAAAGTGCCTTTAATGTACACCAACGGTGATTTGACATCTTAGGCAATTGCACCTCACACCAGGCCTTCTGGACGTGTGACGCTCAACACCAAACCGTTCATCTCCGCGCGGACCACGGTGACTCCACACACGGATTCGGTGGTCGTCTCCTCCAAGACAAAAGCGAAATTCGTCACTGAAGATCCCCCGCTGCCATTCTGATGTGGCTACATGAGAGTCTGGCACGACACCATTACAGTCTTTGGCGTCGATGCACTGTTGTTAAAGGCAGTCGTCGTAACGGTCTGCGTGCGTGTAGTCCCAAGCCGCGCAGCCATCTGCCAATGATGCTGGCACTAATCGGACGATGCATGGAGGACACCACTGCTTACGGAATATCGGCAATCGTGGCTGTTGGGCCACTGTGCGCATGTTGGACAACCCGTGTGTCCTCTCTCTCCCTGTCTGTGGTTCGTCTAGGTCTCCCAGACACTTCCTGTCGCTGCTGCGTGCCTTGTTCTATCCACCACCGCGAACAATGTGCTATGATGATATCCGCAACACAGGTATGGCTCGCAATTACACGATAAGACCATCCCGCTTCCCGGAGCCCGACGATGCGACCCCTGTCGAACTCCTCCAACTGCTCGAATTGCTTCCGAACTTTTATCCCAGGCATAAGTCACTTGCAAAGGATGCAACCAACACAACAGCTCGAGTCAGAATGGCAAGCTCGCGCAACGGGACGACCTTATACATTGTAAAACCGTTCAGTCAGGCACAGCGCTACGACCCCTCCTTGCTTGCGTCACATTCGCTGCCGAGCGTGATACTTGAATCATTTGCATGTCTCGCGATGTCAAACCTACCCATCAAGTTTCATTCCTGTCGGTTGCCTCCTTCTGGGTGCAACTATTTTCTTGACGATGAGTGTATTTCATTACGGTCAATGAAAATCTGTGTTTCGAAGAGGCAACGAACGATGTGCGGGAATTTCTTGCTTTGGAAACACAGGAAGAAAATAATTTGATTGAGGAAGAATTCGATGCAGTTGTATAAGAGGTGTGCTTCTTATACAACTGCATCAGATTCGCGCAGTTGTAAAGCGTACTGAAGTTACCACGCTGTAATTTGTAGAAAAGAGTTACACATTTTTTTTTTTTTGTAAACAAAAGTGATACAGAGCATTAACATTATTCAGGAATTAAAAAAAAATGAAAAAATATGCTCCTATCAGATGCTTTGCAGCCAAATTTGCTACTTTAACTCTTTAGCGATCATAACGCCCGTACGTACAACCGACCATAGACGCCCGAAACGCCTGTTTAGAGTGATTTAGATTTTCTACCTTTACCTGTTCTTTGAATTTTCACGCCTATGAGGGATCAGCAGGAGTTACCGTCAGTCACCATTGTTGTTACTAAAAAAGAAGTGAAAAAAAAACAGTTTCGAGCTTTATGGTATTCAGAGTGATACCAGATTTTAGAGTAATGGCCGTTAAACGGTTAATTAAATTATATGCGGTAAGTACGTACGCTTTAAAATTCATGGTGTAACACATTTTATTGTTACGCACGCATGTTAAAACATTCATCGAAGTACATGTATGTACTGTATTTTTAAAATGAAAATGTACTGTATGTATCCACATGGAATAAATTGTTTCTCACTGCCAAAAAAAAACCAAAACATATATAAAAAAACAACATCTTTTTAACTATGATACGTAAGTATTTAATATGATTTTTTTCCTTTGTGTTGTAAGCCTAGCGGGGCTAACAATTTAAAACTCTCGAATAGGGGACACCTTCCAACAGCCGAAAAATGCTGAGGTCACAGGATGTCAGCCATTAAAAATTGTAATTGTATACGCAAAATTTCTTCACAATAAACACACGAAAATTTTTTTTCAAATGTCAGACACAGTTATATGAAGCAAAATAATATTTACGTCAATGAATGAAATACGGGATAACACCAACGTACAATACAAATTTTGACGTTGTGAATCCGTTTATCGGCATAAATATGACATGAATAGTAAGTTAGATAATATCAAAAAATTTGGAAGCTTCGTCCTCTTGGAGACGGAATCGAACACCTGTCTCCCGGCTAGCGCCCGAGTATGCTAACCACTACACCACACAGAACGACCAAGCGTCAAGTTTCTGATTAATACTGGGGTGAGCATACTCGGGCGTTAGCCAGGATATGCGGGTTCGATTCCCGCTCCAGGACGACGAAAATTTCAAGTTTTCGGATATTATCTGACTTACCATGTCATATTTACACCAATAAACGGATTCACAACTTCAAAATTTGTAATATTTACGTCATAACGATGCTACGTTAATTCACGAAAGAAATGACGGAAAGTGGCTAGTGAATTTCAGAATATCTTTTACAGTGTGGTGCAACCCGGAAAGAGATGAAAAGAAAATCAGGCATCAGTAAAGTGACAAGAGTGGATAACATCATGACCAACGTGGCAGTAGGATGGATAATAGACATGTTACTACAACTCACCACTGTTGGGGAAACTGAAATACCTGACTGGATACCAATGGCCAGAGAAAGGTTCAGAATACAAACTACGTGGGAGAATTACAGATGAAATTCGAAAGAATGCCGAAGTGATGTGGAAGAGCATGGCTTAAGACAAGTAGTTGTAGAAGTGATTTGGGGAGACTTTCATCCAGCCGTGGATAGAATATGGTTGTTGATTGCGTTTCATTGGTCATGTTCAGCTGATTGAGTGTGTTAGAATTTGTTTACTCTTACAAATTAAGTCATCAACATACAGTAAATTTCTAATGTTGTAACCACATCATTTGTAACAAAACTATTTCCCTTGAACAGTCTATCCCAATACCAGTAAATCATAAACAACAAGTTAGTAAAATCATCCAAAGCATTGATTATGATACGCTTTCCAACATACCAGAAATCATTACTCAAGTTATGAGGATAATGGCTGTGGAACAAATCTCGCTCCTGTTCCCTGACCTTTGACCCCATTTCGATGATATTAAAAGAATTGGTTTAGTATACCTCCGGAACAACATACTAAAGTTGTGTCGCAATAGAAGCATTTTTAGTCAAGTTATGAGGGTAATGGCTGTGAAATAAATCTCGCTCCTGTTCCCTGACCTGTGACCACATTTCGATGAAATCCAACAGAACCGGTTCAGTATGCCTCTGGAACAACATCATAAACTTTTGTCGCAATCGAAGCATTTTTACCTAAGTTATGACGCATAAGAGCGATGGAATGGATCCCGCTCCTATGTCCTTACCTTTAATCCCACTTTGTCCTTTTTCAGTAGGGTTTGTCCCCAGGTTGTTCCCTACGACATACTAAAATTGCATCGAAATCGAACCATTTTTACGCGAGTTATCGTGCGGACAGACAGACAGACAGACGGACAAAGCTGGAGCATATACATGCTTCAACAACATACGGTTGGAAAGCGTAACAAGTTAGTAAAATCATGCAATGCATTGATTAGGATACGCTTTCCAAAATACGAGAAATCATTACTCAAGTTATGAGGATAATGGCTGTGGAATAAATATCGCTCCTGTGTCCTGACCTTTGACCCCATTTCGATCATATTCATTTGAACCTCTTCAATATACCTCCGGAACAACATACTAAAGTTGTGTCGCAATAGAAGCATTTTTAGTCAAGTTATGACGGTAATGGCTGTGAAATAAATCTCGTTCCTGTTCCCTGACCGGTGACCACATTTCGATGAAATCCAACAGAACCGGTTCAGTATGCCTCTGGAACAACATCATAAACTTTTGTCGCAATCGAAGCATTTTTACCTAAGTTATGACGCATAAGAGCGATGGAATGGATCCCGCTCCTATGTCCTGACCTCTAATCCCACTTTGTCCATTTTCAGTAGGGTTTGTCCCCAGGTTGTTCCCTACGACATACTAAAATTGCATTGAAATCGAACCATTTTAACGCGAGTTATCGTGCGGACAGACAGACAGACGGACAAAGCTGGGGCATATACATGCTTCAACAACATACGGTTGGAAAGCGTAACAAGTTAGTAAAATCATGCAATGCATTGATTAGGATACGCTTTCCAAAATACGAGAAATCATTACTCAAATTATGAGGATAATGGCTGTGGAATAAATCTCGCTCCTGTGTCCTGACCTTTGACCCCATTTCGATGATATTCATTTGAACCTCTTCAGTATACCTCCGGAACAACATACTAAAGTTTTGCCGCAGTAGAAGCATTTTAAGTAAGTTATGACGCATAAGTTCAATGGAATGGATCCCACTCCTGTGTCCTGACCTTTGACTCCATTTCGCCCATTTTCAATAGGGTTCGATATCATCGAAATGGGGTCAAAGGTCAGGACACAGGAGCGAGATTTATTCCACAGCCATTATCCTCATAACTTGAGTAATGATTTCTCGTATTTTGGAACGCGTATTTTAATCAATGCATTGCATGATTTTACTAACTTGTTACGCTTTCCAACCGTATGTTGAAGAAGCATGTATATGCTCCAGCTTTATCCGTCTGTCTGCCTGTCCGCACGATAACTCGCGTAAAAATGGTTCGATTTCGATGCAAGATAAAAATGGTTCGATTTCGATGCCGAGGTGGTTCCCTACCACATACTAAAATTTAATCGAAATCGAACCATTTTAAGTACGTTATGACGCATAACGACAGTGGTGTGGTGTGGTGTTTGGAGGTTTAACGACCACCGTGAGCAACTCAATGGGCTATAAGCAGTCGCCCGTCCCTAATTTAGGGTCACTGGTTCCAGGGAAGGGAGAGAGTCAGTGCCGTAAAACAAACACAACATCCATGCCTCACCGGGATTCGAACCCGGACCCCGTTCGGACGAATGATCAGAGGCCATCGCTTAGACCACTGCGCCACCGGGGCGGCTAACGACAGTGGAATCGATCCCGCTCTTATGTCGTGAGCTTTGACCCGATTTCACCTATTTTCGATAGGGTTCGTCCCTGGTGGTCCCTTACCGCATACTAAAATTTTATCGAAATCGAAACATTTTTACGTGAGTTATCGTGCCGACGGGCGGGCGGACAAAGCTGGAGTATATACGTTCTTCAACATACGGTTGGAAAGCGTAAAAAATGGGAAGTATCTACAAACCTGTCTAACTGAAGAGTTATTTTCTTCCACACTTTCTGTTGCAAGATTCTTCATGTGTAGCTTCTGATTTACTTCAGCAGCTCGCCTTTCGTACCATCAATTCGTACAATGTATCACAGAATTTTCACGAATGTCGTGATAAATTACGCTTAAAAAATCCAACAAGCCACATCAATATCCCTGCGCTTTACTTCATTCTCTCCCCTCCTACCCTTTCTACTTTCATGTCGTTACATCTTGAAGACGGAAATCGGTGCCAGCTCTTTTCGTCCGAATTTTCGAAGAAACTTTTATTATTTATTACTACGATGCTTCAACTACAGGTTCATTTGCAGAACATCACTTTGACCCCTCCCCTCCCCTCCGTCTAAACTGCCCCGGAGATATTTCCGCCAAGCAAGAGTATTATGTTCCAGAACCAGTTACACGACTTTCTCTCTCTAAGGTCTTATTTGCTTTGAAACTCGAACTCCGAAGAAAATCAAAGATTCGGAAGTTGGAACAAAATGTGCTGTTTACGGAAACGACGTCCCCAGGGTTCGTCCTGTTACTTTTGGAGGTGCAAGCCAATAAGACATGGGGATTTTTTTTTTCTCGTACCTCTTTCTTTTAGCTTCAGTTTGCAACTTTTATAGGAGTCAAGTTTTTCATTCGTTTTCTTTTCCCCTTATTAACTGATCTGAAGAAGGAAGTTTCATGTGCCTATTAAATGAAAGCGTTTTCAGGAAAAATAAACAGTGTGCTATCTTCGTCGCATCGTGAGGTTTTCTTCCTTGTAGGAAATGTACCGCAGTTTTCTTCGTATAATCCATGGCGGTGTATAATCCTGAGATCGTGAAATTCAAGAACAGAAAACAAAAATCCCTTTTACAATCTTCGGCGGCGCAAAAATCGCAGGCCGTGAAATTTAGGGGGGAAATCGTTGCGTAATCTGCACACGCAATGTTGATCCCGAACTGCATTTTCGTACAGAAAAGCTGCGGGTTGCGGGATCTCCCAATAGTAAAAAAAAAAAACCCAGAAAAAAACGATCTTGTGAAAAAAAATTTCGTTTTTAAATTACTTTTCTGTTACTTTTAAGTGAATACAGAGCAAAAATATGAGCTTTTTCGGCAATTCCGTAGTTAGAGCTGACAGTTCCGTTGTTAGATTCCGTAATATGCAGTTTCGTAGTTAGATTCCGTAATATACAGTTTCGTAGTTAGATTCCGTAATATACAGTTTCGTAGTTAGATTCCGTAGTGTGCAGTTCCGTAGTTAGACCTGACAGTTCTGCAGTTATATTACATTCAATGCAGTTCCGTAGTTTAGACCTGACAGTTCCGCCGTTAAATTCCGTAGTATTCAGTTCCGTAGTACTCATTTCTGTAATTAAATTCTGTAGTATGTAGTTCTGTAGTATGTAGTTCTGTAGTTAGACCTAAGAATTATGTAATTAGATTCCATGGTATTCAGTTCCGTAGTTAGATTCCATGATATTCAGTTCCGTAGTTAAATTCCATGGTATTCAGTTCCGTAGTTAGACCTGACAGTTACGTAGTTGGATTCCGTAGAATGCAATTCCGCAGTTTAGACCTGACAGTTTCGTTGTTTAATTCCGTAGTTAGATTCCTTAGTGTTAAGTTCCGCAGTTAGACCTGACAATCACGTAGTTGAATTCCATATTTAGACCTGACTGTTCCGCAGTTTGATTCCATGGTATTCAGTTCCGTATTAAGACCTGACAGTTACGTAGCTGTATTCCGAAGTTAGACCTGACAGTTACGTAGTTGGATTCCGTAGTATGCAATTCCGCAGTTTAGACCTGACAGTTTCGTTGTTTAATTCCGCAGTTACATTTCCTGGTGTTCAGTTCCGTAGTTAGACCTGACAATTACGTAGTTGAATTCCATAGTTAGACATGACTGTTCCGTAGTTTGATTCCATGGTATTCAGTTCCGTATTAAGACCTGACAGTTACGTAGCTGTATTCCGAAGTATGCAATCCCGTGGTTAGGCCTGACAGTTCCGTAGTTAGATTCCATGGTATTCAGTTCCGTATTAAGACTTGACAGTTACGTAGTTGAATTCCGGAGTATGCAGTTCCATATTTAGACCTCACAGTTATACAGCAGTACATTTCATCCTTTCTTAAAGATAACAAAGTCTTTGGCGGTTTAATAAGATCTGAAGTTCTAAAGCATTCTTTTGCTCAGAAAAATCACGATAAAAAAGGACGTAATTTGTAATACGTTCTCCTACAGAAAAAATAAAATTATTGCAAATCTATTCACAAAAATAATAAGGTCCAATAAAAAATAAAATCTAACCTCCAAAGACAGTCAAGATAACACTTTTCGTTAAATCCTAGTGTTACTATGTCTACCATACATCTTGTTAAATTTATACATTCGTAAAAAGCTCTTGATTAAGAATCATAATCCGAAAGCCGCTCCGATGACAGAGTGGTTTGAGGCCCGGACTTCGTCGGAGGTGGACGCCAGTTTGAGACATGGATCGTGTGTTTGTCGGATAGCCCTAACTCTGTCCCTAAATAAGAGAGTAGGGAATGCACATAGTACTATGAGTTGCTCATGTGGTCGTTAAAATCCGAAACTAAAACAACAACAAAATCTAAACGCTATTCCTATTTTTCGAGGGATACGAAGTGTCCACCATGTAGATGTATCAGAATTTCAGAGAACCCTCGACCGGACAAAACTACGAGATTTCGATAATGCAGTAGCTATGAAAGTGTCGTTAGACGAAGACAGGAAGCATCGCAAAGATCAAGACTTGAAAAAGGGGATCTAAAAGAAAGCAGATGAATCGAGAGTAAGCGGATCATGCTGTTCGTGAACTCAAAAACCTCATTTATTCAAAGGAACTTGTTCGATTATCCAGAAACTCTGCTCATTTAAAGAAACGCATATTGTCCAAAATAGGGTGAACTTTTGAATGGAATGTACCCTGCATAGATGAATTATCACTGCTCGTAACCTCATCACCAAGATCATTTATACTTCCATCTATCAAGGTACTACAATTCAGAAAGCATTCAGGTTTCGAACGTTCTCTGGAGGTAGAGGTATTTATACCAATCCATTTGTGATAATCAAGTATAACGGAAGATATACCTTCGATTTGAATGTAATTTTATTGGGTGTTAACAGAAGGAATATTTCTTGGAATACGATATATAAAAATACGTAGTTCTTTTCTTTCTTTCGTTTCTTAATATTGATAACAAAGAGCTCAAGAACGTTCAAGTAATTTTAAATTTTCACACATTTCATTAAATTCATTCTTGGGTCTCGAAAGTTTTGAATGCAACAGATCCGGAATCAGAACAAAGAAGTGAGTTGCATATGGTGCAGTGAATATATTTAATTTAACCTTACATTTTTGAGTTAGTGTTCTTATATAAATTATGTTACTTTTCCGAGCGATTTTTCTTTTCTGAACAGCACGTCACTTCCTCGAATTTCTTTATACTTTTTGGCAACAACTGATAATGAGTCGAAGGTAAATAAAAGCCAAATCGAGTATAGTCTGGTGTGTGATACGCCAAAAGATGACTTGCTGCTTGAATGTTAATCGCATTTTTTCTTAATTATTTCTATGCTGAATAAGTTTTATCTACGAGACTGATAATATGGTTAAATCAACGAAGTTCTGTTAGTTGTTCAAAGAGGAATTGCGATGACATATATATCGACAACCTGGAAGCGAATAAATAAGTCGTTATAAGTTTCATTTCTTGCTTTATCGATCCTTGAGACTGTTTCTGGTCGTCTAAGTGTTGTGTTAGACATTTAATTATTGGATGTCTTGGAAAATAAACATTCTGAAATCATTGCAATGGTCAAAATATACAGCATTCCACATACTGATCCGCAGCTTCGGTTTGAAAAAGAAATGTTCTAGTTGAATTGCTTGAGGGTGAATTTGAATAAATTGAACAACCACGTGAAAGGGAACAAACTGGTATTTTAAGTTTATGCTGTTCGTGAAAGCCACCATAAGGTCTAAGTTTTTTCTGTTTCTAAACCACAATAAGGCGCGATACCGCAGAAGTTGAAAGAGTTTTGTAATGGTTTCATAGAGAAGAAGTAGATAGCTTCTAATTGTTTAAAGAGCTACAAAAGATATTTAGAATTGAAATTTCGCAGCTCTAGTTTTAAAACGTTGTAACTCCGGGCTCATTAATTTCAGCGAACGCTAGCATTAATAACCATCTTTGACATCATCCTATAAGTCAAAATCATTTCCCCTTTTCGTCAGTTCTTGGGAAGAGATTAAGGTGGTCTTCTTTCGCTTCTGCCAGCAGTGTGAATGTGGGAGTGGAAAGTCACTCGCTCTACGAGTCCGGAGAGAACACTAATGCTGCTTCCCACGAAATCTTCCCTTCATAAGGTTCAGTTTACAAAACTTGATTGCTCTGTAAACGAATTGGTGACATAACGTTCACACACAGAGAGAGAGAGAGAGAGAGAGAGAGAGAGAGAGAGAGAGAGAGGGGGGGGGGGAATGCGAGCCCATGGCTTTTTCTCACCACTTTAGGTTTTAATGAGCGATTTCTCACGATGGGTAAGAGTGGCGATAATGAGCATTCAGCAACTGGCCAGATGGTCCGAAAGACGGGCACATGTAAAGTGGACTACAGGAAAACCTCACGCTCCTCTGAGAGAAGAGAAAAAGGTGAGGTGTTTGAGCTGGCGCTTGAAGGTAGAAGGCGATCTAGAGGATTCTCCGTTCGACGGAGAGAGTTTTCTTGTCTTCCCAAAGAAAGAAGGGCAGACAAGAAGAAAATAGATATTTTAAGAATGTCCGATGCAGAGACTTGAGATCAGAGCAGAAATTAAATTTGAAAAGGAAAATTTAGCTGTGAGGTGACCGAGAAAGATGCCTAGTAGAAGAAGCGGGAACGAATCTATGTTCCCGCTTCTTCTACTAGGCATCTTTGAAAATTTAAGATTGCGAAAGAATCTGTAGAAGACTTTATACATAAACGGAGAGAGAATGTTTCTACACTTTGATGCTGTTTAACACTGGAGGGACAAGGGATACTAGTTTTTCAAAATGAATTTAATAATTCGCTCGAAAGGACCTGGGTTCATTTGTCAAACTTCCGAAAGGCATTTATTAACTCAGTCGGGGGTCGTCCCGGCGCCATTTTCAGCGTTGCTTTCCAGCAAAAGTTTAAGACCACCTGTCAAATTATTGAAAATTAAGGTTTTCAAAGAAACAAGTTAGTAAAATCATGCAATGCATTGATTATGATACGCTTTCCAACATACCAGAAATCATTACTCAAGTTATGAAGATAATGGCTGTGGAATCAATCTCGCTCCTGTGCCCTGACCTTTAACCTTACTTCGATGCTATTAAACAGAACTGGTTCAGTATACCTCCGGAACAACATACAAAAGTTTTTTTTCGCAATAGAAGCATTTTTAGTCAAGTTATGATGCATAAAGGCAATGTAATGGATCCCGCTCATATGTCCTGACCTTTGAGATCCCATTTCGTCCATTTTCAATAGGGTTCGTCCCCAGGTGGTCCCTTAACACATACTAAAATTTCATCGAAATCGAAGCATTTGCACGCAAGTTATGACGCATAAGGGCAATAGAATAAATCCCGCTTCTATGTCCTGACTTTTGACCCCATTTCGTCCATTTTCAATAAAGTTCATCCCCAGGTGGTCCCCTTCCACATACTAAAATTTCATCGATATCGATCTATTTTTACGCGAGTTATCGTGGGACGGACAGACAGACGGACAAAGCTGAAGCATATACGCTTCTTCAACCTACGATTGGAAAGCGTAAACAACTAATTACAGTCAGAAATGTTTGAAAAAATGACACCACAGATGAATGCTTATATTCTTTAGAACACAAAAGCATCGAAATCAGAACATTATGTGGCCACCTTTGTTTTTATAACAGACAGAATACGATGTGGCGTGCTCTCAATGATGGATTTGCAGTCGTCACTTGAAATATCTTTGCCTCACACGTACGTCAATCAAAGCTTAGGAATTTGACGGCTGTTTTCCTGCTACCTAGTCTTTTAAAATCGTCCACAAATTTTTCATGGGGTTAAGGTCGGGACTATTACCGGGCCATTCAAGTACATTTAATGTTTTTCCTCTGCAGGTGGTCCTTTACTCTCTTTGATCTGTGGCATGGAGCACCATCATGCATAAAGATTGCGCATTTGTGCACTTGCGTATGAGTTAACAGCTTCTAATGTAACATTTCCACATAAAAAGCATCAGTCATAATAGTGCCTGTCACCAAAAAGGATAATGAAGCAGTACCGGATGTTGATATAGTAATCATATCATCTGACTAGGCGGATGTCTCCAGGTGCTAACGGTGTATTTTCCATTAAATCTTTTGCCTTTTAGTTGTCGAACATGTGCTTCACGTAATTCAAATTGACGCACACTTGATTCATCGGAAAAAAGAACTTGGCTTCAATTTTCAGCAGTCCACGATTGATTACGCTTCACAATCTGGAGTCTCTTCTTTTTCATAACAGAGGTTAGTCCTGGTTTAGGTTTATAAGACTTTAATCAAAGATCTTTGCTAAGACGCCAGGAAACAGTGTTGATACTAATATCGGACCCTTTTGAATGCAGACAGGCCTTGCTTTTCTTGCACGAACTCCTCGGAGAATTCATAACTATTCGCCTTATCATATTGTATAACGAAGTAAATTTGTCCGTCATTTTTTGGTCCACGCCAAGGATCGAACCCGAGTCCACTTATCCAGGAACAAGTCGCTCTACCAACTAAGCCACGCAGAGGTTCGTTCTTGCTGCTATCTGCCTTTATGTCGTGTGCGTCCTGCGGGGCAGGCACGTCACATCCTTCCCCTCCCCGAAAGAGGGCCGGGGGCATTGCCCACAGGTCAGCCGTAACCATGAATCGTCGTAGACAGCATCCGCTGAAGAACGTGCACTTGAGAACTCCCAGTCAATCTGGTGTGTAGGGAATGCAACATCACACACATTTATTTTTTGAAGCGCTGAAGAAGGAATTCTCTTATTTTTCTTATCTCGCGGTGTGGAAAGAACATCACACCATTGCGAGATATTTAACGGCCAGGTCATCCGGGAAGTTCGGGCGCCATTATAACGAAGTAAATTTCTCCGTCATTTTTGGTCCACGACGGGGATCGAACCCGAGTCCACTTATTCCGGAATAAGTAGCTCTACCAACTGAGCTACGCAGAGGTTCGTTCTTGCTGCTATCTGCCTTTATGTCGTGTGCGTCCTGCGGGACAGGTACGTCACAATTGTTATTAAGTGGAGTTGTTTTCCTTGGACATCCACTTCTCTTTCGGTTGCTAAATTCACCTGTATCTTGACATTTCATGATCATATTATGAATAGCAGTCTTGCTCATATCCAGCGTTCTACTTACGTCACGTTCAGAGTATCCTTTATGATATAAAGTACTCTCTGAGTAACACTCAATGACGCTTTTGTGCCTATTTTCGCTATATAGGATATATGTACAAAACCACTTAGCATAAAAGCCAGAAGTAAACTGACGCTTGCACGCTTGCTTGCTTGCTTCAACTGTTATCAACAGCTGCCGCTGTAGGGTGATGCAATACCGACAGGAAGCTCAGTAATACAGACAGTAGCTGACGCAATCGGCCAAAATCTCCTAATACCAACAGGTGGTCTTAAACTTTTGCAAATGAATGCATTTGATTTTCAAATTCTGTCTGACAAAGAAGAAAATGTTTACATTGAATTGCTGAAAAAGGAACGAGGTCAAATTGTAAAAATTTAACAATCGCGTAAAAGGGAGGAAATTGGTTTTCCAAGACTAAACATTTCTGCGCCACCACAAGGGGAGGTACCATAAAGCTGGAAGAGTTTAGTGTGGTTACAACAACTGCTCTTCAGAGGGAAGAAGATTCCAGGTTATTTCAGGAGCTGTAACAGATACTTAGAATTGAATTTGAACAGCTCTTGTGTTAAAACGTCGAATCTTGTCGCTTTTTCTGCGTAGCTGCTGAGTAACTAAGAAGGTTTCGCCTTGTTAAGTCTCCGGCTGTTGTACAGAAGACGCATCTTAATTTAACTTGAGGAAGAATCTGCAGGAACATTTACACGTACTTAAATGGCAGGAGAATTTCTCTTCACATTTCTGCTGTTTAATACTGGAGAGATAAAGGCTAATACTTTTTCAAAATGAATTTAATGATCCGCTTGAAAGGACTCAGGTTCATTAGAGGAACTTCCGAAAGGAATTTATTCACTGGCAGTCGAAGGGCGTCCCGCCGCCATTTTCAGCGTTGCTTCGCAGAAAGTCTTTCACACGGTTACAGGTTAGTAGCAAACAAGATTAAAATTTCGTGTCAGCTGCCTAATTGCTTACTTTTACTCTTGACACCGTTTCGCGTGCACCAGGGTAATGCTTCATGCTTCGCTGACGCAACAATTGCATGATCACGCATTAGTTGACAAGGTGAGCTCTTGATGCAAGGGAATCCGTTTGAACACGATTTTCTGCACCGATAGTCAGGCCAGGAGCACTCATTCATGAGGGAGTTTTAATGCTCCGTGTCAAAACTCATTTAGATTAATTAGGATGTGCAAAATTATAATTCTTACGTTTCCAAATAATATTTAAGAAAACTCTTAACGATACTTCGTGTCCCCAGTAAGTACGTACACTGAATTAGGTTTCAGTTATGTCATTCAATCCTAGAACATCAAAGAAAGTGAGTCTTACGTCGCTTCTGGCATTCGTTAACTCTCTTCGAGTGCAAAAGATCAGCGGAATCTTAAAGAGATAGCGAAATAGATGGTAAGGCCGATAATATTCGTTCACAAGACTAATTGGCTACGCGATGCTTTCATGTATTGAACATCTAACCCAATTAAATCTGATTTTCCGCGTGCATCAAAATACGCGATGACTACTAATACATGGCATCAAACGTCTTACAGCAGTCTTTGGTCGACCATCACCACCTTTCTGATTTTATGCTTCTTGAAATTAATATATTGTGATAAATCAACCATTGAATGTACAACTCTTTTACAAGCCATCGCTCATCCTCCGTATATATTGAATCAGTTACAAATTGCTTGATTTTCAGTCCACGAGGGTTGGACGATAATTATATACGCACTGCAGTTCCAATTTTGTTTTCGGTTGCTTGTACTGCCTTTTGGGCACCCTTTTCTAGACATGGTGTCACTGTGGTGGACGTCAGACCATGATAAGGCAGTTGCTGTGTAGTTGTCTTTAACTTAACATGGCTGCTCCGCATGCATCAAAAAATAACAGCCAGCAGTGATATGTGTTCTGTGGGACGACGATGCACCAGAATATGAAATTCATCGAAAGCTTATAACAATCTGGAAACAATGTTTATAAATGGATTTCTTGTGCTGCTGTCATGAACTTCACAAAGCCTCTCCGCTTTCCGTATGCACCAAAGAAGAACAGAGAGCAGGGAACCTGTTTTTTGTGGTCCGAAGGTATATTCTAAAGTCTGAAATTCATGGTATGGTTTCAGCATTGTATAGATACAGTGTTTTGCCAAAGTTTAGAGTACACAAATGGATTTCTTGTTTAGCATGGATCGCTTCGCTTTACCAAAGAGGAGCAGCAGGCAGTGGTCCAAGTTTTGTGAGCTGAAAATGAACCAAAGTCCAAAATCCATTGAAAGATTTCAGCATAGTTGGGTTAGCCATAGCGAATTTTCGATAAAAACATTTCTTATGTTGTTATCGTGACCTTAACATGGTCATTTTTCTTTCCACATGCACCGAAGAAGAAGAACGAACAGTAATCTGTTTTTTTTTTTTTTCTTTTATGGGCTGAAGGTATTCCAGAGTATGAAATTAATCGAAAGCTTAAGGCATTGTCCGGAAAGTATGTTTACCTACAGCGTAGTCTCTACAAATGGATTTTTTTATTGTTGTCATGAGCTTAACATAGCCGCTTCGCTTCCCGTATGCAGCAAAACAGAACAGCGAGCAGTCATTCATTTCTGTTTTGTGATCTGAAGATGTAGCAGAACTCCATAACTGTTTCGTGCTTGCGTTGTAGATTGGGTGAACTACTGCCGTCTCAACACGATATTACAGATATTACAATATATTCTATGATATATTGTAATATCGTGTTGAGACGGCAGTAGGTCACCCAATCTATAAGTAGCAGAGTCTGAAATTTATCGAATGCTTGCATGTTATTCTGAAATTCATCAAAAGCTTTCACCACAGACTAGAAATAATGTTTAGCCACAGCGGAGTCTCTAGAAATTGATTTCTGGTGCAGCTGTTGTGGGCTTAACATTCCCGTTCCGCTTTCTGTATGCACCAAAGAATAACAGTAATACATTATTCGGTGGGCCAAAGCGATACCAGTATCTGAAGTTCATCGAAAAGTTTAAACACATTCTCTAAGCAAGGTTCAGTCACAGCGGAGTCTCTAGAAACTGATTTCTGGTGCAGCTGTCGTGGGCTTAACATCGCCGTTCCGCTTTCTGTATGCACCAAAGAATCACAGTGATAAGTATTCGGTGGGCCAAAGCGGTACCAGTATCTGAAGTTCATCGAAAAGTTCAAGCACATTCTCTAAGCAAGGTTCAGTCACAGCGGAGTCTCTAGAAACTGATTTCTGGTGCAGCTGTCGTGGGCTTAACATCGCCGTTCCGCTTTCTGTATGCACCAAAGAATAACAGTGATAAGTATTCGGTGGGCCAAAGCGGTACCAGTATCTGAAGTTCATCGAAAAGTTCAAGCACATTCTCGAAGCAAGGTTCAGTCACAGCGGAGTCTCTAGAAACTGATTTCTGGTGCAGCTGTCGTGGGCTTAACATTCCCGTTCCGCTTTCTGTATGCACCAAAGAATAACAGTGATAAGTATTCGGTGGGCCAAAGCGGTACCAGTATCTGAAGTTCATCGAAAAGTTCAAGCACATTCTCTAAGCAAGGTTCAGTCACAGCGGAGTCTCTAGAAACTGATTTCTGGTGCAGCTGTCGTGGGCTTAACATCGCCGTTCCGCTTTCTGTATGCACCAAAGAATAACAGTGATAAGTATTCGGTGGGCCAAAGCGGTACCAGTATCTGAAGTTCATCGAAAAGTTCAAGCACATTCTCGAAGCAAGGTTCAGTCACAGCGGAGTCTCTAGAAACTGATTTCTGGTGCAGCTGTCGTGGGCTTAACATTCCCGTTCCGCTTTCTGTATGCACCAAAGAATAACAGTGATAAGTATTCGGTGGGCCAAAGCGGTACCAGTATCTGAAGTTCATCGAAAAGTTCAAGCACATTCTCTAAGCAAGGTTCAGTCACAGCGGAGTCTCTAGAAACTGATTTCTGGTGCAGCTGTCGTGGGCTTAACATCGCCGTTCCGCTTTCTGTATGCACCAAAGAATAACAGTGATAAGTATTCGGTGGGCCAAAGCGGTACCAGTATCTGAAGTTCATCGAAAAGTTCAAGCACATTCTCGAAGCAAGGTTCAGTCACAGCGGAGTCTCTAGAAACTGATTTCTGGTGCAGCTGTCGTGGGCTTAACATTCCCGTTCCGCTTTCTGTATGCACCAAAGAATAACAGTGATAAGTATTCGGTGGGCCAAAGCGGTACCAGTATCTGAAGTTCATCGAAAAGTTCAAGCACATTCTCGAAGCAAGGTTCAGTCACAGCGGAGTCTCTAGAAATTGATTTCTGGTGCAGCTGTCGTGGGCTTAACATTCCCGTTCCGCTTTCTGTATGCACCAAATAATAACAGTGATCAGTATTCGTTGGGCCAAAACCATACCCGAGTCTGATGTTCATCGAAAAGTTTAAACACATTCTCTAAGTAAGGTTCAGCCACAGCGGAGTCTCTAGAAATTGATTTCTGGTGCAGCTGTCGTATGCTTAACATTTCCGTTCCGCTTTCTGGATGCACCAAAGAATAACAGTGATGAGTATTCGGTGGGCTAAAGCGATACCAGAGTCTGAAGTTCATCGAAAAGTTTAAGCACAGTCTCGAAGCAAAGTTCAGCCACAGCGGAGTCTATAAATTGATTTCTGGTGCAGCTGTCGTGGGCTTAACATTCCCGTTCCGCTTTCTGTATGCACCAAATAATAACAGTGATCAGTATTCGTTGGGCCAAAACCATACCCGAGTCTGATGTTCATCGAAAAGTTTAAACACATTCTCTAAGTAAGGTTCAGCCACAGCGGAGTCTCTAGAAATTGATTTCTGGTGCAGCTGTCGTATGCTTAACATTCCCGTTCCGCTTTCTGTATGCACCAAAGAATAACAGTGATAAGTATTCGGTGGGCCAAAGCGGTACCAGTATCTGAAGTTCATCGAAAAGTTCAAGCACATTCTCTAAGCAAGGTTCAGTCACAGCGGAGTCTCTAGAAACTGATTTCTGGTGCAGCTGTCGTGGGCTTAACATCGCCGTTCCGCTTTCTGTATGCACCAAAGAATAACAGTGATAAGTATTCGGTGGGCCAAAGCGGTACCAGTATCTGAAGTTCATCGAAAAGTTCAAGCACATTCTCGAAGCAAGGTTCAGTCACAGCGGAGTCTCTAGAAATTGATTTCTGGTGCAGCTGTCGTGGGCTTAACATTCCCGTTCCGCTTTCTGTATGCACCAAAGAATAACAGTGATAAGTATTCGGTGGGCCAAAGCGGTACCAGTATCTGAAGTTCATCGAAAAGTTCAAGCACATTCTCGAAGCAAGGTTCAGTCACAGCGGAGTCTCTAGAAATTGATTTCTGGTGCAGCTGTCGTATGCTTAACATTCCCGTTCCGCTTTCTGTATGCACCAAAGAATAACAGTGATAAGTATTCGGTGGGCCAAAGCGGTACCAGTATCTGAAGTTCATCGAAAAGTTCAAGCACATTCTCGAAGCAAGGTTCAGTCACAGCGGAGTCTCTAGAAATTGATTTCTGGTGCAGCTGTCGTGGGCTTAACATTCCCGTTCCGCTTTCTGTATGCACCAAATAATAACAGTGATCAGTATTCGTTGGGCCAAAACCATACCCGAGTCTGATGTTCATCGAAAAGTTTAAACACATTCTCTAAGTAAGGTTCAGCCACAGCGGAGTCTCTAGAAATTGATTTCTGGTGCAGCTGTCGTATGCTTAACATTTCCGTTCCGCTTTCTGGATGCACCAAAGAATAACAGTGATGAGTATTCGGTGGGCTAAAGCGATACCAGAGTCTGAAGTTCATCGAAAAGTTTAAGCACAGTCTCGAAGCAAGGTTCAGCCACAGCGGAGTCTATAAATTGATTTCTGGTGCAGCTGTCGTGGGCTTAACATTCCCGTTCCGCTTTCTGTATGCACCAAAGAATAACAGTGATAAGTATTCGGTGGGCCAAAGCGGTACCAGTATCTGAAGTTCATCGAAAAGTTCAAGCACATTCTCTAAGCAAGGTTCAGTCACAGCGGAGTCTCTAGAAACTGATTTCTGGTGCAGCTGTCGTGGGCTTAACATCTCCGTTCCGCTTTCTGTATGCACCAAAGAATAACAGTGATAAGTATTCGGTGGGCCAAAGCCGTACCAGTATCTGAAGTTCATCGAAAAGTTCAAGCACATTCTCGAAGCAAGGTTCAGTCACAGCGGAGTCTCTAGAAACTGATTTCTGGTGCAGCTGTCGTGGGCTTAACATCTCCGTTCCGCTTTCTGTATGCACCAAAGAATAACAGTGATAAGTATTCGGTGGGCCAAAGCGGTACCAGTATCTGAAGTTCATCGAAAAGTTCAAGCACATTCTCGAAGCAAGGTTCAGTCACAGCGGAGTCTCTAGAAATTGATTTCTGGTGCAGCTGTCGTGGGCTTAACATTCCCGTTCCGCTTTCTGTATGCACCAAATAATAACAGTGATCAGTATTCGTTGGGCCAAAACCATACCCGAGTCTGATGTTCATCGAAAAGTTTAAACACATTCTCTAAGTAAGGTTCAGCCACAGCGGAGTCTCTAGAAATTGATTTCTGGTGCAGCTGTCGTATGCTTAACATTTCCGTTCCGCTTTCTGGATGCACCAAAGAATAACAGTGATGAGTATTCGGTGGGCTAAAGCGATACCAGAGTCTGAAGTTCATCGAAAAGTTTAAGCACAGTCTCGAAGCAAGGTTCAGCCACAGCGGAGTCTATAAATTGATTTCTGGTGCAGCTGTCGTATGCTTAACATTCCCGTTCCGCTTTCTGTATGCACCAAAGAATAACAGTGATAAGTATTCGGTGGGCCAAAGCGGTACCAGTATCTGAAGTTCATCGAAAAGTTCAAGCACATTCTCTAAGCAAGGTTCAGTCACAGCGGAGTCTCTAGAAACTGATTTCTGGTGCAGCTGTCGTGGGCTTAACATCTCCGTTCCGCTTTCTGTATGCACCAAAGAATAACAGTGATAAGTATTCGGTGGGCCAAAGCGGTACCAGTATCTGAAGTTCATCGAAAAGTTCAAGCACATTCTCGAAGCAAGGTTCAGTCACAGCGGAGTCTCTAGAAATTGATTTCTGGTGCAGCTGTCGTGGGCTTAACATTCCCGTTCCGCTTTCTGTATGCACCAAATAATAACAGTGATCAGTATTCGGTGGGCCAAAGCGGTACCAGTATCTGAAGTTCATCGAAAAGTTCAAGCACATTCTCGAAGCAAGGTTCAGTCACAGCGGAGTCTCTAGAAACTGATTTCTGGTGCAGCTGTCGTGGGCTTAACATTCCCGTTCCGCTTTCTGTATGCACCAAAGAATAACAGTGATAAGTATTCGGTGGGCCAAAGCGGTACCAGTATCTGAAGTTCATCGAAAAGTTCAAGCACATTCTCTAAGCAAGGTTCAGTCACAGCGGAGTCTCTAGAAACTGATTTCTGGTGCAGCTGTCGTGGGCTTAACATCGCCGTTCCGCTTTCTGTATGCACCAAAGAATAACAGTGATAAGTATTCGGTGGGCCAAAGCGGTACCAGTATCTGAAGTTCATCGAAAAGTTCAAGCACATTCTCGAAGCAAGGTTCAGTCACAGCGGAGTCTCTAGAAACTGATTTCTGGTGCAGCTGTCGTGGGCTTAACATTCCCGTTCCGCTTTCTGTATGCACCAAAGAATAACAGTGATAAGTATTCGGTGGGCCAAAGCGGTACCAGTATCTGAAGTTCATCGAAAAGTTCAAGCACATTCTCGAAGCAAGGTTCAGTCACAGCGGAGTCTCTAGAAATTGATTTCTGGTGCAGCTGTCGTGGGCTTAACATTCCCGTTCCGCTTTCTGTATGCACCAAATAATAACAGTGATCAGTATTCGTTGGGCCAAAACCATACCCGAGTCTGATGTTCATCGAAAAGTTTAAACACATTCTCTAAGTAAGGTTCAGCCACAGCAGGAGTCTCTAGAAATTGATTTCTGGTGCAGCTGTCGTATGCTTAACATTTCCGTTCCGCTTTCTGGATGCACCAAAGAATAACAGTGATGAGTATTCGGTGGGCTAAAGCGATACCAGAGTCTGAAGTTCATCGAAAAGTTTAAGCACAGTCTCGAAGCAAGGTTCAGCCACAGCGGAGTCTATAAATTGATTTCTGGTGCAGCTGTCGTGGGCTTAACATTCCCGTTACGCTTTCTGTATGCACCAAAGAATAACAGTGATAAGTATTCGGTGGGCCAAAGCGGTACCAGTATCTGAAGTTCATCGAAAAGTTCAAGCACATTCTCTAAGCAAGGTTCAGTCACAGCGGAGTCTCTAGAAACTGATTTCTGGTGCAGCTGTCGTGGGCTTAACATCGCCGTTCCGCTTTCTGTATGCACCAAAGAATAACAGTGATAAGTATTCGGTGGGCCAAAGCGGTACCAGTATCTGAAGTTCATCGAAAAGTTCAAGCACATTCTCTAAGCAAGGTTCAGTCACAGCGGAGTCTCTAGAAACTGATTTCTGGTGCAGCTGTCGTGGGCTTAACATTCCCGTTCCGCTTTCTGTATGCACCAAAGAATAACAGTGATAAGTATTCGGTGGGCCAAAGCGGTACCAGTATCTGAAGTTCATCGAAAAGTTCAAGCACATTCTCTAAGCAAGGTTCAGTCACAGCGGAGTCTCTAGAAACTGATTTCTGGTGCAGCTGTCGTGGGCTTAACATCTCCGTTCCGCTTTCTGTATGCACCAAAGAATAACAGTGATAAGTATTCGGTGGGCCAAAGCGGTACCAGTATCTGAAGTTCATCGAAAAGTTCAAGCACATTCTCTAAGCAAGGTTCAGTCACAGCGGAGTCTCTAGAAACTGATTTCTGGTGCAGCTGTCGTGGGCTTAACATCGCCGTTCCGCTTTCTGTATGCACCAAAGAATAACAGTGATAAGTATTCGGTGGGCCAAAGCGGTACCAGTATCTGAAGTTCATCGAAAAGTTCAAGCACATTCTCTAAGCAAGGTTCAGTCACAGCGGAGTCTCTAGAAACTGATTTCTGGTGCAGCTGTCGTGGGCTTAACATTCCCGTTCCGCTTTCTGTATGCACCAAAGAATAACAGTGATAAGTATTCGGTGGGCCAAAGCGGTACCAGTATCTGAAGTTCATCGAAAAGTTCAAGCACATTCTCTAAGCAAGGTTCAGTCACAGCGGAGTCTCTAGAAACTGATTTCTGGTGCAGCTGTCGTGGGCTTAACATCGCCGTTCCGCTTTCTGTATGCACCAAAGAATAACAGTGATAAGTATTCGGTGGGCCAAAGCGGTACCAGTATCTGAAGTTCATCGAAAAGTTCAAGCACATTCTCTAAGCAAGGTTCAGTCACAGCGGAGTCTCTAGAAACTGATTTCTGGTGCAGCTGTCGTGGGCTTTAACATCGCCGTTCCGCTTTCTGTATGCACCAAAGAATAACAGTGATAAGTATTCGGTGGGCCAAAGCGGTACCAGTATCTGAAGTTCATCGAAAAGTTCAAGCACATTCTCGAAGCAAGGTTCAGTCACAGCGGAGTCTCTAGAAATGGATTTCTGGTGCAGCTGTCGTGGGCTTAACATTCCCGTTCCGCTTTCTGTATGCACCAAAGAATAACAGTGGTCAGTATTCGGTGGGCCAAAGCAATACCATATTCTGAAGTTCATCGAAAAGTTTGAGCACAGTCTCGAAGTAAGGTTCAGCCACAGCGGAGTCTCTAGAAATTGATTTCTGGTGCAGCTGTCGTATGCTTAACATTTCCGTTCCGCTTTCTGGATGCACCAAAGAATAACAGTGATGAGTATTCGGTGGGCTAAAGCGATACCAGAGTCTGAAGTTCATCGAAAAGTTTAAGAACAGTCTCGAAGTAAGGTTCAACCACAGCGGATTCTATAAATTGATTTCTGGTGCAGCTGTCGTGGGCTTAACATTCCCGTTCCGCTTTCTGTATGCACCAAAGAATAACAGTGGTCAGTATTCGGTGGGCCAAAGCAATACCATATTCTGAAGTTCATCGAAAAGTTTGAGCACAGTCTCGAAGTAAGGTTCAGCCACAGCGGAGTCTCTAGAAATTGATTTCTGGTGCAGCTGTCGTATGCTTAACATTTCCGTTCCGCTTTCTGGATGCACCAAAGAATAACAGTGATGAGTATTCGGTGGGCTAAAGCGATACCAGAGTCTGAAGTTCATCGAAAAGTTTAAGAACAGTCTCGAAGTAAGGTTCAACCACAGCGGATTCTATAAATTGATTTCTGGTGCAGCTGTCGTGGGCTTAACATTCCCGTTCCGCTTTCTGTATGCACCAAAGAATAACAGTGATCAGTATTCGGTGGGCCAAAGCAATACCATAGTCTGAAGTTCATCGAAAAGTTTAAGCACAGTCTCGAAGCAAGGTTCAGCCACAGCGGAGTCTATAAATTGATTTCTGGTGCAGCTGTTGTGGGCTTAACATTCTCGTTCCGCTTTCTGTATGCACCAAAGAATAACAGTGATCAGTATTCGGTGGGCCAAAGCAATACCATAGTCTGAAGTTCATCGAAAAGTTCAAGCACAGTCTCGAAGCAAAGTTCAGCCACAGCGGAGTCTCTACAAGTGGATTTCTTTTAATGTTGTCATCAACAGCACATGGCTACCCTGCTTTCCGTAAGCACCGAACAAGAATAGCTAGCACGGATTCGTTTCCGTGGGTTCAAGGTATACCATGTTCTAAACTTCATCGAGAGCTTTCAGCATGACCCAGAAACACTGTGTAGCCTCAGCGGAATGTCTATGAATGGATTTCCAAGTTCGGAAAATAATCGCGCAGTATAGTGCACGAAAAAGGAGCAGAACGTCCACTGATGATGACAACGACGAAAATGTTCGTGCCATAGCTTCGACAAAAAGACGAGTGTCTATCAATGAAGTGACACTTATCACTGAACTTGTAACACTCCAAAGCTATGAACGGAAGCGTATGCAAATCAATAATTTCACGTGACTAAAAATACACGATCAGTCCGATTGAAACGTTTACCAATACAAGCCAGGAACGTTTCTGCCATAACGTCACAAGTAAAATTAGTTTCCTCCTGAGAAGTCGACCTAGAGCTGCGATTTCGACGAAGAAGCGAACTCGATTCAGAATGCCGAGGCACCGAATTCCGGCCACCATACCACCAACTCAGTGCATTTGCGAAGGTACAGACTGCTGTTCTCTGAGAGGGTAGATATTCGACTCGTCGTATTGCGCAGGATTTGAGCAGTGAGAATGGAACAATACTGGTAGCAGTTTTTAAAATAAGGTATGATCTCTCATAGATCTGGAACTGGAGCATGCAGTACTGCTACACCACGAGAGGACCGTTTAACGCAGCGGCAAATTTCAGCTGCCACTACAGCAAGTTTTTCTACCATAAGACGAGCAAGAAATGTTGTTTTAAATCGTCACGTCAGAAGACACACCCGCTGTCGAAGACTACCAAAGGAAGGACTTCAAGCAAGGAGTCCACGGCATCGCTTTAACCAATTCAATGATCATTTTTCTTAAATTTTTTTATTCGAGGTTTAAAGACCACCATGAGCAACTCAACGGGCTATAAGCAGTAACCCGTCCCTAATTTAGGGCAACTGGTTCCAGGGAAGGCAGAGAGCCAGCGCCATAAGACAAACACAACATCCATGCCTTACCGGGATTCGAACCCGGACCCATCTCGGACGAATGACCAGAAGCCATCGCTTAGACCACTGCGCCACTGGGACGGTTTCAATGATCATCGTTGCCAGCGAATGGAGTGGCGCCGGGCGAGAGTGAGTTGCCACACGGAATTGCGTCACGTGATATTCAGCACCGAATCTCGCTGGCCCTGGGTATCTGATGATTACCAGGTTCACGTATGGAGTCCACAGGGAAATATGCCGATTCAGGAGTAATTGTCCAGAGGCAAATAACGTGACTACTACAGGTGTCATAGCTGGGAAGAAATCAGCTATAACCGCTATACAACTCGCGCATTCTCACAGATAATTTGACAGGTCTATGGTGCACAGAGCACATTCTGGATGCTGTGGCTATTCGTTTCATAAAGGGACGGTGTTCACGTTGCAGCATGTTTCTTCTACACTGCTGGCCACCCAAAATGCAACACCAAGAAGGAAGCACCCGATTGGCCTGAAATTCGCACCGTGCGTCGCCCGCGAGAGGACGTGCAAACGATTAGCATTGCAGGGCATAAGCAAATCATGCGCGCCCGACACGCCACCGAGAAGCACTATAAGAAGGGTGCACAGAAGGCGAGGTATAAGTAGTGGAAGTGTGTTGTGCTGCCAGAGCTGTGCGTGGGATGCTTCCTGATGCCTCGTCGTAGAATACGGCAGTCATTCCAGCACGTTTAAGAGTTCGACAGAGGACGAATAGTGGCTTATCGGCGCCCGTGTGGGACGACATCCAGCCACAGTGAGGCGAGTATGGATTCGGTGGGTGCAGGAAGGACGGACGGACCGACGTGAGCGATTGCAGCAACCGCGGCACACCACCGAACGAGAGGACCTGCATGTTGTGCGGCGGGCATTGACGGCTCGTACTGTCACATCACGAACGCTAGCACTGGAAATTACGGTGTGTTGCGCAACAACCTGTGTCAGCACGTACCGTTCGACGTCGTCTGCAGGAGCGGGGACTTTGTCGCACGGCGCCCATTGCTCCGATTACCATTGACGTTACACCACCGGCGAGTGCGGCGGCAGTGGGACGTTGAACACCGCACCTGGACTACGGAATGGCACGACACTGTCTTCCCCGACGAATCCCGGCTTTTGCCTGCAACACCACGATGGTCGGATCCGTGTGTGGCGGCACCGCGGCGAAAGACTGTATGACGCCTGCATTATGCATCGCCATACCGGTCCGTCGCCTGGCGTTATGGTTTGGGGCGTAATTGGATATGACACCCGCACCCTTCTGGTACGCATCGCCGGTACACTGAACAGCCACCACACCATCTCTGATTTTTTGGAGCCTGTAGTCCTCCCTTACCTGCATAGGACTTGCCAGCGGCTACGTTTTAACAGGACAATGCGCGCCCGCACGTGGCACGCATCGTGCAACAATTCTTCACGGCCCACCAGGTGTCATTGCTGCCGTGGCCCGCCTGTTTTGTCCCGATATGTCGCCCATCGAACACGTCTGGTCGCTGATCGGCAACCGAGTGTCCCGTCCAGCACCACCCGCGGCTACGCCTGATGAACTGTTGCAACGTGTGGAAGCAGCCTGGACCGACATACCCCAAGCCCACATCCAAAGTCTCTTTCGTTCCATACCGCGGAGTGTAGCGGCCTTTATTTTCAGCCATAGGGGGCCACACGAACTATTGATGTCTGCGTGTTTCGCAAGTCGCACGGGCCTGAAAGCTCAATCGTTTCATTTTTGTATCTGTTATTATGTGTCCAGTAAATCTGGCTTTGCTATCTTGTGTCCTTCTAAGTGTTGCATTTTAGGTGGCCAGCAGTGTATATAATGCACGTCCAAGAACTAGAAACATCTCCACAGAACACCCACGCGCTGTCAGCTTCCTAGAAGACCAGCGAGATCCTCGCATCTGTCCCCAATAGAATATGTGTATATGATATGATTGGACTGTATCTCAAAATCTGACCGGAACCAGCGCAGCAAGAACAGGTGCAAGAAGTGTAGTGCAGAGTGTCGCAGGAGACCGCCAGATGCCGCTACGACGCAATGCTACGATGCATTGCTAATATAATTGCCAACAGAGATAACTGTACCTCTTACCGATGTACGTTATTTTCAGGAAATGAATTTGTTTATGAGTTTTGAAAATTTAATCATGTCTTTCTTGTCTACCATACTACTCCAGCCGAGAACATCAGTTAAAGGTTCGCATTGCTTCTGGGTGTCACAATTCTAAAGTTAGGGATCGTATGTATGTAGGAGTGTATAAAAATTTGAAGAAAACCCATATAGAGATGATGTAAGTAAAGAAAGAGTGAACACCGTACATCCTTCGCAAAAAAAAAATCTCCTAAATCGGTGAAAATAACAAGTAGGGAATAATGGGTACCACAATTCTGCAGCATGGCTAAACGAATGCATACGGATAATTTTTTTTTTTTTTTTTTTTTTTGATTGGAGGTTTAACGGCCACCGTGAAAACTCAAAATGGGCTATAAGCAGTCGCCTGTCCCTAATTTAGGGTCACTGGTTCCAGGGAAGGGAGAGAGCCAGTGCCGTAAGACAAACACAACATCCATGCCTCACCGGGATTCGAACCCGGACCCCTTTCGGACGAATCATCAGAAGCCATCGCTTAGACCACTGCGCCACCGGGGCGGCGCATATGGAGAAACAATGCTTTTGTTGACATCAAAAAACAGCAAGGACAAAATGCATCCCATTTAGCTTTGCGATCGGTTTTATGCATCGTAAGTGCTCTCGCTTAACGTGTAGCATTTAACGACATTACGTATACAGAGCTTTTTTGCATGTCATGCAAGTTCTTTACGTACCTTTCTAATAACCTAGCTTATTGAATTTCGCGCTTAAATTGCAGCTGATTGTAACTTCATTGTCTCATCAGACAGCGATAATAGAAGAAGTCGCTTAGGAATTTTCTGCGCGATTAGAACTCTTAAAAGCTGAAATTAGAAGGCGTTATATTCACTGAGCACCGTAAATTAGTCATTTTTGAGTGAGAGTATAAACTCGGCGTACAGCATCTTAGAATTCCCCACACTCATGAATATAGATCACGTGGATAATCATCATCGACGCATCAAATGTACGAACAAAACCATTATGCTGTATTTATTTTTAAATATTCATTGTCTCGCCAACGCTGAAGAAATTGATAAAAAAAGATTATCTTTTGACTTTCCAATTCTTTTGCTTTGGAAATGAGCTAAAAACGTGGAAAGGGAAACACTGATATTTTACTTCAGCATAAAGAAACCTTATCAAACATAGACAATATACACTGAGATGGCAGTTTATTTGGTACATCTACCATCGTCACACAAATGGATCGTTCCAATACATCACGTCAACTCGGTGAGGTGTAAATCAGGCAAACTAGCTGGTCGAACATCAGGTAGCATTCGATTGAGGGCCAGAATGGGGAAAAAATAGTGATCTGAGCGAATTTGAACGGGGTATGAAGACCTCACAAAGGTATGCTCTCTTGGGGGTCGTCGTACATAACCGAAGTACCGTAGGTACGTCGTCACCATAGATTGCGACCACCGCTGGAATAGCAGTGCTAACTAATAAGGGAAGCTTATTTGCTTTCCTGATGCACATGTGACAGAAACATTTTCCTGTCGGCGTTTTCTGCGTCCCATACGCTTCCTCAGCTGTCTCGTTCATAACTTTCTGATTCCCGTAGAAATATCACGGCAAATATTTTTGATTCTAGCAAGCCCCCTTTTGTAATTTCGATCTGAAACATGTCACAGCAACTCAGACATCAATAAACAAGAAAGATGACACCGAATCTTTGGATGTAATGAGCACGTCTTTTGAATCCGTTCTGACACGAATTAAATTTATCAGGGTAATTCAGTGTCAATGGAACCGATTAGGAAAACGATTAACCGGTTTCTATAATCGATAAAACATTCACAAATAAAATCATGTGCTCAGTTTCATGAGCGGCTAAAAAGCATGTTAACGAAAATTAACAAATGGCGCACAAAATTTTTCCCACAGCACCAGGAAGGTATAAGAGACAGAGATTTTCAGATCGAACAGTTAAAAGAAGAAATATAGAAGAAAACATTATATAGGTCTACGTCTGCTAGCGGGAAAGCTTTGCATAACAGAAAAGTTGAAAATAGACGAAACATTTTCTTCAAGGAAAAAGCTGTGCAAAGGAAAAAAGAACTTTTCAAACACGTCTCCCGGGAACAGAGATAGCGAAAAACAAGAAAGTTGACACCGAATTTTCGGGTGTAATAAGCACGTCTTTTGAATCCGTTCTGACGCAAATTAAATTTATCATAGCTATTCAAAGTCAATGGAACCTGTATGGAAAACAATAGATCTGACCAAAGACAGAAGATTTTCAATCGGGTTTTTAATCCCTCAGATATTGCTGTAAACGGAATCGTGAGCTTACCATCTCTTAGAAACAGAGATATCGACAAAAATAAGATGTGACTTTTCGTCCCTTGGTAGGAAACCCATGCATTATTTTACGAAGAAATTATTCTCAAAAGGTTTATCCGTATAAACGATATCGGTCGACGAAAAAAATTAGTCGAGTTTTCAGGAGCCCAGATTTTGCAACAAATACTACAGGAGCAGAAATTAACACTTATGCCCCCTGGTGGCCAAACCATTCTTTATCAAACATTAGAAATTATGTGAAAAATATTTTCCATCAGGTCTTGTATGCGATACAGGAAGAATTTTTCAAATCAGTTTTAAAAGCAGAAATAACGCAGAAAACGCAATTTACCTTTGTGCCCACTTCGGAAAGTCTACGATTTACTTGAAAATTTTGAATTTATAGGGAAAAACATTTCGCATCGAAAACACTATCCAACAAAGAAGGAATTTTTCAAATCGTACTCTTAGAAGTAGAGATATTGACAAAAATAAGATATACATCTACGCCCCCTGGCGTAGAAACCATGCACTATTTTAAGAAGAAAATGTTCCTAAAAGGTTTGTCCACATGAGTAGTATCGGTCATTAAACGACGTTTTTTTCAATCGAGAATTTAGAAGCTCATATTTTGTTGCAAATAAAACAGAAGAGGAAATTAAGATTTACGCCCTCTGGTGGCCAAACTATTTTTTTACAAAAATTAGAAATTATGCTCAAACGATTTTCTATCAAAAGCTGTATCCGGTGCAGAAAGAATTTTTCAAATCGAAGATTTAGAAGCAGAGATATAGGGGGAAACGCAATTTACCTTTACGCCCCCTAGCGAAAAGTCTATGAATTACTTGAAAATTTTCAAATTATATGCAAAACATGTCACATGGTAAACACTATCCAACAAAGAAGGAATCCTAGAAGTAGAGATATTGACAAAAATAAGATGTACATCTACGCCCCCTGGCGGAGAAACTCTGCAATATTTTATGAATAAAATATTCTGAAAAGGTTTATGGATTTGAGTGGCATCAGTCCACGAAAGAATTTTTTCAATCGATATTTTAGAAACTCCGATTTTATGGCAAATACATCAGAAGCCAAAATTAACACTTACGCCCCCTGGTGGCCAAATTATTCTTTACCAAAAATTCGAAATTATATGCAAAAGATTTTCCATTAGAAGATGTATCCGCTGATTTTTTTTTTTTTAAATCGAAGTTTTAGAAAAAGAGTTATCGGGAAAAATGTAATTTACTTCTAAGCCCCCTAACGGAAAATCTATGCGTAATTTGAAAAAGTAACTATATCTAAAATACTCTTCGACATAAATGGAATCGAAGGGTAAAATAATTTTTTCAATCGGATGTTTAGAAGCAAATATGTGGAATAAAACGTATTTTTGAATTTGACATCATCTGCATTTATGCCCTCTACCGGGGAAATTGTACAGCGTAAAAAAAAAAAAAAACGAAAAAAATGATCATTATTTGCATATTTCAAGTTTCCGAATGCAAAACGAATTTTTCAAATCGGACTAATAGTTGCAGAGATATCGTGGGTACAGACGGACGGACGGACGGACGGACAAACCGATAACAGAAGCACGATCTTTTTTTACAAAAGACGTGCTAAAAAAGGGAGCGGGGGGGGGGGGGCGACGTTTACGCAGCTAGCGGGAAATCTGTGCGTTATTTAAAGAGGATAATGCTCCACATCTATCTTGTAGCAAATGGTATACAGTAAAGAAGAAATTTCGCAGTAGCGTTTTTAGAAGCGGCGACACAGCTGCAAGCTGAAGTACACAAACACCGCCTACCGACAAAACTGGGAACCACAAAATTCCTCATATACTGGCCTATTGTGTTCTACAGTTATACTAGCCTATAGTGTTCTGCATCCGGTGTTGAAAGAATTTTTTAAATCGCACATGTAAAAACAGTGATATTGAGAAAAAGAAAATAAACATTTTCGCCCTTAGCGGCGAAATTGTGCATTATTTTGGGAAGAAAATACACACAGAGTTTGCATAGTTACTAGTATCTGACCGAAGAAAGAAGTTTTTTAATCGGGTTTTTAGTATCGCAGATATTGCTGTAAACGGAAACGTGAACTTACGCCCATTGGTGGCAGAATTGTGCAATAAGAACAATTTGAAATTATATGAGGAACATTACGTAGCGGAAACGCTCTCCAACAAATAAATATTTTTTTTAAATCGGACTCTTAGAAGCGCATATATCGACAAAATTAAGACATGCGTCTACGCTCCCTGGCGGAAAAACCATGCATTGCTTTAAGAAGAAAGTATTCTCAAAAGGTATTTAGATGTGGGCGGTATCGGTCCACGAAATAATTTTTTCAATGGAGTTTTCAGGAGCTCAGTTTTGCTGCAGATACCTCAGACACAGAAATTAACACTTACCCTCCTGGTGGCCAAACCATTCTTTATGAAATATTAGAAATTATTGATTTTTCCATCAGGAGCTTAAAACCATTCCTTATGAAATATTAGAAATTTATTGACTTTTCCATCAGCTTTATCCGGTGGAGAAATAATTTTTCAAATCGGTGTTTTAGAAGGCAATTTGCCTTTACTCAACCTCACGGAAAGTCAATGAATTACTTGAAAATTTTAAAATTATATGAAAAACCTGTCGCGCCGGAAACCATCCAAGAAAGAAGGAATTTGTAAATTCAGATCATTAGAAGTAGATATTGAGAAAAATAAAATAAAATTCCATCTACGCCCCTGGCGGGGAAATGATGGGATTTTTATTTTAAGAATAAAATATCCCGAAAATGTTCATCGACGTGAGTAGTATCGGTCTACGAAAGATTTTTTTTTCAATTGAGATTTTAGAAGCTCAGATTTTGGCCGCAAATACATCAGAAGCGGAAATTAACGCTTACGCCGCCTGGTGGACAAACCATTTTATACCAAAAATTAGAAAATGTATGAAAAAGATTTCCCATCAAGGGCTGTATCCGCTGCAGAAAAAATGTTTGAAATCGGAGTTTTAGAAGCACAAATATAAGGGCAAACGCAATTTACTTTTACGCTCCCCAGCGGAAAATCTATGCGTAACTTGAGAAATTGACTATTCCTAAAGAGGTTTAGAAGCAGAGAAGTAAGGGCAAACGCAATTTACTTTTACGCCCCCCCCTCAGCGGAAAATTTATGCGTAACTTGAGAAATTGACTATTCCTAAAGAGGTTTAGAAGCAGAGAAGTAAGGGCAAACGCAGTTTACTTTTACGCCCCCCCCCTCAGCGGAAAATCTATGCGTAACTTGAGAAATTGACTATACCTAAAGTACTCTTCCACACAAATGGAATCGAAAGGTGAAATAATTTTTTCAATCGGTTGTTTAGAAGCAAATATATGGAACAAAATGTATTTTGAATTCGATACCATCTGCATTTACGCCCGCTAACTGCGATATTGTACACCGTAAAAACAAAAGCGAAATGAAGGATCATCATTCGCAAATTTCAAGCTTCCTAATGCAAAAGAATTTTTCTAATCGAACTAATAGTTGCATAAATAGGATGTCCACAGACGGACGAACGGACGTACAAACCGACAACATAATCACGATCCTTTTTTTTACAAAAGACGTGCTAAAAAATATGTCAAATTACAACAGAAATCACTAGACGAAGACTATGCGAACATAGTGAATCACACGGACGTAATTGAAAGGAATTATCAGCACAATTCGTACTGAATTTTGGCAATATAATTTAAGGAGTTTTTCAAGAGTCCGACACCTATTTTACTGGAATCCCAAACCTATTTTCCAGGAGTCCCAAACCTATTTTCCAGGAGTCCCAAACCTAATCTACAGGAATTTTAAACCTATTTTCCCAGGAGCCTGAAACCTATTTTATGAGTCCCAAACCTAGTCTGCATGAATTTTAAACCTATTTTCCGAGGAGCCTGAATCTTATTTTCCATGAGTCCGAAACCTATATTCCAGGACTACGAGTCCTATTTTTCTGGAGTCCCAACCCTATTTTCCAGGAGTCCCAAACCTAGTCTACAGGAATTTTAAACCTATTTTCAACGACTCCGAGACCTATTTTTCTGGAGTCCCAAACCTAGTCTACAGGAATTTTAAACCTATTTTCAATGATTCCGAGACCTATTTTTCTGGAGTCCCAAACCTAGTCTACAGGAATTTTAAACCTATTTTCAACGACTCCGAAACCTATTTTTCTGGAGTCCCAAACCTAGTCTACAAGAATTTTAAACCTATTTTCAACGACTCCGAAACCTATTTTTCTGGAGTCCCAAACCTAGTCTACAGGAATTTTAAACCTATTTTCAATGATTCCGAGACCTATTTTTCTGGAGTCCCAAACCTAATCTACAGGAATTTTAAACCTATTTTCAACGACTCCGAAACCTATTTTTCTGGAGTCCCAAACCTAGTCTGCAGGAATTTTAAACCTATTTTCAACGACTCCGAGACCTATTTTTCTGGAGTCCCAAACCTAGTCTACAGGAATTTTAAACCTATATTCAACGACTCCGAGACCTATTTTTCTGGAGCCCCAAACCTAGTCTACAGGAATTTTAAACCTATTTTCAACGACTCCGAGACCTATTTTTCTGGAGCCCCAAACCTAGTCTACAGGAATTTTAAACCTATTTTCAACGATTCCGAGACCTATTTTTCTGTAGTCCCAAACCTAGTCTACAGGAATTTTAAACCTATTTTCAACGATTCCGAGACCTATTTTTCTGGAGTCCCAAACCTAGTCTACAGGAATTTTAAACCTATTTTCAACGACTCCGAGACCTATTTTTCTGGAGTCCCAAACATATTTTCCAGCAGCCCCATATCTATTCTACAGGAATCAGAAATCTATTTTCTCAGGAGCCCTAAAGCTATTTTCCAGAAGTCAACAATGATATCAGAACTTCTTAAAGTTTAATTTCTCTGAAAATACATGGCTTCCAATTTCTTAGTCACTTCCTTTTATACCAACAGACAAGAATAACAAGCAGCATCCCTTTTGCTTACAAAAAATTCAAAATTGGAACTCAACTTTCCGACACGGTATTTCCTTCCCCGTAATATCGTGTACTGTGCATATTCAACGTACAGAAGCATTTTTGAACGTTAATTTTGCTTTAAACAAAAGAAAAATGCTGGCTCAGCTCCTTGAAATAGCAAGAAGTGGCGAACAAATGAGAAAATACATGTTCTGAGCGAAATTAAATATCGAAAATCGGCACAGCATTTTTCACTTAGTTGTGAAAACAATTTTAGAAGTCACGTAAATGGTTCGAATTCCATCACTTGGAGATTAAATACAGATTTTGAAATTTAATATATCTTTAAAAAGGAGAAGGGAACGGAAACGCTTGCTGTGTTGATTGGTTTTGAAGAAAAGACTGTTAGAAATAGGGAAAAAATGAATTCCATTAGAAAAAAATTATTAAAAAATACGAATTCACTTTTCTCATTATTACCAAAAGTATTAAAAACCATATCTCCGAAGCTCTTTAATGCCACATTGGAAAATGTCTTTCAATCACTGAAATGGGAAAACAAAGGGATAAAGATTAATGGAGATTATCTAACCCACCTTCGTTTTGCTGATGACGTAGTCATTTTTGCAACTACTCCATCAGAGCTGCAGAGTATGATCCAGGAACTTGCTGACAAGAGTAAAGAAGTGGGATTAAAAATGAACTTTCAGAAGACAAAAGTGATGTTCAATGCTTTTACAAGAAATGAAGATTTATCGATTGATGGAGAACAACTGGAGATAACAGATACGTACGTTTATCTTGGACAGCAGATATCAAGTGAGGGTCACATTGATGAAGAAATTAATCGGCGTACAAAACTTGCCTGGAGAGCTTTTGGAAGAAACAGCATAATTTTCAAGAGCAATATGCCATTATGTCTTAAAAGAAAAGTGTTTGATCAATGCATCCTTCCAGTGCTTACGTATGGTGCAGAGACGTGGACCTTAACTAAAAGAGACATACAAAGGCTGCAGACAACTCAAAGAAGCATGGAGAGGTGCATGCTTGGTATAACCAGGAGAGATAAGAAGAGGAACTCGTGGATCCGAAAAATGACGAGAGTGGAAGACATCATGATCAGAGTTAAATCCCTGAAATGGCAATGGGCTGGTCATACTGCCAGAAGGACAGACCATAGATGGACAGCCGAAATTTTAGATTGGATTCCAAGGGACAGGAAAAGACCCAGAAAAAGACCACATGGGAGATGGGTGGATGAAATTCGTAAATATGCGGGAGTGACATGGAGGAGACTGGCACAAGACAGACCGTTGTGCAGGAAACTTGGGGAGACCTTCGTCCAGCAGTGGATTGATAATGGTTGACAATGATGATGATGATGATGATTAAAAACGAGAAAGATGAACAGAAAAAATAAAAAATAGAAATATAATCAGCAAGAGAAATGAAAAAAAAAAAAAAAACGCCGTGTATTCAGCTATATTAAACATTTTTTTTTTTTTTTTTTTTTTTATTGGAGGTTTAACGACCACCGTGAGCAACTCAATGGGCTATAAGCAGTCGCCCGTCCCTAATTTAGGGTCACTGGTTCCAGGGAAGGGAGAGAGCCAGTACCGTAAGACAAACACAACATCCATGCCTGACCGGGATTCGAACCCGGACCCCTTACGGACGAATGATCAGAGGCCAGCGCCTTAGACCACTGCGCCACCGGGGCGGCAATATTGAACATTCAAAAAATCACAGAACATTCTTTTACCTGCTGGAACAATAACTTCCGATGGTTTCGAACATTTTCGGCTAGCGGAATTTAAAAAGTTGAAAAAATATGCAAAACCATTGAAGTAATGCCACGATATCTAAAATATACAATAAGCAATATCAAGAAAATTTAAATGTTAGAAATTTGAAAACATGAAAATAAACTTTACACAGATGTTGGATCACATTATTTCACTAAGATTTTCGATTTCCGTAAAATATTTGGTTACCTGTACTCCATGGCTTGCCAAGGATTTCCGGAGATCGGAGTGTCTCGGGCTTTCCCGAAGCAATGACGAGCCACGGGACTAAGTTTATCCAATAACACCGACAGCTCACCCATCTGTAAAGGACAGGCCGCATGTCAGCTAGGAAAGCTGAACTGAAAATAGCTTACAGCAGGAGAAAGAAAGCCGCGAATTTTAGATAAAACAAGTTAGTGAAATCATGCAATGCATTGATTATGATACGCTTTTCAACATACCAGAAATCATTAATCAAGTTATGAGGATAATGGCTGTAGTATAAATCTCGCTCCTGTGACCTGACCTTTGACCCCATTTCGATGATATTCAACAGAACCGGTAAAGTATATTTCCGGAACAACATGATAAAGTTTTGTCTTAATCGAAGCATTTTTACGTAAGTTATAACGCATAAGGGCGATAGAATTTATCCCGATCCTATGTCCTGACCTTTGCCCCATTTCCCCCATTTTCAATAGGGTTCGTCCCCAGGTAGTCCCCTACCACATACTAAAATTTCATTGAAATCGAACCATATTTACGCACGTTATGACGCATAAGGGCAATGGAATGGACCCCACTCCTATGCCGTGACCTTTGACCCCATTTCGTGCATTTTCAATAGAGTTCGTCCCCAGGTGGAGCCCTACCACATACTAAAATGTCATCGAAATCGAACGATTTTTACACGAGTTATCGTGCGGAGGGACGGACGGACGGACGAACGGACAAAGCTGGAGCATATACGCTTCTTCAACGTACGGTTGGAAAGCGTAAGAAACGGAAAAGTTCATCTCCAGCCCACTAAATAAGCAATGGAAGACACCTAAAAAAGCCGAAGTAGAATAATTTCCAGGGGTCGAAAATAAATGTAAGGGATTCTTCAGAAGTCTAAAGAGAAATAAGGGGAAAGGCACATCAGCGCACGGGGCAGCTCAACAGATGTCGCAAAAATTATTGTTTGGAGTCTGCTTGCAACTGGAACTGAAACGTTTACACAAGTTTTTGGCATAATTCATACCTCCTTCTCAAAATGTTCAGGATTTCTTAATATAGTTGTTCATATTCAGTAATGAAGGTGTGGTTGTATAGTCCGTCCAACTGAAAAAGAACCATGACCCTCTCCTGCAGCAAGGGGGCTCTCATTACTTCTTTAGTTGGATGGAGTATACGGAAGTCGTGGGCATTTCTGAAGTTTCTCTGGAGGCTATTCAGACTTTATTTGTGGCTGCATGCCACGATTTCCAGCTACATTCGGTCCGAACTAAGCAGCACTCGTGTAAATCTGTAAACACGGTAACATTTTGACTGTACCTATTTTACGCCTAGTTTTGTTAGAACTTAGAAATGAATTTTTACTCCTAGTTTCGGTAGGAAGTGTTTGTGTTATTGTTAGATTTTCAAATTGTATCTGTTTTTTGCTGACTTTATTTTAAAGATATTTTTCTTGAAAATTCTTCTCTGCATCTTGTGCTCGCTTAGATTTTCAATGATGTTCTTGTTCTTCTGGTGTGTGTGTGTGTGTGTGAGAGAGAGAGAGAGAGAGAGATTGTGGCACAATATTTTGTGGTTTGCCCCTGGCGCAGAAATGCCTCGTTACGCCTCTGAGGCCCATTTCAAGAGTTCTTAAAATCCAAGGGGCGCAGGAACGTTAATACCTATGAACTTAAAAGTTAGAACCCTGCTCTTCGCGAGACGATTGTTTGCTGCCTTTAGCAAATATTTGCTTTCTCTGCGGTGTTGAAGGCGACAGCTTAACGCAGAGAAGCCCAGAACAGCTTTGAGTTCAGGTTAATGAGACTAAATAAAGGTCGTAGAGTGGAAACATGTACAAAACTTCACATCTGGTCCGAAGCTCTTTAATGCTACATTGGAAACTGTCTTTCAATCACTGAACTGGGAAAACAAAGGGATAAAGATTAATGGAGATTATCTAACCCACCTTCGTTTTGCTGATGAAGTAGTCATTTTTGCAACTACCCCATCAGAGCTGCAGAGTATGTTCCAGGAACTAGCTGACAAGAGTAAAGAAGTGGGAATAAAAATGAACTTTCAGAAGACAAAAGTGATGTTCAATGCTTTTACAAGAAATGAAGATTTATCAATTGATGGCGAAAAGCTGGAGATTACCAATACCTACATTTATCTTGGACAGCAGATATCAAGTGAGGGTCGCATTGATGAAGAAATTAATCGGCGTACAAAACTTGCCTGGAGAGCTTTTGGAAGAAACAGCATATTTTTCAAGAGCAATATGCCATTATGTCCTAAAAGAAAAGTGTTTAATCAATGCATCCCTCCAGTGCTTACGTATGGTGCAGAGACGTGGACCTTAACGTAAAGAGACATACAAAGGCTGCAGACAACTCAAAGTAGCATGGAGAGGTACATGCTTGGTGTAACCAGGAGAGATAAGAAGAGGAACTCGTGGATCCGAAAAACGACAAGAGTGGAAGACATCATGACTAGAGTTAAATCCCTGAAATAGCAATGGGCTGGACATACTGCCAGAAGGACAGAGCATCGATGGAAAGCCGAAATTTTAGATTGGATTCCACGGGACAGGAGAAGACCCAGAAGAAGACCACATGGGAGATGGGTGGATAAAATTTGAAAGTATGCGGGAGTGACATGGAGGAGACTGGCACATGACAGACCGTTGTGAAGGAAACTTGGGGAGACCTTCGTCCAGCAGTGGATTGATAATGGTTGACAATGATGATGATGATACGGGATAACATTGTAAGCAGTTGCTGCCAGAACGTAATGATGTCTTTCCAGTGGTGATATGAAAACCGTGAGAAAATTGTATTAGTTACCTAGAGAAAATTTTACCAGAAGTAGCACATCATGAAACTAACCTACACTAAACACCGATGAGCTATTACATTAGGACCACCTACCTGTTAAGCTGTATGATTCCATTTAGCCCGCAAAAGAGCGGCCACTCGGCGAGGCATCGATTCGATGAGGTGGCGATAGGTATCCTGGGGTATCTGGTACCATAATGTCAAATGTCCTCCAGTTCCCATACATTTCGGGGTGGTGGTAATTTAGCGCGATCCCGCTTTTCCAGGTCGAACCACAAATGTTCCATTGGGCTCATATCAGGTGAATTTGGAGGCCAGGGTTTTAACAGAAAGTCACCAGCATGTTCCTCGAACAACTCCTTGGCGATTCTGGCAGTGTAGCATGGCGCATTATGCTGTTGATAACAGCCATCACCAGCAGGGAACACAGTTGCCTTGAATGGGTGAACTTGGTCCGCAACGATGTTCAGATACCTGACAGCTGTCAGGTATTGTGCTACTGGGACAATGGGGCTTAAAGTGTCCCAAGAAAACATCGCCCACAGCATAACACCACCCCCGCAGGCCTGTTTCAGCACAACAGGTCATCCAGGTGCCATAGCCTCACTCGGCCGTCTACGTGATACACCTGGAATCTTGATTTGTCAGACATGATCACTTTCTCTTTCAATCATCCACGGTCTAATCTCGATGATCTTGGACCCATTTCATGCGTTGTTGGCGATGACGGGCAGTGAGCATGGGGACACGACGCAGGACCATGCGCAGAAGGCTGCGATAAACTGTGTGCTGTGACCCATTGCGCTGATCACCACTGTTGTAGCATCGGGTGATTTCTCGCACTGTGGTCGCCGTGAACAATGCGCGACAGTCTCCGCTCCCCTCTGACATCAATGAGTTGCGGACGACACACAGCTGGTCGACGGTCCATCGTTTGTCCATCTGTGCACCACTTTGGATACGTACTCACTACAGTGGCAGGTGAACAACCCACAAGGCGAGCCGTTTCCGTAATCGCAGATCCGAGGTGTCATATCATCACAATTTGTCCTTTATCAAAGCCCGATAAATCCGCAGCTTTTCCCATTCTGACTCAGAACACTCTACTAACCGAAAGGCGGTCCTCGGGTTGTATATATACTGCTCTGTGAACTTCACATACGCCACCGTTCGGTCTCCAGGCGCGCTTATTTCTCTAGGCTGGGGGTGGTCATAATGGAATGGTTCATTGGTGTATACAAGTTTGAACAAAATAAAAATATCAGATGTTCGGATTCCATGTTGTTTAGAACTTTTCAGTTGTTTATTCGATTCAAGAGATGAAGTTTAATAGAATTCAAAATCGCTTCGGTGTTCCTGCTTAAAAGCGCAAAATAAATTTCGTGTTTTGAATAGAGGGCGATTTCTGTCTGAACAAAGCACGTGTTCCATCGGTATAATAGCACAAGCAAAATGAATTTCTTGATTAAGTGAGAGCGAAGCGACTGGAATATCAAAACATTAGAATAGAGTTTAGAACCGTCAATTTAGAAGCAGAGCAGAAGCGAAAAACAAAAAAAAAAAATAAGCTGAAAAGAAATAAAGAGGAACTGAATGAAGTAAGACTTTTATTGGCCCTGACAGAACTCTCGCAATGGTTGTGTCAAGAAAAGAATTAAGCAGACATACCTCAGTTTTGCCGCACTTTTTTTTTTTTCGCTCTTTATCAATAGTGATTTTTTTTTTTTTGCACTGTCCACCCGAAATCCAGGATTTGTCAAGTTTAAAAGAAAAGACATGCGTTGTTGTTCGCAGCCTAAAAACTTACAGCCTAATAAAGATTTGTGTAGAATAATGGCTACTGCTGAGCAATTTGTACCGACACATCGTGTGTCTCGGGAGCTTTCCAGATTTGGGTTTTGGTTCTAAAAGGACATAGTTTCGACACGACAAAAACCATCCATTATACTCAGCGTGTTGCTAAGCCATTAAAAAGTAAACTTAAAAATAAAGGGAAAGGAAAAAACGAGACTGGAATGAAATTCAGTTGTATTCAAGACATGACAATGCTGGAATTTTTTAATGGAACCATTTCAAAATTACCCTTATATACGAAAAAAATTGCATAAATCATTATTTCTTTTCTGAACATTCCACGCCTTCCAATATGTAAAAACGAAAATTACACTACAATATCTTACCGGAACATTTGACTGACGCTAAGTGTTTCAGCTGCAAATTCCTGTCTCTGCTTTTTTTTTCTTTTAAATTCAGGTGCCAGCTTTTCTCCTGATTTCCGCTGCGTAAAAAATTGCAAAGAACGCCTTCCCGTTGGCTTTAAAGCCGTTTAGATATCACAACAGCTTTCCGAAATTCGATATACACATATGTATTAGATTAAGCACAAAGAAGACGTGGGTTTTGTTTCACAAGAATTAAGCCTGCTTTCCAAGAGAATGAATGTGCTGCCATGTATTGCTAGCTTCTATTTAAGATTTCTAGTATTTTTACGGATATTAGCTAAAAATTAATGAAAATTTTAGAAATTTCAATCATAAAAAAAGTGATCCACGGTGGTTAAAGCTTGGAATAATCTGCGCAATTATGCCAAGCTTTAAACCTCTGCTTTCAGCAGACATTTTTGTACGCTGCTAATAATCACACAGGCAGCTCACTTTATCATTACATATTACTGAGCTTATTAAGCATACAAATTATTCTGTTTGTCAGTGGCAAAGGGTGGTCTTTAAATTTATCCGGTGCTAAATGTTCTTAAAATTTCTCTCAACTTTCTTCCCTAATGTGAAATGTAATTTCAGTGGAGTTTGAGGTTTTCAAGCGCCACCTGCTGAAATCATACTTAACCACCTAGAGCGAGCTATAAATTTTATCATAGGTGGTTGTGAGACCAAATTAAAACTCCTGAAAACAGCGAGAGAAAATAGTAACGTGTATGCTGAGTTCACTTAGGAAACAAACTGATTATTTTGGACTACATGTATTACTTATAAAACACTCTACCGTATATATTCTAATTTATATATTCTGTGGAGAAATAAATTGCTCTGAAATAAGTAACGCAATCATGAATTTAAAATCAAACAGCTTAAAAACATTTTTCGTTAGCAGTTTCCTTTTATACAGAATCAAATCTGAAAACAACTAACCTGTTTTATAAAAGTATAGCTTGATGTACTCTAAAAGGGCATCCTTTTTTGAGAAAACACATCAATTTTGTCTGTTTTCTACCTCCTACATCAGCACAATCAGACTTTTTTACACCTTTCATTTTTACCAAGTTCTGGAATTTCTACAAGTTTTTTAATGTTACGTTTTTTTTCTTTTTTTGTAGTCCCATAGTTTTCAAGAGTGTTACTAGACTTTTTAATACTACTTTGCATGTCCTCCTTGTAATTGTCCCAATTATCTATACATAGTATAAAATAAAGTCCCCGGTTGGCGTCTGACTTTTTGTTCGGGCTAATCTGGAGAATCGCTGGACGGATTTTGATGCGGTTTTCACCATTCCTTATTTTTTTTTCTGCTAACACCTGTTAAAAAACTTACTTTTCCGTTAATATATATGAAAGGAATTGCGGAAATTTTTTTGAAAATTAAGAACTTTCTTTTAACACTTTCTAAAAACGGCAATTTTCTATTAGTGTGTGAAAGGAACTGCCGAAAGATTTTTAAAAATTCAGAATTTTTGGTTAACACCTTTTAAAAACTGCAATTTTTCGTTAGTATACGAATGGAATTACGAAGTGGTTTCTAGAAATTCATAAATTTTCGGTAACACCTTTTTAACAAGAAAGATGACACCGACTTTTCGGTTGTAATAAGCACGTCTTTTAAATATGTTCTTATGCAAATTAAATTTATCAAAGCTATTCAAAGTCAGTGGAACCGGTATGGAAAACCATAGTATCTGACGGAAGAAAGAAGTTTTTTAATCGGGGTTTTAATCCATCAGATATTGCTGTAAACGGAATCGTGAGCTCACGCCCTCTGATTGCAGACTTGTGCGTTAAGAAATAAATGAATTTATATGAGAAACATTTCGCACCGGAAACGCTCTCCATCACACAAATAATTTTTCAAATCGGACTCTTAGAATCAGAGATATCGAAATAAATAAGATGTGACTTTACGTCCCCTGGTGGGAAAACCATGCATTATTTTAGAAAGAAAGTATTCTCAAAAGTTTTTTTCCGTATGAGCGGTATCGGTCCAAGGAAAAAAAAATTTAGTCGAGTTTTCAGGATCCCAGATTTTGCTACAAATACATCAGAAGCAGAAATTAACACTTATGCCCCTGGTGGCTAAACAATTCTTTGACAAACATTAGAAATTATGTGAAAAATATTTTCCATCAGGTCTTGTATGCGATACAGGAAGAATTTTTCAAATCGGATTTTTAGAAACAGAAATAACGCAGAAAACGCAATTTACCTTTGTGCCCCCTAGCGGAAAGTCTATGATTTACTTGAAAATTTTGAATTTATAGGGAAACATTTCGCATCGGAAACACTATCCAACGAAGAAGGAATATTTCAAATCGGACTCAAAGAAGTAGAGATATTGACAAAAGTAAGACAGCGCCCCGGTGGCGCAGTGGTCTAAGGCGTTGGCCTCTGATCATTCGTCCGTAAGGGGTCCGGGTTCGAATCCCGGTCAGGCATGGATGTTGTGTTTGTCTTACGGCACTGGTTCTCTCCCTTCCCTGGAACCAGTGACCCTAAATTAGGGACGGGCGACTGCTTATAGCCCATTGAGTTGCTCACGGTGGTCGTTAAACCTCCAATCAAAAAAAAAAAAAAAAAAAGACATACATCTACGCCCCCTGGCGTAGAAACCATGCACTATTTTAAGAAGAAAATGTTCCTAAAAGGTTTGTCCACATGAGTAGTATCGCTCAACAAAGGACTTTTTTTGTAATCGAGATTTTAGAAGCTAATATCTTGCTGCAAATACATCAGAAGCGGAAATTAAGATTTACGGCCCCTGGTGGCCAAACCATTTTTTACAAAAATTAGAAATTATGTGCAAAGGACTTCCCATCAGGAGCTGTATTCGGTGCAGAAATAATTTTTCAAATCGGAGATTTAGAAGCAGATATATAGGGGGGAAAGCAATTTACTTTTACGCCCCCTAGCGGAAAGTCTATAAATTACTTAAAAGCTTTGAAATTTTATGAAAAAACGTCACACTGGAAACACTATCCAACGAAAAAGGGATTTTTAAAATCGGACGACTAGAAGTAGAGATATTGGCAAAAATAAAATACACATCTACGCCCCCTGGCGGAAAAACTGTGGAATATTTTAAGAAGAAAATATTCCAAAAAGGTTTATCGATGTAAGTGGCATCAGTCCACGAAAGATTTTTTTCAATCGATATTTTAGAAGCTCAGATTTTTATGGCAAATACGTCAGAAGCAAAAATTAACACTTACACCCCCTGGTGGCCAAAGTATTATTTATCAAAAATTTGAAATTATATGCAAAAGATTTTCCATCAGGAGGTGTATCCGCTGAAGAAATGTTTTTCGAATCGGAGTATTAGAAGAAGAGTTATCGGTAAAAATGTAATTTATTTTACGCCTCATAGCGGAAAATCTATGCGTAATTTGAAGAAGCAACTATATCTAAAATACTCTTCGACATAAATAGAATCGAAAGATAAAAGAATTTTTTCAATCGGATGTTTAGAAGCAAATATGTGGAATAAAACGTATTTTTGAATTCGACATCTGCGTTTACGTCCTCTAGCGGCGAAATTGTACATCGTAAAAAAAAAAACGAAATGAAGGATCATCATTCCCGTGTTTAAAGCTTCCCAATGCAAAAAAAAAGTTTTCAAATCGGACTAATAATTGTAGAGATATCGTAGGTACAGACGGACGGACGAACGGATAAACCGGTAACATAAGCACGATCTTTTTTTACAAAAGACGTGCTAAAAATGATAGTTTTCTGCCATAAACCGGAGAAAGACGAGCGGAAGGTTTTCTATCAATCTATATACATAAAATTGAATGTTTGCTTGCTTGTTTGTATGTCCGCTAAACAAATCTAGTTTTTAATTTAGAACCACCAAATTTGGTATACTATCTCATGGTACTCTAAGTTAGACAGTAGACGTCTTTTCGATGGGTCGGGGCCCGGAGTCAAGGGGTCCCCACAACATTTCCGTAAAATCTACAGTTTTCAATTTAGAGCCACCAAATTTGGTATATTATCTCATGGTACCCTGAGTTGGACTGTAGACGGTTTTAGGAAGGGGTCGGCGACCAGGGTCGATCGGAGCCCGGGGTCAAGGGGCACGCACACAAAATTTCCGTAAAATCTACAATTTTCAGTTTAGCACCACCAAATTTGGTATACTATCTCATGGTACCCTTACTTAGACCACACATGGTTTTTTGGAAGGAGCGGAGCCCGAGATCAAGCCTTCCGCGCCCACAAAATTTCCGCAAAATCTACAGTTTTCAATTTAGAACCACCAAATTTGGTGTACTATCTCATGGTACCCTAACTTAGACCCTAGATGGTTTTTGGATGGGGTCGGAGCCCGGAGTCAAGGGGTCCCCCACAAAATTTCCGTAAAATCTACAGTTTTCAATTTAGAGCCACCAAATTTGGTATACTATCTCATGGTACCCTAACTTAGACCACACATGGTTTTTTGGAAGGAGTCGGAGCCCGGGATCAAGCCTCCCGCGCCCACAAAATTTCCGCAAAATCTACAGTTTTCAATTTAGAACCACCAAATTTGGTGTATTATCTCATGGTACCCTAACTTAGACCCTAGATGGTTTTTGGATGGGGTCGGAGCCCGGAGTCAAGCGGCACTCATGCAAAATTTTCGTAAAAAGTTCCATTTTTTACTTTCAAGAACTGTAACACAATTCAGCACTCCAATACCCGGTCTAAGTTAGAGACCGTAGATAACAAAAAAGGGCAAAACATATCCGTTTAATTGTGTATTAAAAACACGAATGAATAAACGTTAGCTTTCACCAATAACGGGAGGCTTCATCAAGCGGAAATACAATGTAATGTAAATAGAGAGTTCCAGAAGTTCAAAATTCAAAACCGGTAAACAAAAGAATGATCAGTGCCAATGTCAAGTCGCATCCACGCGACATGACATACGTACATTGCATTTCAGTGTCGCGGGATTGTCAGAAGCGGACGCCAGATGTTCGGCAGTTATATAGATGTCTCCTCGAAGGTAAGAATTTCCATCCACTTCCTTCCTTTTTTATTTCGTAAAAGTAAATTAACTAAATTTTTTTTTCACATTTGCAGTCATCCCGGCTTTTTTTTTTTTTTTTTTTTTTTGAATTTTTGGCGGAAATATTACTACATCGGCTAGTCATTGGCAGTGGCTGGCATTAATTTGCAGGAACCCTGATTTTCACACGGACAACTCTACGTCGCCTGTTCAAAGGTTGGCAATCCTAAAAATCTCTACATTTTTTTCTCCCAAATGGAGAAACCAAAAATATTCATCCCCAAAAAGCAATAACTTAAATGAATTAAAATAAATTCACTGGAAAATTACAGAAATATCTTTTTCATTCATTAACTTTTCCCCGCTGAACTTGGTGATTCCACGAATAGTAATATTTACTCGGGAAATACCGGGTACTCCTGCTAGTTGGTACATAAAAACTATGTGGAATTCTTTTTTTCTCAGTGTTTCAAGGAAAAAGATTTAAACGGGAACATGCTTCGTTAGTTCACAAAAGTAATCACGGAAAATAACTCGCGAATTTCAAGAATGTTTTTTTTAAATGTGGTGTACGTTGGAACTCTTCAGGAAAAAAAAGCACATTTTTTTTGCCCTTACTGTTATTAAATTTTCCTTTGACTTTTTTTTTATTAGCAACTCCCAGGAGTAGCATGGAATCTTTATGCATATATCAACACTAAGAAGATGCAGCAGGAATTTAAAAACCTCCATAGAACAAAAATTACAGTTTACTCTCCCTAACGCATTTCGGAGATCATATTTGAAACGCGCAGCGCTAAAATCTCGTTGACGTGTCTCTTATAACGTCGATATTATTCCTCACAGGGATTTGAAATTTCTATATTCAAGACGCGTAGCTTCGCGCATGTTTTTCTTAGTTGGTACCGCTGCGATATTGAGATTTGCGTTGTGAAATCTCGAGCTCAGAAGTTATTTGGTTTCTCTGATTCAGTTTCACTTTCTCTGTGTTCAAGAGACCTTGAAAACTGCATCGATATATGCAGATTATCGATTCTACAGGCTTATCTTTCAATTTTGTTTATGGACCGCTGCATGTCGAGCGGTAAAAGACAGATGGTTTCCAAGAGCGCATTTTCTGCTAGAATGACGAAGGAATATTGAAATTCGAAAATGCGTTCCGTCTCATTCACCTGGGGGTTCTTTCCACATCGTAAAATTAATGCATAACGAGAAATTCTCTATGTCATGAAGGAATTGTAGCTTGTCAACAAATCGCGAATCTGGTGAATCAAAGTGCCGCCGTATTTCAGAAATTCGGCCCTACAGGTTGCATGTCAACAAGTCATGGGCCTAACTGGATTAAAGTTAAGACGCATTTTAGAAATATGCATTTCCTGAGGTTGGACGGGTACTACTATTTGTTTAAGAATATGGGGTTTTTGCAGGCTACTTCTCAATAAACCACCGCCATTTCTTTTCTGGATAAAAGCGTATGAAGATTTTTACAATGCGGGTAAGTGCTGAAAAGTAAGAAGCATGATATTTCTAATGACAGCCGAAAGTGAATATAAGAACGATATAGTGTCATCATCATCATTAGTGTTCTGTCTTTTGACAGGTTCAAAGGTAACTCAACAAGTTCTCTTCCTCCAGTTTCCTCTGTCCCCTGTTTCCTCATTCAATACTTGATAGCTTCCGGTGCCCATGTGACGTACCTGCCAGCAGGACGCACACGACTTAAAGGCAGATAGGAATCAGAATAAGCGTCTGCGTAGCTCAGTTGGTAGAGCGACTTGTTCCGGAATAAGCGACCTCGGGTTCGAATCCCGGCGTAGACCAAAAATGACGGAGAAATTTACTTCGTTATAATGGCGCCCGAACTATCCGGATGACCCGACCGTTCAAAATCTCGCATTGGTGTGATGTTCTTTCCACACCGCGAGATAGGAAAAATCAGAGAATTCCTCCTCCAGCGCTTCGAAAAATAAAAATGTGTGATGTTGCATTCCACACAGCAGATTGACTGGGAGTTCTCAAGTGCACGTTCTACAGTGGATGGCTGCCTGCAACGATTCATGGTCACGGCTGACCAGTGGGCCATGCCCCCGGCCCTCTTTCGGGGGGGGGGAGATGTGACGTACCTGCCAGCAGGACGCACACGATATAAAGGCAGATAGGAATCAGAATAAGCGTCTGCGTAGCTCAGTTGGTAGAGCGATTTGTTCCGGAATAAGCGGCCTCGGGTTCGAATCCCGGCGTAGACCAAAAATGACGGAGAAATTTACTTCGTTATACCCATGATATCATCAAGCATCATTAGTTGTCTCCTTCCTCTTGGTCGCTTTCCTTCAATTTTCCCTTCTATCATTCTTTTCAATAGGCTGTCTCCTCTTAACACATGTCCTATCCAGTTATATTTCCTTCTAATTATAGTCTTTAGAATATTCCTTTCTTCCTCAACCCTTTGCAACACTTCATAATTGGTAATTTTTTCAATCCACTTTATTTTTTCCATTCTTCTCCATAACTACATTTCAAATGCCTCCAATATTTTAGTTTCTTTTTTCTTTTTTTTTTTTTTTTTGATTGGAGGTTTAATAACGACCACCGTGAGCAACTCAATGGGCTATAAGCAGTCGCCCGTCCCTAATTTAGGGTCACTGGTTCCAGGGAAGGGAGAGAGCCAGTGCCGTAAGACAAACACAACATCCATGCCTGACCTGGAGTCGAACCCGGACCCCTTACGGACGAATGATCAGAGGCCAGCGCCTTAAACCACTGCGCCACCGGGGCGGCTTTAGTTTCTTTCTTCCCGATTGCCCGCGTTTCTGCCCCACACAAAGTTATACTCCAAATATATCACTTAATAAGCCTTTTCTTTAAATTTTTATTCATTTTATTACTAAACAAATTTTTCGTGTTGTAAAATGCATATTTTCCTTTATTATTATTATTTTTTCCTATTTCCATGTCACATTTTCCATTTTCTTGGATTACGCTACCGAGGTATTTGTATAGTCTCACTTGCTCTACATTTTGTCCATTCATCATCACCTCAACGTTTCCTGTTCTCCTAGAGACTCTCGTCGTTTTTGTTTTCTTTGGGGTAATTTTCATAGCATATTTTATGCATACACTTTCAACTTTTTATCTTCAGTATTAGCTCATATTGCTTGGTCATCTGCAAATCTATTACTTTGTATTGTTCTTCCTCCAATAGTGATTCCTCTTTTCTCTTCATCAAATGCTTCTTTTATCATTTCTTCTGAAAACATTTGAAGAGCGTTGGTTGCAGACAGCATCCTTGTCTTACACCCCTGCCAATCGCACATTTTTTACTTTTTCCTACTTTTGTCTTTATTATGGCGGTCTGGTTTATGTATAATTCAGCTATTAAGCTCCGGTCTTTCCTAAAGCTGTTTCAAATAGCACTTCTATCAGCTTTTCCCAATTCACCATGCCAAATGCTTTTTCTAGTTAGATAGTGTAGAGCGTCGAAAATCCGAACGTCAAAAATCCGAACACATCCACTTTGTGTGTGTGTGTGTGGTAGTGGAAAGTTTAAGTATAGTCCGTTCTTTCTAACTTGAAACTTGATGATAATGGACTCTCCTACTTTTGGGAGCGACGTGTCGACGATGGAGGTGAATTCTGATATTCAGAGAAGTGAAAACACTAGTTTGTCTGCGACGGGCATCGAACTCGTTTCCCCTCACTCCGGAGTAAGTCGCTTTTCCAACTCAGCTACGCGGACAGAATGTCTCGCTGCAGATTTGTCTTGACACAAGTGTTCACCTCTATAATACGACACATAATCTCCCCCTTAATTTTTTTCTTCTTTGAGGCGAAGTAGGAATTTTTCATTCATTCCAAACAATGCGTGGAACAAACATCACACATTTTTTTGAAGAAGAAACCAACGGCCAGTGGATCGTTTTAACCGGGCACCAATGTGAAAACACGAATTTGTCCGCGACGGCCATCGAACCCGTGTCCCCCTCACTCCGGAGTAAGTCGCTCTACCAACAGAGCTACGCGGATAGAATGTCTCCCTGCAGATTTATCTTGACACAAGTTTTCACCTCTGTAGTACGTCACAGACAAAACGCGAAAATTCCCGTCACTTGTACCCTGCGGGGCTAAGATTTTAAGACCCATTTCCACGGCAGTACCACCCCTTGTTTCATCCTTCAGTCCCACTGTTCACTGTGAGCGGGGAGGAAAGATATTCCACTTGCGCTCAGCATAAAGTACACCCCTTGACAATCGGAACCAGCTTGTAACGATTGGTGAGTTTGGAATTTGTACTTTGTGCTTATAATGATTGGTAAGTTTTTTGGTCAAAGTTCAGTTATAGTTAAATAAAGGTTAAGTGTTCTGAGCTATGAGAAAGCTATGCGCGGAGTTCGATAAGAGAGCTTCTCATATTCTGTTACGTTATGCTAGGTCAAGAGCAAATGATAAGATCATACCATTAGAAACCTATGTGAATCACATAGGAAAGCTATAAGCCACGAATGTTGTCAGGCGGAAGTTGATTCGAAGTACTTGATTTCTGTTAGCACTTTATTTGGAGTAAGTGCATTGTGTGCCAAGCTTGTCGTGCTCTTCTGACCCAATTAACCCTTTAACGACCACGACTCTAAAATCTAGTATCACTCTAAATACCATAACGCCCGAAAGTGTCTGTTGTCTCACTTCTTTATTTAGTAACAACAATGGTGACTGACGGTGACATCTGCTGATCCGTCATAAGTGGTGCAAATTTAAAGAACAGGTAAGGGTAGATAATCTGACTCACTCTAGACAGGCAGCTATGGTTGTTTGTATGTACGGGCGTCATGGTCGTTAAAGGGTTAAAACGGATATTAAACTTGTAAGCACTGTTTCTCTGACGCACTCTTGAATCTAGCCATTTTTAGAAGTTAACTACACTGGTTTCCGTAAATTAAGCAACAAACCAAAAAATCGCGATAATTGGGCGAAATAAAGTTCAATTTGCAGGAAATTTGCATATGTTACGGGCGAAGGCATATAGCATTGATGTACGGAAGGCAAATGAGTGGTGCCGGCAGCTCTTTATGCAAAAGCGCAAGAACTTAAAACCAGCTGTTTCGTAGGGAATCGCCAATTCATGTGCGGCGGTGAAGGACAAGATTTCGAGATAGGATTTTGTTAACATGGCTTCGAGACGTCTTTTACCAGCGGTGTTACACTGCAGAGCGATAGGCCGACTCGAAGCAGGGCAACGACAGGCCCACGTCGCAAGATGGGTCAACATCGATCGTTCTGCGGTCAGCAGGATGTGGCAGCAGTTCCAAGCCACGAGTGCACCTTCCCCAAGGTACAGAGAAGGTAGGCCAAAGGCGACGACCTCCGTGAATGACCGGTATTTGCGGCTTTCGGCACGGCGGAACAGGACGGTTACACCGACTGATCTCAGAGCTGTGATTGCGGCAGCAACCTGACTCACGGCATCAGCTTCGACGGTACGCAGAAGGTTGCATGCAGGCAAAATGTATGCCCGGAGACAGGTGTTACGCGTTCCACTCACCCCTACCAACGAACGGAACGTTTCAATTGGGCACGGATGCATGTGAACTGGAGTCAAAATCAGTGGAGGTCCGTTCTGTTCACCGATGAGTCGCGATACTGTTTACAGAGTGATTCTCGCCAAGTTTACATCTGCCGAGAGGCCAGTACTAGATATCTTCCCTCCAATATTTTCATAAAAGGGACGCAAGTGGTAGTGTTCTGGTATGCCCAGGCATATTTTTAGGCAGCCGTATCGACCTCTATATTTTGCCAGATGGAGGCCTCAATGCTCAGATATATAGAGACGACATCCTGGACCCTATTGTTCGTCCGTATGCGGCAGCAATTGGCCAACGAAGTGGCCAGCATGCTCTTCCCATCTGAATCCCATTGAGCATGTTTGGAATGCTCTCGGGAGGCATGTTGCTGGCCTCTAGCCCCCTCTACTCGAACACAGCAGGGGCTCAGCAATGCTTTACTCGAGAGCAATGGAGGCAGCTACCCACGTAACAGTTCGACACCATAATTAGCAGCATGGAACATAGCTGTCGGGCCAGCATTGCTGTTTGGGGTGAAAACACTCCGTATTGAAGTACCTCTTTCTATTTCATTTTGATACTTGCATTTCTGTATTTTCATATTTGCATCCCTCATACAAAAAGTAAATGATTTGCATCACACGTTCTTACGTTTTTTGTTGCATTTGGTCTGATAAAGCTTAGCACCAAGTTTCATCCGAATCTGTTGCATACTTTTTGAGTTATCACGATTTTTCCATACTCAAAAGACACATGTAGCGTATTAAATCCGTATATTTTTTTGTGGTGTAGTCAGTACAAAGATTCGCCAAGCTTTTGCACTCCACTGGGAGGCTTTTTCAAGGCAATGATAGACATAAAAATGCAGGGAATTGGAACACGAAAGAACGGAAATGAGTTTTGAAAATATCGTGGGTGACACCACGAGCATGTTACATGATTTGTTTTATCACGTAATAATACGGTGCGTCGCGATGTGTTTCCATCTTTTAACAACGCATGCCAAACCCTTGGTAGTTCAGTAGACAGTACATCATTGCACGCTAGTTTGCTGGGCAGGATTTCGACTGATTCGCTGACGGTGGTCTCCTTTAAAATTCGTGTAAGGGTCAATTATTTTAATATTATTCCATACAGGAGCCGCCGAGCAATGCATGGCATCTCTGGCGAGGGCTGTATTCTGTATGTCTTGGTTGACACTTCGTACGTGTTCTTTACATCTAGTGTCCAAGGATCGCTTTGTCATTCCGATATATTCCTTTTCCGTGTTATCAGGATATACCAACGGTATAGCGTACACACCCGCCTTTTCTTTCGTAGTGGCCAATATTGTGGAAAACTTTTGAAAATAGTGTATTTTTGAGGTTTGATGCCTCATAACACGACTTTTGTTTGGAATAATACCATAAAATTACATATCAATGGAAATATAATTTCATCAAGAATATAATGCAATAACTTTTATGGTGGATTTTGTATCAGAACAGCAGTTATAAAGAAGAAAAGTGAAACACATAGAAAAAATGAGATATACAAAAATTCTCACCATGTCAGTTAATACTTAGTTGGGTAACCTTTAGCGTTAATTACGGCCTTACAACGTCTTCCCATGGAGTGAACCAAGTTTTTTAGTTCTGCAGCTGTTATAATGTGAAACCAAGACTGAATTATTACTTCTATTGATTGGGTTTTATAGCTGGGTTGCATCTGACTAATAAGTTTCTTTAGTCGGGTCCACAGAATATCGATGGGCTTAAGGTCTGGGCTATTCCCAGACTATTCCAGCAGTGGAATATGATTATCTTGAAACCACTTTTTGCGAACAGCAGCAACTTAACATGGAGCTGAATCCTGTTGAAATATAAATGATTCATTATCTTGGAGAAGATCGCGTGCGGAAGGCTTTCAGTTTGGGCTCAATTATTTCGTTAATGTATTTTTGGCAATTTATATTCCCATTAAACATGCAAATTCTGCCCACACTTTTTGATGTCATACAACCCCAGATCATAACACTAACTGCGTGTTTCACGGTACATGTAATGCAATCAGGATGCAAATCTTCTTCCATTCTTCTCCTCACGTATTTCATGCCATCAGTACCAAACAGGGAGATTCTGGTCTCAGCACTCCAAATAACACTGTCCCATTGTTCCGCGCTGTTCAGTTAATATGGGTTTTTAGCCCAGTTTAATCTTTTCAACCTTTGTTTGAGAGATAAAAATGCCTTTTTTAGTGGAATTCTAGACCAAATTCCTGAAGTCTGCGCCGAACTGTCCCCGCATTCAACTTCACATTGGATTGCGCCATTTCATCTTGTATAAACCCAGATGATTTTCTTCTGTCACCTAGGCACAGTCTCTTAATTCTTCTATCATCACTTGCTGTTGCGCACCTTTTCCTGCCTTTACCAGTCTGGTTTTGTAGTCACTGAGTCTCCTTATAGCTCTTCAAAAATTTAGAAATGCCACTTTTGGTTAAGTTTCCACCAATTGTTCTTCTAATTTCTTCATAATTGAAGCCTTGTTCACATAATAGTACTATTTTACATTGCTTTCTGGGTAACCAGTCAACTCTTCGCGCCATTTCTTTTATTTTATTACGTTTTACAAGCTCACTAAATGAAGCACACACACACACACACACACAGAGAAAACAACTTGATAGCAATCACATAACACACCGACAAATGCCCTCCTCTTAGCAACAATACATAACACCAATAGCTAAATCCTACTGTGATCTGAATGGCTCAATGCCAAAAACAGGATGACACCTGATTGGCTCTCTAAACACTCATGCTCATTGGCTACATTCAAATGAAGGAAAGCTGCTTCATATCAACCTAAGCAAGTTGTGCTTCCTTTTTCTGGTTATTTGGCTATAACTTTTCATAGAATACAGATAATTGAACAAACTTTGTTGCATTACATTCTGGATGAAATTATCTTTCCATTGATATATAATTTTACGGTATCACTCAAAAAAAAAAAGAGGTGTTATGAGCCATCAAATCTCAAAAATACACTTTTTACTAAAAGTTTCCACAATTTTGGCCACTACTGTATATGTGATAACGGGGTCGGGGACTTTATTGCTCTTAATAATATGTTGCATTTACGCAATAAATTCTTTAACCAATATGTAAATATGGATCCTGCATATCTCATCGTCTTACTAGGCGATTTTGTTATTGCTGACATTATACGATTTCTTACAGTTCTATGTATTCTGTCTATGTCATCTTTCTTATATCCAGACTTTAGACCCTTGCTATAACTATTATCAATTTCTTTATTATTTAGGTAGTCGGGTTTGCATACGTTATACGTTCTATAGAACGTTCAAACTACTATCTCCATACGTTATACGTTCTATAGAAACATGTCCTAAACGCAGAACGTTTGTACTCTTTTGGGCAGTACGAATCAGGAGGGATAAGGTTCAGCACTGCGGTCGGTTCATTATAAATATTAAAATCGAAGCTGGACGTTCTGTTTCTTCTGAGCGCGACGTCAAGATAATTCAGCATCCCATGTTTTTCAAGCTCCATGGTGAACTTTATTGTATTGCGTTGGTTGTTTATCTTGCGCATGAAATCATTTAATTCGTCTAGTCCCTGTTCCCATATGAAGAATATGTCATCAGCGTAACGGATCCACATTCGGGGCTTCTTGATTAAGAGATGGAAACACATTTCGACGCACCGTATAATTGCGTGATAAAAAAAATCATGTAATACGCTCGTGGTTGTCACCCACGTTATTTTCAAAAATCATCTTCGTTCTTTACGTGTTCCAGTTCCCTTCATTTTTATGTCTACACTGCAAAAATAAACGAATTTAACATGCTACATGCGTCTCTAGAGTATTCACAATCTGGTGTATTTAAAACAAGGTTAACGATTTTTCAATTTGTTGCTTAATTTATGGAAACCAGTGTAGTTAATGATACGCAGCTAAAACTGAAACATTGCAGCTACCAATTCTTTAAGCAACGATGCAAAATAAAGAACAAGGATTTGTTTCTATAGGGATATTATTTGGTGGAGTGCCCCTTGACTTTCAGGCTGTTGTAAAGTTCTTGGGTGTATATTTACAAGATAATTTGAGATGGGATTCACATGCTAGTGAAATTGCGGTTGGGCTCAGATCACGCATTGGTGTCATTTATAGGATTTCAAGTTTGTTGCCTGCCAGGGTTAAGTTGCTATTGTATTTTTCATTTATTTATCCATTTCTATATTGTGTCTTGGCTAGGGGTCGCACAACTATTGGGAATATTAATGGAATTTATGTTTTACAAAAAAATTTTTTACGTTTGGTGAATCCGTCTCTACAAGTACATTCTCTTTTTCTCAGTTATCAGATAATGTCATTTGATAAATTATACAGTTTTCGATTATTACTGTTTATGCATGAACGTATATATGCTAAGAAATATTCAGATCTAATTACCTTGCATTTCTATTCCCATTATCATGACACTCGTGGGCATAATAGTTTTTTTAATACTTAGAGCGCGTACTAATTTATTATTTAATAATATTAACTTGACCTGCCCTAGGTCCTGGAATGGGTTGCCGCTTCGAATCAAGACGATTACACACTTTTCGGTATTCAAAAAACAACTGAAAACCTTCAAAATTAATGGTTGGCAGTTGACCAGAGCAGTAGGTTTGTCATTTTCATTTAGGACTTCCGTCCACAGGGAGTAGAGTTTAGGTCCCAGCCACCTACAGCGAGATCGCCTTTTGGGCAGGACACAGAAACGGAAGGAATGAGAGCAAGTCTAGCGACTTTTGACAGAATAGTTTGTAGTGAGATTAGAGTACAGTATATGGCGCCACCGTACAAGTACGATATTGCACATAGATGGGTGAGATAACTTCAGGGAGGATATAGGAAAGGATACCCATTTAACCAGTGGGTCCAGCCTGGGGGCCGTCACTTTACGTGCTCGTCCGATGCACGGCGGATATTCAGCGATTGTTAGTAAATCACACCATCTCTGAAAGATCAGCCCAGGCTAGAACCTGGGGACCCAGCATCGATAGTCTGAAACACTAACCACTAAGCCATCCGCGGCTCCAAAATTAATGGTTGATTAACGTATGGTTATATATTACGCATTATTACTTTAATTTACTGCATAATTGTTAAATTGGCTATATTGTTCTTTGGCTTGACTATTTAGATTCTTGGGGGGGGGGGGACTAGGGCCCTGCCAGACTATTGTTAGCCTTTTTCCCTTGTTCCCTTGCCACAATCACAGTGCACACCGCACTGATTTGTTTAAGAACCTGTAGTGGTGCTTCAATTTACTTTAAACTAAAACTAAAAACAAATTTATTCATCATGAAAGAAAAACGGGATTACGCCATATAATACAAATTTTGAAGATGACAATCCGATTTTTGGCGTAAATGTGACAACGATGGTAAGTCAGATAATATCCGAAAACTTGAAAATTTTCATCGTCCTGGAGCGGGACTCGAACCCGCATCTCCCAGAAAACGCCTAGGTATGCTAACCACTCCACCACCCAGAACGACCAAGTTTCAAGTTTCCGATCAATTTGAATTTAACCATCACAGGAGTCCGAATTTCTTTCATGATTTATCTGCTTCTCCGGGCAATCACGGGATAGGATTCTTAACCTCCAGATTCGCTAAACATGAATGCCGGTTGCTTCGACTAGCGAATTCTGTGATGGTTAAATTCAAATTGATCGAAAACTTGAAACTCGTTCTGGGTGGTGTAGTGGTTAGCATACCTAGGCGTTTTCTGGGAGACGCGGGTTCGAGTCCCGCTCCAGGACGATGAAATTTTCAAGTTTTCGGATATTATCTGACTTACCATCCTTGTCACATTTACGCCAAAAATCGGATTGGCATCTTCAAAATTTATTCATGTTACCATGCGTGTTTTTGTAGTCCCTATTACTTCATTTATGCTTTTCAATATATGTATAATATTTGTATTTGCATGTTTTTTTTTTTTTTTTTTTTTTCACAGAAGTTGATTTGTGATTTTATTGTGTGGTGAATGGTGTAGTGTAACAAAGAAAAATTAAAATAAAGAAATAAAATAAATCTTATGCGGAAAACTGAAAACTCTCTTCTCTAATTTTTATTCTCGTAAAAGATAATAAAAAAAACTAAGGATTAAAAACATATTTATTTGGAACATCAACATTTTTTTTCTTACATTTTCTACAGTAAATGATTTCGATCTTTTAAAAGTAACCAAGAATAATCCCGATTTTTCCGCATATTTACGCCTAGAAAAGAGTATCAGGGCGATATTAGTGAAGATATGAATCGAAAACCAAGCTCTTTAAAGTCCCAGAAGGACGTGCACCAGAAGCTTACGCTTACTGTGTGTTTGAAAATAGCTGAAGTGGGCGTATGAACAGATATCCTGAGTTATATTGATCTTGACGAGAATTTATACCTCGGGAAGAACAGTTGTAGTCTCATAAACCATCTCTCGATCGCTACCTATTTCATTAACTATCATAAATCCTGATAAAAGCAGAACCGAAGACAATAAAATAACCATCACGCACTAAGCCCCTTCGCCATCAATACTGGATCCCATAAAAGACCGCTACGTCCCAAGTTACATAAGTCAGGAATTTCGAGACGGAGGGAGAAAGGCATGCGACAAAAGCTTCTCCGAAGCATAAATATCGCTGGAGTTCGCATAATATTGAACTTACGAATGCGTTTCAAAGAATCAATGAAAGTGAGAACTCTAAAGAAACTCATAAAATCAAGTAATGTGCTTTGTTGTTTTGGGAAAACAATTGAATGGTATCTCTTTACCTGTTCGTATCAATTTGATTTCCAGAAAAAAAATATTTGCTGCTTTATAAAATATACTGGCGGAAAGTGAAAAAAGAACACCAAGAAGGAGACGTCTGATACCAACGAAATTTATACAGTATAATAACGGAATACAGAGGATAACGTGATCAAAACATTATGGCAAAATACAGCTGTATTTGCTGGTAAACTGAAAAATAACATTTCCATGTAACATGGTTAGCACGAGGTTGAACCGACATGAACTGCGTCACACTGTGCAATTCAGGCATGGAGTCTGTCGCACAGATGTTGGATGTAAGTTTCGGGTATTGAGTTCCAAGCATCCTCAACCTGGACGCGTAAATCGGGAATAGTCGTGGCTGGCCGTGGAGACCGGATAAGTCGTTGTCCCATAAATTCCCATACGTGCTCAATGGGGGACAAATCCGGTGACCGTGCAGGCCATGGAAGTTGTCTCACACCCTGAAGTGCATGTTGCTTTGCACGTGCCGTGTGTGGGCGTGCGTTATCTTACTGGAAAACACCACGATGGACCGACCTTACAAATGGCGCAACGGGCTGAATGATATTGTTGATGCAGGAGGTGCTGTTTAACGTACCCGGTACAAACACTAGTTGTGTACGGGAGTGATAGCTGATCGCTCCCCACACCAGGAGACCAGGTGTAGGCCCTGCGTGTCGCTGGCAGATGCAAGAAGGGTGGAGACGGTCCCCTGTGCGTCTGCAAACACGCATACGGCCATCGGAGGCTCCCAAGCAGAATCTGATTTCATCGCTGAACACGACAGATCGCCATTGCGTTCTCCAGTGCAGATGTTAGCGACACCACTGCAGCCATTCCTGACGGTGGGCTGGAGTCATAGGTACACATGCCAGAGGCACACGTGCACTTAGTACTGCATCCAGTAGACGGTTGCGTATTGTTCTCCCAGTCACCTCAGGTGCAACGGCAGCTTGGATTTGCGTCGCAGTGGATGTTCTGCTTGACTACGCCGCTCTTCTTATGCGTCGATCGGTCCGCTCATCAGTCCGTCTGTGACTCCCGGTTCCACGTCTTCTCGTGTGGGAATGTTCCTCGGACCATCTACGCCACCATCGTACCACCACCGATACTTACCGTCCAATTCGCTCCGCAAGACGACGATACAACCACCCGGCCTCGCGGAGTCCGACTAAACGACCTAGCTCAAAGTCCGATAACTGCTGAAATCCCACACGTCTCCCATTTCCAGGCATTGCTGCTTCTTCAGGGTCTTCGCACGTGTCCGTACGCCGACGACTGATTACATTCACTTCGCCGTACTCCTTAAATACCAACGACGATAATTTGCATATTATGCCGTGCTGTGGCGTAAGCGCTCACCGGTTGTTCCCGAAAATAACATCACACCTACGTAAGCTCGACTCCATTAACATATGTTAATTTCATGATCGTCCGCCAATTTCTTCTTGGTGTTATTTTTTCACTTTCCGCCAGTGTATATCGAAATAACCTCTGGCGAGAACTGTAACAAGCATACTCCCATTAACTTCTAACAAGTGCAACCCAATAAAAGAAGAAAGACGCCATGATCATAAAACAAAATGAAAAACCGTCAGCATTTAGCCTGAGTTTAAGAACAACCTAACCATTAAAAATCAAGAAGGTTTTGGGGACCTATATCGACAAATTGCGATGCTGATAGCATGGAAACAACCAACCGAAATACAACAGGCATTCCATAAAAACTAAGAGTAAGATCACACAAAATGAAAATATATATATATAGGTGCTGCCAAATATGTTATTCTTTCTCAAAGTACCTTCCTTTGGAAAATATGCAATGCAACGGTCTCATCGTTCAGTCCATTTTTCAAAAAGCATGTGGCGAAGGCATTTTGTGGAAGCTGCTTTAGCGACCACTGTACATCTTAAATAACATCAGCATCTGTGTTGAGCCACGGAACGTCTTCACTGTTGAAAACAACCAGAAATCGCACGGGACGAGGTAGGTAGGTAGGTAGGTAGGTAGGTTGTGGCGTGATTTCAATACTGCATTTCATAAGAAACTGTTAAACACAAGGTTCTGATTGGGTAGTACAGCCGTATTTTTATAATTTAATCAGCATTTTCGTCAAGGAAAGTGAGCTACAAATAACGTTAATTCATTCACTTTTGAAGTTACAGTTTTTAATCACATTGATATACTAACGTCTTGTGACGTACCTGATAGCAGGACGCACACGACATAAAGGCAGATAGCAATCAGAATGAACGTCTGCGTAGCTCAGTTGGTAGAGCGACTTGTTCCGGAATAAGCGGACTCGGGTTCGAATCCCGGCGTAGAACAGAAATGACGGAGAAATTTACTTCGTTATAGTCTAGCTATGGTGATGAAATGCTTAAAAAATGGTGTTCAACACGTTCTCACAAGATGACGTGGCCAAGCTCTTTTTACTGCATTTCATGAAATTACAGTTTACGTATAATTATTGATTTCAAATAATTAGAAATAAAAATTTTTTATTTAAGTAAGTAACGTATTCTTACGATTCACGGTCAGATATCCAAGAGAAAACTACTTGCAGTTAGTTAATAAACACAAAATCAAATACAGTATGTTTCAGCACAAGTTGATTTTTTTTTCTCGGATTTATGTGCTCGAAAAAAATAATGAGTTGCTGACGAAGCGTAACATTGAGTTCCGTTCTCTGGCAAAACAGAATCCACACCATAAAGCAGAGTCAGCAAAGCGACGGGCTAAAAGCTAGTTATATATAAAACGCTCATTCTTACACTATTATTTAATAGAATCACTAAAGATATTCAAGCCCTTACCGTTATGTTTTGCAACCATGGTTATTTTCTCCGTATAAAATTCTTGTCCTCGTTGCTAGAGCAATTCATTAACTGCAATCTTTCCTCTATCTGTGGTGAATGAAAGTCCTTTCAAGTGACGTTTCAAAAACGGAAAAATCGACACTTACTAGATTTCGTTTCCTGAAATCGTGGTGTGTTAATTTTTTCGGAGAAATCCTTGGATACTTAAAGACGCCAGAAGTCTCGCTTGCAAAATTTAAAGACGCTAGAAGTGAGCTTAACAATGATTTTCCTGCCATGACAACGGTGACAATTCCACGGAGTAGCGGTGGCTTTAAACAGTGACAAAATCGCGGATTACGACAACGATTGCGGACCTGTAAAGAAACCGGAACTGTCAGTCACCGTCTGCTTATAGCAGTGACAAAATCACTGTTTACGACAGGGGCGACCGATTAGTGGCCGAACGGCTAGTGACGGTCTCACTTGTAACACTGACAAAGTCACTGTTACAATCGGCTCGTTTTGAATACTTTATTCACGAGCGAAAGCACAGTGAAAGCCTAAATAAAAACACTCTTTAGCTTGGGGAAAAAGGGAGGACTGAAAGAAAGTTCGCATCACAAGCGACCTCTATGATGTTTGAACGGAAAAGGATATAGATTGTTTAGATATGGTGACATGGTTACCGAAACTATGACGTAACAGTGACTTTGGACACCCTGCATTGCTCGGACACGACTAACGGTGGCATTCTTATAAGTGAATTTGAAACTGCTTTTTTAGCACGTCTTTTGTATAAAAAAAAAAAAAAAAGCGTGCTTTGGTTATCGGTTTGTCCGTCCGTCCGTCGGTCTGTACCCACGATATCTCTGCAGCTATTAGTCCGATTTGAAAAATTCTTTTTGCATTGGGAAGCTTGAAATATGCAATCCCTTATTTCGTTTTATTTTTACGATGTACAATTTCGCCGGTAGAGGGCGTAAATGCAGATGATGTCGAATTCAAAAATACGTTTTATTCCACATATTTGCTTCTTAAACATCCGAATAAAATTTTTTTAATCTTTCGATTCCATTTATGTCGAAGAGTGTTTTAGATATAGTTTCCTTTTCAAATTACGCATAGATTTTTTGCTAGGGGGCGTAAAAGTAAATTACGTTATCCCCGATAACTCATCCTCTAAAACTCCGATTTGAAAAATTTTCCTCAGCGGATACATCTCCTGATGGAAAATCTTTTGCATATAATTTCAAATTTTTGGTAAAGGATAGTTTGGCCACCAGGGGGCGTAAGTGTTAATTTTTGCTTCTGATGTATTTGCCATAAAATCGGAGCTCCTAAAATATCGATTGAAAAAATTATTTCCTGGACTGATGCCACTAACATCGATAAACCTTTTCGGAATATTATCTTCTTAAAATATTCCACAGTTTCTCCGCCAAGGGCGTAAACGTACATCTTATTTTTGTCAATATCTCTACTTCTAGGAGTCCGATTTGAAAAATTCCTTCTTCGTTGGATAGTGTTTTCCATGTGTCATGTTGTTCATATAATTTATAAATTTTCAAGTGATTCATAGATTTTCCGCTAGGGGTCGTTGTGGTAAATTGCGTTTCCCCCTATATCTCTACTTCTAAATCTCCGATTTGAAAAATTCTTTCTGCACCGGATACAGCTCCTGATACGAAATCGTTTGCACAGAATTTCTAATTTTTGTAAAAAAATAGTTTGGCCACCAGGGAGAGTAAATCTTAATTTCCGTTTCAGTTGTATTTGCAGCAAAATATGAGCTTCTAAATTCTCGGTTGAAAAAACAGTCGTTGGTTGACCGATACTACTCATGTCGACAAACCTCTTAGAAACATTTTCTTTTTAAAATAGTGCATGGTTTCTACGCCAGGGGTGTAGATGTATATCTTATTTTTGTCAATATCTCTATTTCTAAGAGTCCGATTGGAAAAATTCCTTCCTTGTTGGATAGTGTTTCTAGTGCGACATGTGGTTCATGTAATTTCAAAATTTTCAAGTAATTCGTAGACTTTACGCTAGGGGGCGTAAATGTAAATTGCGTTTCCCCCTATATCTCTGCTTCTAAATCTCCGATTTGAAAAATTCTTTCCGCACCGCATACAGCTCCTGATGGGAAATAGTTTGCACATATTTTCTAATTTTTGTAACAAATGGTTTGGCCACCAGGTGGCGTAAGTCTTAATTTACGCGTCTGTTGTATTTGCAGCAAAATATGAGCTTCTAAATTCTCGATTGAAAAAAAGTCGTTTGTTGACCGATACTACTCATGTCGGCAAACCTTTTAGCAAAGTTTTCTTCTTGAAAAAAGGCATGGTTTCTACGCCAGGGGGCGTAGATGTATATCTTATTTTTGTCAATATCTCTACTTCTAAGAGTCCGATTTGAAAAATTCCTTCTTTGTTGGATAGTGTTTCCGATGCGAAATGTTTTTCCTATAAATTCAAAATTTTCAAGTAAATCATAGACTTTCCGCTACGGCCTACAAAGATAAATTGCGTTTTCTGCGTTATTTCTGCTCCTAAAGCTCTGATTTGAAAAATTCTTCCTGTATCGCATACAAGACCTGATGGAAAATATTTTTCGCATAATTTCTAATGTTTGGTAAAGAATGGTTTAGCCTCCAGTGGTCATAAGTATTAATTTCTGCTTCTGAAGTATTTATTGCAAAATCTGGGCTCATGAAATTCGACTAATTTTTTTTTTTTCTTCGATCGATACCGCTTATATGGATAAACCTTTTGAGAATACTTTCTTCCTAAAATAATGCATGGTTTTCCCACCAGGGGACGTAAAGTCACATCTTATTTTTGTCGATATCTCTGTTTCTAAGAGTTCGTAAGCTCACGATTCCGTTTACAGCCATATCTGAGGATTAAAAAACCCGATTGAAAATCTTCTTTCTTTCGTCAGATCTATTGTTTTCCATACCGGTTCCATTGACTTTGAATAGCTTTGATAAATTTAATTTGCGTCAGAACGGATTCAAAAGACGTGCTTATTACATTCGAAAATTCGGTGTCATCTTTCTTGTTGTTGTTTTTTTGTCACTGGTCATAACGGAGACAGTGGTTTCGGACTACAATCATTCCTCGGACACGGCTAACGGCGACATTAGTAAATTTGGACTGTTACTGAGTTTTCAGTAACAATGACAAAATAATGATGACGTGATATCCGACCCATCTTTAAAAGACACCTTCAGCGACATTACGTCCTCCCTTATACTTCAATAAGCCGTCGGAGTGTATGCGGCGGAAAAAATTCTCTGTCTACAAGAATCGAATCGCACTTCGGATCTCCTCGCGGGATAAACTTACCAGCTTAAACACGATTTCGAGTTGCCCAACAACAGCTGCAATGCACTCATGCGCCTTCAAGCTAAACTGCAATTCGGGTACATCTATTCGGAGTTGTTACATTTTCTACAGGTGTGCTCGTGAAATTATCAGTCTTGTAATCTCTCGATCAACACTCGTAGTAAGTTTTGGGGCAGCGAGATTACCCTATATACGCACTCACGATCGCACTAATGATGGGTGTTCAAAATTTATCAGTTCAATAGTATTTAAGTAAGAGAGTATTCGTTTTGTTCATTTTAGGTTTTTTTCTAACAACTTCATGAACATGTCTTTTAATCGAAAATTGATTCGTGTCTCATTTAATTTTAACGACATAGTTCATTTTAATCAATGTTTTTTTCGATGGTTTAGATTTTCAGCTTTCGCCACAAGAAAGTTAAAGGGGAAAAAATTTAGAAAAACTTCGTAATTTCTCGCCTCAAGGGGGTTCAATAATTGCGTTATTTCCAAGTGCAGGGATAAGGATATTTGAGTTATTGGTAAAATTTTCAGATACACTCGCGAAAATAAACTTGCCTCGGCATAAATAAATTCAATTTATGAAGCTTCACAGAAGGGGAGTTTCAGTATAAATTTGAGCTATTCAGTTATTGCCGCCAAAAATAACTTTAATGCACAATAATCAGAAAGGACTGATGCTTGGCTTGAAGTTACTCTGGAAATTGAATCACTTCATTCAAAACAGAGATTTCTTGTGATTTTTTTTTTAATTCTGACAATGTGTTTTTTAAATATATTTCTTTTTAAAACTAAACTGATAGTGCAATAAACAAAAATTTAGTGTCGAATTAAAAATGTGCTATAAATATAACTCGAAGTTCAAGCTTTAATAATACAGCGATGGAAGAGCATTCTTCAAATCTGTATGTATATATATATATATATATATTCTATAAAGATACCTAAGCAAAAAAATACATATATAATTTTGACTCACACCTAGTACAACATAGAAAAGGTTATGTATCTACCTGTGTGAGTAAAAGGAGAAAAGAAAAAAAAAATAAAATAAATCAACTGAATGTAGAAGGTGTCGAGAATACTGAGCCTTGGCTTTATCAAGGACCAGCAAAAACTCTGCATTTTCTCACTTCCACAAAGACCTAGTTGGAAATGGGTTTCTGCAAGGCCATAGATGCAAGTAACATTCCCACCTAAAATAGTTTAAAGAATATATATATAAGTCATGTCCTCCGTAGAGTAGCATGACCTAGCACTAGTTAACAATTTCGCTTGCATCCATTAACCTTCATGGCCCGACCCATGCTCTTCATCTGTTACTATTAAACAGAGAGAAGAAGATTAAAGAGAACTCAAGCTGTAGAGAGTGACATAATAAATAGAAATGATTTTCAGCTATAACGAAATTCCAAGTTCGTTTGAGAGAGAATTTAAACCTGAAAACCAAATTTTACATTGCAATTAAAAAAGGAAATGTTAATTTATAACGAACAGATTTTTGAAAGAAAACTTGAGTCTAAAACCCCCTACTCTACAACTTATGACAGCACGAAAACGAGAATAAGTTAAAGATAATAATTAACTAAAGAAAACTTTGTGAAAGTTATATACCTTAAACAGTTAGTTGCAATATGTACAAAGTATTTCAGCAGTGCTTTAAGTGCATAATTAATTAGTTATTAAGAACTTAAAACTTCTTCTCTCTGTTTAATAGTAACAGATGAAGAGCATGGGTCGGGCCATGAAGGTTAATGGATGCAAGCGAAATTGTTAACTAGTGCTAGGTCATGCTACTCTACGGAGGACATGACTTATATATATATTCTTTAAACTATTTTAGGTGGGAATGTTACTTGCATCTATGGCCTTGCAGAAACCCATTTCCAACTAGGTCTTTGTGGAAGTGAGAAAATGCAGAGTTTTTGCTGGTCCTTGATAAAGCCAAGGCTCAGTATTCTCGACACCTTCTACATTCAGTTGATTTATTTTATTTTTTTTTCTTTTCTCCTTTTACTCACACAGGTAGATACATAACCTTTTCTATGTTGTACTAGGTGTGAGTCAAAATTATATATGTATTTTTTTGCTTAGGTATCTTTATAGAATGTGAATTCTGAATTTTCAAAACTGCTGCGTTGCGCGTTTTGATTTTCAGGTTATTTTGCACCCTTCGTTTTAAATTCTAAAATTTTTTCCTTAGTCTTCAGTTTTGCTCTTTAGTAACTAATTTCAATTTATTATTTAGCAGCTCATGCGCAAATTCTAGTTGAAATGTTTTATTATTTTTTATTATTATTATTTTTTTATTACTATTTTTTTACTTGAGGGTTTTTTTCATTTTCTAATTTTTCTTTTTAGTATGTTCTGGATGCAGCTTTTTGGAGTGTAGTTTATACTCGAGTTTGGTCTTTTCTTGGACTGCTTATTTCTAAAAGTTTTCCTAGTTGGTTTGCTCAGAATTTGTATGTTTTGGCCCAAGTGGAGTTCTAAGGACGATGAAAGGATTGGAGGTCAGCTCAGATATTTTAAGTCCTCCCGCTCGGTTAGGCTAGCACCCTTTCCCATAGTGTATGAACTCGCTGGCAAAGGTAATCTAAAGTTATGAAATGACAAACGTTGTTTGACATGTAAATCTGCAGATCCTAACCTGTATTCTTCTGTTGAGGATAATTGCTCCAACAAGTTTTGCAAAGCCTACAATACCATCTATAAGCTCACCTGTACTGTCTGCAACCTTAGCTATATTGGCCAAAGTAAAAATCCTCTTCATCTTAGGATTAATGGTCACAGGTCTCTAGTAAACAAGTTCTCTAATTCAGGAGTGAACCCCTCCACAAACGCCAACCAGTACTCTACCTTTGAATTAGAGCATTTCCATACTCATGGTTTTGACAAAGTGAAAATAGAGGTACTACATATTATCCCTGACCTCTATGCTCGGCTAGAAACTGAATCCCTTGAAATTTTGCAGCATCAGTCTCTTTATCCCTATGGCCTTAATTCCACTCTATCTGACAATAAGCATAATCAGCATAAATTTTCAATTCGTGAACTCTTCTTTCTTGTTAATAATAAGAGCTGCTCTAGAGGTAATAGAGGACAGAGGTTATTTCGCACATCAAGCAAAGTTGATTTTGCTAACTTGCTAAAAACTCTGGAAAGCTTTAAAACTGGCACTAATTTTGTTAAAAATACTTACAAAATTCTCAAGTCCTTCAAGCACTCTGTCCTTAAATGTTTTTTCAAATTCTGGAATGAAACTGCTGACCATGTTGATAAGCATGTTTTTGCTTTGGTTCTGGACATTCTTAAACATATTCTTAAAGATAAAATTTCTCTTAAAGAATTTTCCAGTAATTTTGTTACCATCAGGTTCCTAAATAAAGCCTACGATAATCTCAATGTAAGGAAGCTGTTCTACAATAATGCAATTTTTTTCCCATCCACAGGCACCAGTCTATTGTAAGTTTTAAATATGTTAAGACCTTAGGGTCAATAGTTAAAAACTACAAACTTAACTCTTCGAGCTACATTCCTGTAATTACTACTTGTTCTTGTGATGAACATAAAGAAACAGTTCACTATGATAAGAATTACAACCATATTATCACCGGAAACTTGAGTTTTGTTGAAAATGAAAAGCTTGGAATTTATTAGAGTATGGCTCTAAATTCAGACCTTCCTTCACAATTTCCAAAGAAAGGATTCTTGAGAGCTTCACTCAAGATGTAAATAAGTACATCGTAAAAACCAGTTTAACGTACAATCAGCCTATTGAGGCCTTCGCAGAATGGAAATATAATATAATCAATAGCTTCACCGGTGAGTTGGCAGGTCTGGACTTTTGTTTCGACAGAAATCTTTTTTCTCTGGAGAAGCTAAAAGGTCACTCTCCAAACTACAAGACCAATTTATTTTTACCACTACGGATAAAGCTTGCAATAATTTTGCAATTATCTGTAAGAAGTTCTATTTTGAATTGTTAACTATGGAACTCAATAATAGAGTAACATACGAGCCCGTAAGTTATTCTACCAAGCAGTTAGAAAATCGGTTTAAGGCATTCTTCAAGAAACTTAAAATTCCGCAAACTAGCAGATATGGGCCTGAATTTCCATTTCTTTTTGCAACGGTTAAGTTTCATAAGGATCCTGTGAAGTTCAGGTTCATAGCTAGTGGAGTAAGGAGTCATAAAGAAAATAGATCTTGCTTTTGAAGATGTCTTAAAGAAGGTTTTGAAACACATTAGAAACTGTTCTAACTTGATGTACAGAGATTTTTGGATAATTAATAATAATGCAGAAGTAATTTCTACTATACTCAAAGTTTGTCCCCTAGATATTAATAGTTATGATTTTGAAAACCTATATACTAATCTGCCTCTATCAGATATAATCACTACCTTTAAAGAGCTGTATGCAGAATTTAAACTTAACCAATTTGTTGATGTAGGAACTTGGAACTCTTATCTCAATTGCTGCATAAAAAATAACCATATCTTATATAATAATACTCTCTATAAGCAAGTGAACGGTATTCCAATGGGAACATCAACGTCCACGAATATCGCTAATCTATTCCTGTTCTTTAAGGAATATAAATTCATTAAAAATCACCCCACCTGCTCAGATAACTACCTTTACACTTTTAGATATATTGATGATCTGCTGTGTATCAATAATTCCGAAGTTATAGAGAGTGATTTTGATAATATCTATCCTAGCTCTCTTAACTTATGTAAAACCAACCACAGTAATCAGGAACTTGAGTTCCTAGACTTAAGCATTAAGCTCAACAGAGGTAACCCATCTATTAGCCTCTTTGATAAAAGAGTTAATTTTCCTTTCAAAGTAATTAAATATCTACACTGGAATAATAACATTTCAACCAAAGTAATTGAGAATGTACTAATTTCTCAGGTCCTAAGAATTTCAAGAATTTGCAGCAACAATTTGGACTTCAATTACCACATTAATATACTATTAGAAAGTTTTCTAGAGAACGAAATTCCTTCTTCTTTCATCAAAAAAAACTTTAAGAAAAATTATTCTGAATAATAGAGTAAGGTTGGCAGATCTGCTTTAATTTTCTACACAGTTAATAATATGATTCTGACCAATCAAAGCCGTAAGGAAGTTGGCTAGAGGATGCCTATTAACTACCTAAAGGAACCTTAGTGCTATGGATATGACGGTCCTATTAAAACAAAAAAATTTAAATAATATAAACAAAATCACAAAAAAAGCTTAAAAATCTGTTTATAAAAGAAAATAAAAACAAATAAAAAGAAAACTAGTTATTCATCACCAGGATAGCTATACTAAAAATAGTAAAACCAACATTAAAATTAATAAGATTCTGATTAATCTATAGAAGCTCACTAAGGTGATTTAATACATGCAAAGATTATTAAATAAACTGCTCGTGTATTTTATAATATTTCTCATGTATTCTGGAGAGTTAATTCTGCTCATTCTGATCATACAGATCCACAGTCTTAAGTTTATATATTTTTTCTCTGGTTAAAATCTCCGCGCGTTGGTTTCTTGCTGTATGAGGAGGCCATCAGCCCCACCCTCACTGCCCCCAGCGTCTAGGGAGTGGCGGAAGAGGTCAGCCATGTTCTCCTCTTGTGAGGAGAAAAGTTTTTGTAACACAAGAGGTAAGCTCTCTTCCTTGTTTTTGGGTTCTAGGTTTTATAAGTTCAATGTTTGTACTTCATGTACCTTTTCTCTGTCGTTTTTTAGCTTTTCAGCTTTTAAGCATTGGTTTGTCTGTTAACATTTATGCGGGTTTTAACTCTTACTTTTCTTTGTAACTTTGAGCGTCTTTTGTGGCACCTAGGAACAGAAGATGGCTAAGCTTGTTCCTTTTCTATGCGCTGTCTATGCGCTGTTTTTTCAAAGTAGTTAAGTTCTTAATAACTAATTAATTATGCACTTAAAGCACTGCTGAAATACTTTGTACATATTGCAACTAACTGTTTAAGGTATATAACTTTCACAAAGTTTTCTTTAGTTAATTATTATCTTTAACTTATTCTCGTTTTCGTGCTGTCATAAGTTGTAGAGTAGGGGGTTTTAGACTCAAGTTTTCTTTCAAAAATCTGTTCGTTATAAATTAACATTTCCTTTTTTAATTGCAATGTAAAATTTGTTTTTCAGGTTTAAATTCTCTCTCAAACGAACTTGGAATTTCGTTATAGCTGAAAATCATTTCTATTTATTATGTCACTCTCACAGCTTGAGTTCTCTTTAATCTTCTTCTCTCTGTTTAATAGTAACAGATGAAGAGCATGGGTCGGGCCATGAAGGTTAATGGATGCAAGCGAAATTGTTAACTAGTGCTAGGTCATGCTACTCTACGGAGGACATGACTTATATATATATTCTTTAAACTATTTTAGGTGGGAATGTTACTTGCATCTATGGCCTTGCAGAAACCCATTTCCAACTAGGTCTTTGTGGAAGTGAGAAAATGCAGAGTTTTTGCTGGTCCTTGATAAAGCCAAGGCTCAGTATTCTCGACACCTTCTACATTCAGTTGATTTATTTTATTTTTTTTTTTCTTTTCTCCTTTTACTCACACAGGTAGATACATAACCTTTTCTATGTTGTACTAGGTGTGAGTCAAAATTATATATGTATTTTTTCGCTTAGGTATCTTTATAGAATGTGAATTCTGAATTTTCAAAACTGCTGCGTTGCGCGTTTTGATTTTTCAGGTTATTTTGCACCCTTCGTTTTAAATTCTAAAATTTTTTCCTTAGTCTTCAGTTTTGCTCTTTAGTATATATATATATATATATATATAACCACGAAGGTTATTCTATTTGCGCTTGAGAAAAAGAACTGCTGTTTTCTAGGCTTTTTTGAAACGCTATTTATTTTCAAAACATTATCGGAAAACGTATCAAAGAGAAATAGAAGAAAGAATCAGGTTTTTCAAACTACTTTAAAAGTGGCATTTCCACGAGGGCATTATACTGCAGATCGTGAAGAATTCAGCGGACGAATAGTGTGTTGAACAAAAGCCATTTGCGCGAGCACGAAAGGCGATGGCACTAAAATTAGATCAAGTCATAATAGCTGCAGAGCACATGATTCCATTTGCTTCGACGATTCTTAAAAACACCTGTTTCAATCGCTGTTTACCAGGTCTTTGTGCAGAAAGTGTGGAAAAATCCACTGAAGAGGGTTATCTTTTGGAAATTATTTAGTGTGTTATAGAGCCATGTTCTTTTATGTTCAGAATCTAGCATGGGCATTTAAAGTTGCGAGATACAAAAGGGAAATATTACGTTTAAGAGTCTAAGATAATTAAAAACGTTTGGTACTACAGGCTGTTGTCTGATAGCGTTGACGAAACTATTCCGCAATTGTGGACCACTTTAATATAAGCAAATCCGTTGTTGGATAAATTCAAAACATAATCAGCTCCAAATACACCGAGTAAGCTTCGCATCCGGAACCGCTCCCTCGTTTTACGTATTCGGAGTGACGTCGAAGTACCACGTGATATCAACGTCAAGTGCGGCTACTATAAATTGCGTGCATCTATCTTCTGTACGTAATCAACATAGCGGGCCGCGGGTGGCGTAGTGGCAAACGTTCGTGACTGCCACGGAAAGGACCTCAGGTTCGATCCCAGGCAGGTACGAAGGCTCGATCCACTAAATATCCATCGTGCGTCTTGATGGGCACCTTAGCCCTCGGACCCCTGGTACTGCCCCCGTAATAAATAAGGGCGTCTTCGTCCCCCTTTCTACTTCGCTTCCGTGTCACTTTCCTATCGGGCACTCTCCCAAATCTCCTAGCTTCCTATTTCTAAGGGCTGTTTAAGATCTGGGGTCAGACACTCCCTTCCTAAAATCCTCTACATATGATCTGATCTGTACGTAATTAGTAAACGTTTGACAGTAATGGTGAAACGTCGCGATGGAAGCCAATTTGACTGCAGCCAGATAGTTAACACCCAGAGGGCAGGTGCCAGCATTTCACCCAGAGGGCAGGTGCCAGTATTTCCCAGAGGGCAGGTACCAGTATTTCGGAAAACAGACGCACTTGTTGCCTACCCCCGTAGTACTGCATCAAGAGTTGGTTTTTTTTACACTTATTCAACCGTAGGTTGAATAAGTGTATATGCTCCAGCTTTGTCCATCTGTCTCTCCGTCCGTCCGTTCGCACGATAACTTGCGTAAAAATGGTTCGATTTCGACGAAATTTCAGTATGTGGTGGGGGACCACCTGGGGACGAACCCTGTTCAAAATGGGCAAAATGGGGTCAAATGTCACGACATAGGAGTGGGATCCATTCCATCGCCCTTATGCGTTATAACTTAGGTAAAAATGCTTTGATTGAGACAAAACTTTAGTATGTTGTTCCGGAGGTATACTGAACCAATTCTGTTGAATATTATCGAAATGGGGTCAAAGGTCAGTGCACAGGAGCGAGATTTATTCCACAGCCATTATCCTCATAACTTGAGTAATGATTTCTGGTATGTTCGAAAGCGTATCATAATCAATACATTGCATGATTTTACTAACTCGTTTTGATTGGTTGGAGGTTTAACGACCACTGGAAGCAACTCGATGAGATATAAGCAGTCGTCCATCTCTGATTCAGGATAACTGGTTCCAGGGAGAGGAGAGAGCCAGTGCCGTAAGACAAAAACAACATACATGCCTCACAGCGATTCGAACCCAGACTCATCTCGGACGAATGGCCATATCAAAAGTGTACCAGGTGAGGATTAACCATGCTACAGACACTGAACAGAAGGTCTCATATTAGTCAGCCACGCACGGTTTATCCTAGATGTGAGCGTCGGGTAGTATCTCAGCAACAACGCGCAACAGTCACCCACCAGTACAACAGGGGTGCAGTTCGACCTATTTCCACTTGCACCACGTGCCGCACCTTGCTTCGCATGGGGTTCCACACCCAGAGACCAAAGATGGTACTCATGATGACGCCCGATCATCTCAAACAACGCCCCACATGGGCCAAGGAACGTCGGCTATGTACCCCCAACAGACGGAAGAAGGTCATCTGGAGAGATGAGTCCCATTCCCTGCTGCACCATGTTCGCATATGGCGTAAACTGCATGAAGCTCTATTTCCTGGTTGCACAATTGGGTTTAGCAGGCAGGTGGAGGTGGTGTTCTGGTCTGGTGGGATTTTTCCTTTACAAGACCTATGTCCGTTGGTTATCATCCCGCTATCACTGAATGGTGGACGATACCCGCACCGCTTAGCCGACAATCTCCATCCAGATCTGCAGGTGGTTTACCCAGACTACAGTGCCATGTTTAAACAGGATAACGCACCATGTCATCGGGCTCGTGTAACTACTGGGTGGTTGGAGAAACACGACAATGAATTCTCCACATTGCCTTGGCCCCCCAAACTCCCCTGACTGTAATCCAACTGAACCAGGGATGTAGAAGGGCCTTAGCGCGGCTTAGCGGCGCAAAGGCCCTTTTTTCTAGGCTTAGCGGCGCTAAGGCACTTTATTTCTAGGCTTAGCGTCGCTAAGGCACTTTTTTTCCAGGCTTACCGGCGCTTAGGCACTTTTTTTCTAGGGTTACCGGCGCTAAGGCACTTTTTTCTAGGCTTACCGGCGCTAAGGCACTTTTTTTCTAGGCTTACCGGAGCTAAGGCACTTTTTTCTAGGTTCAGCGGCGCTAAGACACATTTTTCTAGATTTAGCGGCGCTAACGCACTGTTTTTCTAGGCTTACCGGCGCTAAGGCACTTTTTTCTAGGCTCAGCGGCGCTAAGACACATTTTTCTACATTTAGCGGCGCTAACGCACTTTTTTCTAGGCTTAGTGGCGCTCAGGTACTTTTTTCTAGGCTTAGCGGCGCCAAGGCACTTGTTTCCTAGGCTTAGCGGCGCTAAGTCACTTTTTTTCTAGGTTTACCGGCGCTAAGGCACTTTTTTTCTAGGCTTACCAGCGCTAAGGCATTTGTTTCTAGGCTTACCAGCGCTAAGGCACTTTTTTCTATTCTTAGCGGCGCTAAGCCCTTTTTCTAAGCTTAGTGGTGCTAAGGCACTTTTTTCTAGGCTTAGTGGCACTACGGCACTTTTTTTCTAGGCTTAGCGGCGCTAAGGCACTTTTTTTCTAGGCTTAGCGGCGCTAAGGCACTTTTTTTCTAGTTTAGCGGCGCTAAGGCACTTTTTTTTCTAGGCTTAACGGCGCTAAGGCACTTTTTTTCTAGGCTTAGCGGCGCTAAGGCACTTTTTTTCTAGGCTTAACGGCGCTGAGGTACTTTTTTTTTTAGGTTTAGCGGTGATCAGGTACTTTTTTTCTAGGCTTAGCGGCGCTAAGGCCCTTTTTTCTAAGCTTAGTGGCGCTAAGGCACTTTTTCTAGCTTAGCGGCGCTAAGGCACTTTTTTTTCTAGGCTTAACGGCGCTAAGGCACTTTTTTTTCTAGGCTTAACGGCGCTGAGGTACTTTTTTTTTTAGGTTTAGCGGCGCTGAGGTACTTTTTTCTTTTAGGTTTAGCGGCGCTGAGGTACTTTTTTTTTTTAGGTTTAGCGGTGCTCAGGTACTTTTTTCTAGGCTTAGCGGTGCTAAGGCACTTTTCATGGTTGAAGCGGGACAAAGGTACTTTTAGATGGCCATGTAGGCAGAAATAGCAATTGCCGGTTTTTTACGCAAACATATTCGTATATCAAACTAATGATCGTGTTACAGTCGGTTCACGCTCTATGGCGTTTCATGAATCACAGGAGTTTTAGTGTTAAGATAATGACATCTTCTTTGTTACGACCGCAGTCTTCAAAATAACATTATAGGATTCAGATTATCCGTATGTAGAAGCTTTTCTAACAAGAAATAAATCAGCACAAAAGAATTAGACAAGTATGTAGCATAACTGTCAAGTGTTTCATGGTTGCAGTGGGATTTTCTGCTGAAGTCGTCACTTAGTATATCTCCTGGTTCTTCACGGGTAACGCGAAAGGAAGCCCCAGTAGACAAGCGGTCAGAGGCTTTGGCTTCTGGCTGATCGCCCGAGCTGATGCCGGACCCGAGACCAGGATGAAGCAGGCCCGGAGCTGTCCCCTTCTCGGGACCAGTGGCCCCAAATCAGAGACGGGCGACTGCCTATGGCACTGGATACTCATGCGGGAGGGGTTAACGCCCACCGTGAGACACTTGCTGGGCTATAAGCAGTCACCTGTCCCTAATTTAGAGCCACTGTCTCCGGGGAAAGGGAAGATCCAGTGCCGTAAGACAAACACAACATCCATGCCTCACCGGTATTCTAACCCGGACCCAATCGGACTAATGGTCAGAAGCCATCGCTTAAGCCACTGCGTCAGCTGGGAGGCAGATATCCATTACAGCCTCCTCTAATTCATATGAGAGGCTGATGGGCCAAATCAATAAAAAAAAAAACACTGAATATTTAAAATCCTTTAGAATCACGTTTAAATCAAAGGCACTTTCTTTCTTATAGAAATAAAATTAAAAAAATATATACAGGGTGTTCGTAAACTGTTTTGACAAAAGAAGAGGGGTGATAATACCCATCAAGGCGAACAATATTTACAATAGAACCTAGGGTCGCATTCCACTCTGAGTGTCAGAAAAGAGTAACTTCGAAATACGTCCAACAAGCACAAGTCGTCACCTCAGACGTCATTTCTTTCGTGCCGGAGAAGTAGCACATCGCCAGAACATCGCCGTCAAGCATTTACCGTATGCAAATTGCCAGAGAAAAGACGCAGCATCCACAGTTGCAGCTGATTGGCTTATCAAAGTGCAGTAGACACTTCCTGAATGCCACATATCACGCACGATGGCAGACCTGTGGCATGGCCCCTACGCTCAGCTGACTCAAATCCTGGTTGGTCTATAGTGGTCAGCGTTCGTGACTGCCATTGAGATAACCTCAGGTTCGATCCTGGGCAGGTACGAACGTTAGAACCATTAAATACCCGCCGTGCGTCGGATAGGCACGTTAAGCCGTCGGACCCCGGGTACTGGCCCCCGGTAATAAATAAGGGCGTCTTCTTACCCCTTTCTACCTATACTCGGGGCAAGCTTAACCTGTCATTGGAAGGAAGGCTACAGAGTGTATACTTCCACTGCATAAAATAGTTCCGGTCTAAAAGCTCGTACTCCAGCTTCAACTGGCACTTAGAAATGACACAGATGTTCAATACGTTGTGTGTGTGTGCATTTAAAAAATTCAGATCTCAGTTTCAGCGGCATTTCTAAAAAATACATATATTCGTGCTTTGGTGACGTCACTGATGGTTCTCTGTCACAGCATTCTTGTTTGGGTCAGAGTTAAGCTGTCAACCCAGGGGATATTTATTGCTGTGGGGGGTGGGGGTCATTAGTGGAAGGATGAGGGCGAAAAAAGTGTTTCCGAGGTCATTTCGCGTTTCTCCTTCTTGATTGTTGTTTTAAAACACTCTTCTGTCTTTTCGGTTTTTTCGAATGGCATCTGCCGGTCACTCGAGTGTATTTCAGCCGCATAAACGTGGGAAATCACTACGAAGCTCTGCTAAGGTGATCGTTATGAATGTTTTCACTAAATTGATGGAAAAACATTCGCCGAATAAATCAAATGAATTAACAGTTCTTACGGCAGAACTCACTGGCGTTTCAAGTCGCACCATTGCGAGAATGAAGGTTGAATTTAGTACTGAAGTACCTCAGATCCATTGGCAATTTATTTCTTCAAATTAAAATACAATTCTCGCTTGGCTTACATAGAACGTTTTCTCGAAATTAGTTTGGAGTTCCCAATTCAGTTCTCAATATAGGCCAAGAAACGGCCATCTTTTCCTTTTGAACTTTTGTGCGCAGTTGCCTTAAACGCGCATGAACCGGCATGAAAATTCAGACAAATGAAAGATTTCCTTCCCCAGCCACACATAATTCGGAAACTTGGAAAACTGCCACACATTCAAAGTGTTCCTCGGAGGAACAGCAATTTGTGCCCGGCCCATCAATGAAAAACATGTGGCAATTTTCCAATGTGTGGCAATTTTCCAAGTTGCTGAAAGATGTGTGGCAGTTTACAGTGAACCCTAAAATATCATTTACCACAGAGACGGGCTCTTGTCCAGTACTTATGGCAACACGGGGTAGTTAAAAATGCATACACATTTAACGGATGTATGTTATAAAAAAAAAATCTAATCAAGGCAAAATTTTTGAAAGAACGAAATTTTACGCATAACTGATGACATGGTAAAATTACTTTTAATTAAATCCCGCAGTTGGTAATCTTCAAGCAATAAGTATAAATATATGAAATATATAAACAAAAAATGGAAAAATATGTGAAAACAAAATTAGGCCACTTAAGACTGCTTCCCGTGTTTAGCAAAGATAATTTCATTTTAAAAGTAAGAAAGAAAGAAACGTTACACGTTCTGTAACATCTCCAAAAAAAAAAAAAAAAAGATAAGAGAGGGAGAAATAAACTGCTTGTCTACCGGTCTGCAAAGCGCGCGGCGGTGGGGAGGGGTTAAAATAGAGGGGTTTGGTAAGGGATCACGGTGACAGACAGCCAGCCCTGAGGGCTTGTGGGAGAAGTTTTCCGAGTGAAGGTTAATTACACACCATTAGTGCGGAGTAATACTGGGAGTGAAAAGGTCACCGTAGCTTTGGCCCCATTGCCAGGATAGCTTTGCCCCGAGTATAGCTTCCGTGTCACTTTCCTATCGGAAACTCTAGTCCAAATCTCCTAGCTTCCTATTTCTAAGGGTTGTTTAAGACCTGGGGTCAGACACTCCCTTCCAAAAATCCTCTACATATGATCTCATCTGATCTTCTAGGAGCACATGAAATCATTGGTGTACGAGACGCATGTGGACTCCGGGGAAGATCTCGTCGCGGGAATCGTTATCGTAGCAGACAGGATAAACACGACATCAGGAGTTTTCGAGAGGGTGCGCCAGTCTTTCATTCGCCGGTGTGAATTGTGCAACGGCACCCGTGGCCGCATCTTTGAGCATCTACTTTGAGTTTGTCCCTAATCTCCATAAATGGGATTGTGCAACTTATGATGTCGTTAATTCTCTTTCTTTGCACTGTGGAAAGTTCGACTTGGACATCTCTTTTCTGACACTCAGAGTGGAATGCGAACCTAGGTTCCATTGTACATATTGTTCGTCTTGATAGGTACTATCACCCCTCCTCTTTTGTAAAAACACTTTACCAACACCCTGTATATTCTGGGTATGAGACTCACACGTAACATTCATTCTTTTGTTTCAAATTGCCTAAACCCAGTAGTTTTCACAAATTAAAAAAAATCGTTTATAGTAAAATTGAATTAAAAAATTAAAAATGATTAAAACAAGTTAAACTTAAAAAAAAAACTTTCGAAAGTCTTCCTTCCGGGCTGTTTTTGACTAATCCGTTCACCGCTAAGACACTTGTTTTATTTAGAACTACATCACTGAGATGAACATTTTTGTAATCTGCTAGAACGGGATGTGAGAACTGCTGATCCTCTTCCGGAACGAGTGTGAACTGACGGACCTGCTGCAGCGGACGTGGGTCAAGTTACTCATGGAGTTGGTTTGACACCTTGAAAAATTTGTTCCTAGACGTCCGCGAGCTGTGATTGCATGGGTTTTTCGAAAAATGTGTGATGTTTGTTCTACACATCGTTTGGAATGAATGAGAAATTCCTACTTCGCTTCGTAAATCAAAAAAGAAAAAAAAAAAAAGTTAAGAGGGAGATGATGTGACGTACTAAAGTGGTGAAGCACGTGTCAAGACGACAAATCTGCAGCTGGACATTCCAGCCGTGTAGCTCTTCTGTTGGGAGAGAGACTCACTCCGGAAAGAAGCGGGGGGCGAGTTCGATCACCGTCACGGACAAATTTGTGCTTTCACAGAACCCAACATCCACTAGATCCATTTCCACAATCGGGCACCATGCGTGTGGTAAAGTGGAATGCAACCCGTGTCTAAAAAATGAGTGCAGAGTCAGTTTCGGAAAAGATGGGTGAGACACCATGTTGCATAATACACGGAAGAGCAACTGAATTAGAGTCAGCTGGCGTTATGCAAATGTTGTGCTGTGGGCGGCCCTGTAAACGGAAACGACATGACGTATGCAGCAATCCGATTATATAAGGAGTGATGCGACGGGAATCAGTAAGAGTCGGACGAAGAATGGGTAAGACGAAGGATCTAAGCGCATTTGATCGAGGGGCAAATTGTCGGGGTCCGACGAATGGGTCGGTCACTCCATCTCGGAAGTCGTGAAGGCACTGGGATTTTCACGAGCCACTGCTATGTCACGGGTGCACCGTGAGTACATCGAATCTGGTAAAACCATCCCTGCAAGGGCCAACTGTCCTGGACAACAGCTTGTGGATGAGCGGGGTCATCGTTGGCTAGCTCACATTGTAACAGCGGATAGACGGGCCACAGTGCAAGAAATCACTCGGCAATTTAACGCTGGTGCACAACAATGTGTAAGCAGTCACACCATCCAGAACCATCTCCTCGCTATGGGGTACAGAAGACATTGTCCCACGAGGGTACTGCTGCTGACCGCACATCACAAGGTGCAAAGATTAGCATGGGTGCGGGAACATCGCCACTGGACCCTAGACATGTGAAAAAATGTTGCATGTACTGATGAGTCGAGATTCACGTTGGTACATGAGGAAGGCAGGATACGAGTACGGCGCAAACCACACGAAGCGATGGATCCTTCTTGCCGGCAGGGTACTCTTCAAGCTGATGGGGGTGGCATTCTCATCTGGGGACTGTTTACGTGGACTGAAATGGGACTCCTGGTACGGGTGACATCGTCCCATACAGGTCAACCTTACCGGGATATCCTGGACGATTATTTGCACCTCTTTGTGCGTCTTCAATATCCCACTGGGGGATCTCATCCTGCAAGAAGACAATGCTGCTCCCGAATTGTATCCGAATGGTTGGATGAACACTCCACCGACGTGACCTCGCTTCCTTGGCCAGCTGGATCCCCTGACCTCAATCTCATCGAGCACATCTGGGATGCCATCGAGAGCGATGTTCGAGGCTCTGACCCCCCTCCATCAAATCTTCGTGAACTGTGGGAGCCTGTTCAGGGGTCGTGGATCCGTATGGCTTCCCAACGCTTCCGGTGTCTTGTCGAGTCCATGCCAAGACGAATCTCCGCCGTCATGAGAGCCAAAGGTGGTGCTACACGTTACTAGACCGGTATCTCTAATTCAATTGCTCTTCTGAGATATATCATCATCATTATCATTGTCAACCATTATCAATCCACTGCTGGACGAAGGTCTCCCCAAGTTTCCTCCACAACGGTCTGTCTTGTGCCAGTCTCCTCCATGTCACTCCCGCATATTTACGAATTTCATCCACCCATCTCCCATGTGGTCTTTTTCTGGGTCTTTTCCTGTCCCTTGGAATCCAATCTAAAATTTCGGCTGTCCATCTATGGTCTGTCCTTCTGGCAGTATGTCCAGCCCATTGCCATTTCAGGGATTTAACTCTGATCATGATGTCTTCCACTCTCGTCATTTTTCGGATCCACGAGTTCCTCTTCTTATCTCTCCTGGTTATACCAAGCATGCACCTCTCCATGCTTCTTTGAGTTGTCCGCAGCCTTTGTATGTCTCTTTTAGTTAAGGTCCACGTCTCTGCACCATACGTAAGCACTGGAAGGATGCATTGATCAAACACTTTTCTTTTAAGACATAATGGCATATTGCTCTTGAAAATTATGCTGTTTCTTCCAAAAGCTCTCCAGGCAAGTTTTGTACGCCGATTAATTTCTTCATCAATGTGACCCTCACTTGATATCTGCTGTCCAAGATAAACACATGTATCTGTTATCTCCAGTTTTTCTCCATCAATCGATAAATCTTTATTTCTTGTAAAAGCATTGAACATCACTTTTGTCTTCTGAAAGTTCATTTTTAATCCCACTTCTTTACTCTTGTCAGCAAGTTCCTGGATCATACTCTGCAGCTCTGATGGGGTAGTTGCAAAAATGACTACGTCATCAGCAAAACAAAGGTGGGTTAGATAATCTCCATTAATCTTTATCCCTTTGTTTTCCCAGTTCAGTGATTGAAAGACATTTTCCAATGTGGCATTAAAGAGCTTCGGAGATATGGTGTCACCTTGTCTCACTCCCCTTTCCAATTTTTATGTGTGTTGTATTTTCAAACAGCCGAATCTTTGCACTTGCATTTTCATAGATGTTATTAATAATATTAATGTATGCATCTTTAATACCGCAGGATTTCAGAGCCGTGGTAACTGCTGATGGTTTCACCGAATCAAAGGCTTTTTCATAATCGATAAAAGCCATGCACAATGGAAGTTCATATTCCCTCGCTCTTTCAATTAGTTCTCTCAGTACGTGGATATGATCTATTGTGCTGTAGCCACTCCTGAATCCAGCTTGTTCTCTCGGTTGAGCCATGTCCAGTGTTACCTTCAAACGGTGTGAAAGAACTTTAGTGAAGATTTTATAAACCACTGATAGGAGGCTGATAGGTCTGTAGTTCCTGAGATCCTCAATGTCACCTTTTTTATGTAGCAGGATCATTGTAGCGTTGTTCCAATCCTCAGGAATCTTCCCTTCATTAAGGCATCGAGTGAAAATTTGGGCGAGTACTGTTTCAATTTCTCCACTTGCTTCTTGTATGATGTCTATAGTAATTCCATCTTCTCCTGGAGCTTTCCCCCGCTTCATGTTCTTGATTGCATGAGCAACTTCTGCTGGGAGGACTGGAAGAACTCTGGTACCTTTCATGATGTCTGGAGTACATGTATCATCCCTTTCATATAATTTGGAGTAGAAATCTTTCACTCTTGTCAAAATTTCTGCCTCTATTTCTTGTTATAGAACCATCTTCTTTTCTCAGAGCCATAATCTGTTTTCTTCCTTTTTACTGAGATGTCCCTTTGCTATCTTAAGGCTTTGGTTGTTTTCAATTGCTTTTCTCACTAACTCACAGTTGAATTTCCTTACGTCTTCAGTGATACTTTTTCGTGTTGTCTTGCATAGCTCTATATATTCCACTTTGGAAGTCACATCTTCTTTAGTTGTCCTCATCTCTCTTCTTTTTTGCATCAACATTTTGGTTTTTCCTGATAATTTGTTCACATGCAACTTGTTCTTAGACCCAGCTAATTTTGTTGCTGTTTCCATTAGAGCTTTGGTTACTTTTCTGTTAACTTCCGAAATATCCACTTCTTCCGATGTTAGGCCTTCTAAAGCAGAGAATCTGTTCTTCAGTTCCAACTTGAAAGTATTATGGTGTTTTTTAAGGTTGGTTATGTCAATACATTTTGTTTGTCTTATGAGCTTGCCACGTTCCAGTTTAGTGTTGAGGTGTATCTTACATCTCACCAATCTATGGTCACTATCTGTGTTGAACTTGTTCAGCACACTGCAGTCTTCGATGACGAATTTTTTGTTACACATAATAAAATCAATTTCACTTGTCGTCCCAATTGGATGTCTCCAAGTCCATTTCCTGTGTGGCTTTTTCTTGAAGAAGGAGTTCAAGATGAAAAATCCTTCTGCCTCTGCAAACTCAACGAGAGTATTTCCATGCTGGTTTCTGTTCCCGTGACCGAATTTACCTACTGAAGTTTCATTCTGTTGCCGTTGCCCTATTTTTGCATTGAAATCTCCCATAATTATTTTCAAGTGCTGCTTACCTTTATTATTTAGATGACAAATTTCCTCATAAAATTCTTCAATTTCTTCTTCAGGATGACTTGTGGTGGGTGCATAAGTTTGAATAATCTGAGCCTGGTATCTTCTCGATAGTTGGATAACGAGTCGTGCAGCTCTGTCAGAGGAACTTTCAACTTCTATCACTTTATCCTTCAGTTTCTTGTTTATTATAAATCCAACACCACTAGTTCTGCCAGTATCTGTCCCACGATAATAGAAGAGATGTCCACTTTTCAGTTCAATGAGATCTTCTCCTTTTCTCCTTACCTCACTTAGGCCAACAATGTCCCACTTGATCCTTTGTAGTTCCTCTTCCAATTCAAGAAGCCTTGAATCAGAAGATAGGGAGCGTCCGTTATAGGTAGCCAAGGTCAGCATCAAATGGCAGCCTAGTCCGGTCCTCCGGGGATTCTTAGCATCCTCTGCCTTCATGTCGCACTGGCCGCTGCCTTGGCCAGGTACATTCCAGCTGCCGGAGACTGAGGGCCAAGATTTAAGTTGTAGAGTCATTTTGGAGGTGTTTGGCCATAACTCACCACGCTGGCCAAGCGGGTTGGTGAGTGTGGGATAGCATTTCCTCTGATCCCGATGGTATAGTTATACCGCTATTGGCGGTCGTCAGAGCCCCTTTAGTGGGAACAGGATGCACCACGAGAAGGCGGGGTTGACATTTGTCAAGGAGAGGCTGTGATGTTACGCATCACCTGACCTTACATCCCTTCTGAGATATATATGTCCAAGAAGCATCCTTCTTGTCTTTGGTGAGTTTATGAGACTCCCGGAGTTTGCACCTTGCAGGAAATGCACTGAAGAGATTGGCTGATGGCGAGGGAGCTGGGTAACCTCGCATCTCAATCCAGGTGCCCAGAGCTTTTGGCGGGCATTCTCTTTTGTTTTCCCTCCAAGCTGAAAGATGTGTAAGATGTTTTCCCCTGATGGCTGCGGTCATCAGGCTATAGAAAATTCTTAGAGTGGCTGAGGTCATTCTTTTTAAATCGTCGTACATAGTAGAGGTAACCCTGTGCTGCGGTACAGATCAGATTGCTAGATAATTGGTTGGTGGAACGGCACCTGGCACATTCAACGGCACCTGGCATTCAACGGCACCTGGCACATTCATGCTCTGACATTGTAAACGAAGAGGAGCGGTACCTCGTCCAATAAACTCACTGCTGAACTGTGCATCTATTTGACTCTCACGAATTCACTCAGTAGTGATGGTGAATGACTCATATGATTCCTGTAGAACTACCGAAGTGAAGTGGATGAGTGCAAGGTACTTAGAAAGAGGAGAGGTAGGTCCAATCGCCTTTCTTTCCGTGCCGCCGGCGAGCTGTCAACCTACGAGCTATCACCCTACGAGCTGGTGTGTGACGTCACAGTGGCCATAAACGATCTCTTGAGCATTCCGAGTCATTCGGAGCTTGTGCTGTAGTGTCGATTACTTGCTGCATTTCTTTGCCAATTTTAGACTTGCTTTGTCGTTTCATTCATTTTTTTTTCTTCATTTGCTTTCTGTGTTCAACTATCTCGAAAATACCTGCATACGCTGTTGCACGTTTGTCTTAATAACAGTTCAAAGGAAAGGAAGTTAAATGTTACATACCATGTTTTCTCATCGGATAGAGATTTCTTGAAGCAATGGGTAGCGAAATGCTGTCGAAAGGATGTATTCGATGCAAAGCAAGCTCGAATGTGTTCAGAACACTTTCATGTCTCGAAATAAGAGGGAGATCTTAGAAATGAATTGCTGAACTTGCCTCCCAGAAAAAAAACTGAGAAAAGATGCCGTGCCTACAAAAAATATGCCTTAGTAGATGGAAGAGCAAACTTCTGTTCGAAGTGAACGGTTTAAGATCGGAGAGGTCAGAAAAAAAGTGCGTTAAATCGAATTGAAAGTATATCTCCAATTAAACTTCAAATCACAGGTTACAATGAAAGTGACATCATTCCTGACCAACATTTATCATACCGTCAACGTTATGTGAGAAGTGCGAATGTCTGAACAAAAATATAATGCAACTGAAGAGCGAAAATAATTCACTACGGGAAGAATTATCAAACGTAAGAAAACAGTTGGTAATGGTAAAACAATGCTTTTGCCTCGAGAAAAGAAGCCTGAAAACGGAAATTAATATTATCAAACGCAAATGCAAGAATAGAAATTTGCTGAGCAACAGTGAAAGGTGGCCAGTTATCATAAATTTGCTTGGCCATTGTTTCACTGAAGTGCAAATTCAAACTCTTGTGTCACAAAAAAAAAAAAAAAGACCAGCAAAATGGAATGAAGAAGATATAAGTCAAGCACCTGTTTTACATGCTATTTCTCGAAAAGCATATCTTTCCATCAAAAATAAAATGCACATACTGCTTCCAAGCATTTCCTCTCTGAAACGGTGGTGTGGTAAATTTGTGTTACCGATGATTTAATTGAGCCCGTTTTAAAAATGATGAAAATGAATGCTATGCTCCTAACCGAATTCGAGAAAGTTTCAGTTTTATCTTTTGGTGAAATGAGCGTTGATTGCCGATATTGTTATGATGCTTCTGCTGCAGATAAAATTTTAGGACCGCATAGTAACGTTTTAGTAGTTATGCTGAGAGGCTTCTGGAAAGCTTAGAAACAACCATATACTGTATTATTCCTTTGATAAGCAGATGTATCAAAAGCTGTTAACTGACATAATTCGAGCCGTTGAGCAATCGGGTTATTTAGTGCTGATTCTTATCTTCGGTGGAGGGGGGTATGTCAAGGTTTGGAGGCAGCTTGAAATAACCCCAATATTGTCTTCTTTTCCAAATCCAGTAAGTGAAAATCGAAAAATATGGACGTTTGCCGATGTGCCCCATCTAATTAAACTTCTCAGAAATCATATATTTGATCGCGGAACACGCTTGTAGTGTAGAACCATCACTCGCCAGATATTTGACCTTTTGCTGGAACGTAATAACTCAGAATTAAAGGCATTTCGTAAAATAAAATGGTTCCATACAAATGTAAGAAGCCCCATGAGAAAGAGAATTAGTTTTAGCGCGTCAAATGCAATCTAACAACGTAAGCAAAGCTGTAGAGTATTTGTTTCCTGAAAGAAAACAAATTGCTAATTTTATAAAATTGGTAAATGACTGATTCGACGTAGTGAAATGTAGATTTCCCAGCTCCAAAGAGCCATTGCAGTGTGCTTTTGGAAAAGAAAAAAAAAAAAAGATTTTCAGCAAAAAAGCATCGAACAGTATTCATGTCATATTCCCGTTTTTTCCCAGTATATATATATATTTTTTTACTCTCTTTTGAAAAATAGGTGGATGTTTGTACAATTTTTGCTTAAAAATTGTTTACTCAAAACTAGCTCTGTTATTTCGATTGAAAATTCCAGAGTACACGACACTTTCTCGGTATGGCTCCGTGCGCGTTACAGTATCGCTTATGGCCACCGTGACGTCACAGTGCAGCAAAGAGAAGCGGGAAGACGGCGCGGTTACGATGGACCTACCTCTCCTCCTTCTAAGTACCTTGGATGACTGTATGCGTATAAATAGTCTACACCCCTTGAAAATAGGGGAGGAGGCTGTAAATAAATTATCTACATAGAGCCTGTGAGTCTGCTTTCGTGGATCTAACCTAGGCAACTAAATAGTAAGCGAAAAGGTTGAGTGTTGTCAGACATAGAAAGGTTTGGCTGGTGGCCGCAACTACTAGTAAAAGAAATCTGAAATTCCAGTACTTGCCTGATGGCAATGCTACGCACCACGGCGATATCAGAATAAATAACTACAACACCACCACAATGCGAAACCCCAATTTTGCCTGTGGTAACAAGCCAAACCACATTCTTCTAGCCCGCAGCCAAATGCTTTCCCAATTCAGCTACACCGACTGAATTTATCGCTGCAACTCTGTTGCCTTAACATGTGCTTCACCTCTGCAGTACGTTACAGCTGAGCACGCTACAATTTACAAGTAGAATATTCTAGTAGGATAAGATTGTGCCCTAACGGCACAATAAAACAAACTGTAAACTAAGCTTATTTATTATCATGGGCGGAGCGTAGTTACAGATGTTAGGGGTGGGGTGCGGCCTCAGATAAAACCGCCGTCCCGTCTGTAATAGTAAACTCACCAGCTGCCTACGTTTATCGTGTCACTAGCTTTTCAATTTAATGTTTTGTTGTTTACTGTGTGTGTGTGTGTGTGTGTGTAGTTATGGCGGTAAATTCATTTCTTTTAACTCCCGATGAAAGAGACTATTCCCTTTTTGTTTTTTCGTCCATCTTCCATTAATAATTTATCATAATTTAGCTCCAGATCTGCATTTTGGTCATTAATACCACTGTTGTTTATGAAATAAAATACTTCTGTACGCCAACAGAACGAAATCATTTCTTTCCTATTTCTATATATAAACGAGAACTCCTAATTATTTAAGCCGTTTGCTCGGAACTTGCTGTTTTCGCGATTTTCGTGTTCTTTAATAATGAGAAAGAATCGAATTACTTGTCATTTACCCCAAGGGAACCGCACTAGAGACAGCAATTAAGTGAATTAATGAGATAATGATTCCTATTGCGTCTGTACATTTCATTTCTTTTAGAAATAATCGTTAACGAAGAAGCGCTTCCAGCTTTGCCTTTGATGCCGTCAAACAAATTTCCGAAGGAAGGCCTTTGAGAAAGAAAAACTAAGGAGAGACTGTAGCGCTTGCTCTAACAAAGATGTGTTGGACTTTAAATAAAGTCATTATTTGAGATATTTCGCGGAACTACTAAATCTTAAAGGAACTGACTGTAAAAATAAATTTCTAATGTCTTTAAACACGAGTTATGATTCAAGTATTGTGAATCCTGTTTATTTGGTTAAACACTACATTGCAACGAAAAATTACTCGCAGGCTACGTAACTGAACAACAGATATTTTCTTTAGATTTGTCATTTCTGCGAATGAGTCTCAGAATTGTGATATCCATAGCTTATCCGCAATTTTGTCATCACACTTTAATAACCAGCATGAACTTATACTGATTAAAGATTCTTAGCTTTGAATGGCGGTTCTTCTGATGTGAAGGACACAAGCCTGCATAGACATCAACTACGTGAAGACTTTGGGGATCAAGAGAACCCATTAAAGTTCTCTAATAGGAGGCATGAATCCACTGCAAAAATTGAAAGCTTAGAAGTAAAAATTGAAGGAAAAAAGTAATCTTTTAATTCACCAATTTCGGATTTATTGAATTAGCAAAAATTCTCCCAGTATCAGACTTTTAGCGAAAGCACTCGATTCATTATGAAACAATGCTGTGGATGTCTTCTATAGACGACGACTACGTAGATTCTGCGGGGCTCAGGAACACATTAAATCGGTAATAACAAACAACAAGAAAGATGACACCGAATTTTCGGGTGTGATAAGCACGTCTTTTGAATCCGTTCTGACGCAAATTAAATTTATGAAAGCTATTCAAAGTCAATGGAACCGGTATGAAAAACAATAGATCTGACGAAAGTAAGATTTTCAATCGGGTTTTTCATCCCTAAGATATTGCTGTAAACGGAATCGTGAGCTTACGAACTCTTGGAAACAGAGATATCGAAAAGAATAAGATGTGACTTTACGTCCCCTGGTGGGAAAGCCATGCATTATTTTAGAAAGAAAGTATTCTCAAAAGGTTTATCCGTATAAACGGTATCGGTCCAAGAAAAAAAAAAATTGTCGCGTTTTCAGGAACCCAGATTTTTCTACGAATACATCAGAAGCAGAAATTACCACTTATGAAACCTGGTGGCCAAACCATTCTTCACCAAACATTAGAAATTATGTGAAAAATATTTTCGATCAGGTCTTGTACGCGATACGGGAAGCATTTTTTGAATCGGAACTTTAGAAGCAGAAATAACGCAGAAAACGCAATTTACCTTTGTGCGCCATAGCGGAAAGTCTATGATTTACTTGTAAATTTTGAATTTATAGGAAAAGCATTTCGCATCGGAAACAGTATCCAACAAAGAAGGAATTCTTCAAATCGGACTCTTAGAAGTAGAGATATTGACAAAAAAAAAAGATATACATCTACGCCCCCTGGCGTAGAAACCATGCACTATTTTAGAAAGAAAATGTTTCTAAAAGGTTTGTCGACGTGAGTAGTATCGGTCAACAAACGACGTTCTTTTCAAACGAGAATTTAGAAGCTCATATTTTGCTGCAAATGCATCAGAAGCGGAAATTAAGATTTACGCCCCTGGTGGCCAAACCATTTTCTTTTTACCAAAATTAGAAATTATGTGCAAACGATTTCCCATCAGGAGCTGTATCCGGTGCAGAAATAATTTTTCAAATCGGAGATTTAGAAGTAGAGATACAGGAGGAAACGCAGTTTACCGCTATGCCCCCTAGCGGAAACTCTATGAAGTAATTGAAAAATTTTAAATTATATGAAAAACATGTCACACGGAATGCACTATCCAACAAAGAAGGAATTTTTCTAATCAGACACCTGGAAGTAGAGATATTCACAAAAATAAGATGTGCATTTATGCCCCCTGGCGGAGAAACTGTGGAATATTTTAGGAAAAAAATATTCCAAAAGAATTAATCGATGTGAGTGGCACCAGTCCACGAAATAATTTTTCAATCGATATTATAGAAGCTCCGATTTTATGGCAAATACATCAGAAGCAAAAATTAACACTTACGCCCCCTGGTGGCCAAAGTCATCTTTACCAAAATTTTGAAATTATATGCAAAAGATTTTTCATCAGGAGATGTATCCGCTGAAGAAAAAAATTTTCAAATCGGAGTTTTAGAAGAAGAGTTATCGAGGAAAAGGTAATTTTCTTTTACGCCCCGCCCCCTAGCGGAAAATCTATGCGTAATTTGAAAAAGTAACTATATCTAAAATACTCTTCGATATAAATGGAATCGAAAGATAAAAATTGTTTTTCAATCGGTTGTTTAGAAGCAAATATGTGGAATAAAACGTATTTTTGAATTCGACATCATCTGCATTTACGCCCTCTACCGGCGAAATTTTACATCTTAAAAAAAAAACGAAATAAAGAATCATCATTTGCATATTTCTGGCTTCCCAATGCAAAAAAAAAATTCAGATCGGACTAATAGTTGCAGAGATATCGTGGGTATAGGCGGACGGACAGACAGACTGACTTACGGACAAACCGATAACAGAAGCACGATCTTTTTTACAAAAGATGTGCTAATAACTGACCGTTCCGAACAAATAGGAGTGATGGACACTCAGGAATACAGTAATAAGCTCGAAGATTATATCAACCAATACGGGTCAATTCTTCAGTCCGTTGACCCTTTAAACCGCTGGCTCGCAAGAGTGATGAAAGCAGTCACCAAAATTCCAGTCCTGACGCAAGAGCTCAAGAAAGCGACGAAACCGACACCAGGGACCTATGTTCCCAGGATTTTTGCGCGGTTGAAACATCATAAGCAAGGAATGCCGATCCGTCCCATTGTCTCAAGGAGCAATTTGCCTTCAGCAAACTTGGAGAAAGCAGTGTCTCAATTCTTGCAGACATCTTTACCACCTTGGGATAAAGTTCTATCCTCATCTAAAGATTTCATCGTAAGAATAAAGCACGTACACTTACGGAAGGATGACATCATGGGAAGTTTCGATATCACAGCCCCCGTCTATCCCAGTGCAGAAAACATCCCACAACCTAAAAAGCTTCTTTGAAAACTCCAAACTTTTTGACTGCGATGCCATCGTAGCCATCAAAACGCTTTGAAAGTTCCAACCGATTCAATTTTTTCCACTTTTCGTTCAAAGGTATTCAAGCAAATAAAAGGAGCCCCAACGGGCTCTTCTTTATCAGCGGTTCTTGCAGAAGCAGTCTTGCGGCCTTTGGAAGATTCCATCTTCAACTCCGCGGGGCTAGTTCTAAAGATATGGCTAAAATACGCAGACGACATCTTTTTTTGTTTGAAGTCACGGCAGTGTATCTCTAAACGTTTTCTTAGATCACATGAACTCTGCCTACTAGGAGATAAAATTCACTGCTGCATATGAAAACGATGGAAGCCTCCCGTTTTTAGAAATCCTAGTGCGAAGGAAGCCATTTGGAAGTCTAAGAACACAAGTGTATTATAAACCATGTTATGTTCACAATCCAGTTCTACCTTCATCTGCAGAACCCACCTCGCACAAATATACACTATATTGACGAACGTCACCAGACACCCCTTTAAAAGCAAATGAACGGATCCGTTGCATTGTTAAGATGCACGGTACAGCTGCAAATGGTATAAAAACAAGCCTGCAGATGACCACGATCATATAAGCCACGAATGGCTGAGTCTTTAGCAGTTCAGACTACCAATGCAAAGTCCTCAGGTTCGATCCTGAGCTGATCTTGCGGAGGTGGTGGGATTTGCTAACAATCACTGAATATTCGCCGTGCATCGGACGAGCACGTTAAGTTACGGCCCCCAGGCTGGACCCACTGGTTAAATGGGTATCCTTTCCTATGCCTCCCTAAACCTCTCACCCCTTTATGTGCAACATCGTACTTGTACGGTGGCGCCATCTACTGTACTCTAATATCACTACAAACTGTTCTGTCAAAGTCACTAGACTTGCTGTCATTCCTTCCGTTTCTGTGTCCTGCCCAAAAGGCGAACTCGCTGTAGGTGGCTGGGACCTAAAAATCTACTCCCCGTGGACGGAAGTCCTACAAGAAAATGACTCATATCGCCCTGTGAGGTTGGGTGAAAATGTCACGGCGGGGGAGAACTGACTTTGAGAAAGGAAAGATTGTTAGGTGTTATATCAGTGGGTTGTCCATAAGAGAAACCGAGAGACGTTTAAACATACCCAAGTCAACTGTTTTGAATGTACTGAATAAGTGGAAGACATATGGCGTGCCTGAAGCAGCAAAACGTACCGGCAGACCAAAGAAAACCAGTGATAGAGGACGTCGAAACCTCAGGAGAGTCGTTACAGCTAATCGATGGAGTACTGCACAACACCTCAGCGTACAGGCGAGTAAAAATGTTGGAACCTCAGTATGTACACGTACCATTCGCCGAAAACTTCATTCCATGGGCTACTCTGGTCGGGCGGCTGCTCATAAGCCTTTCAACTCCACTCGGAATGCTACTCGTCGTTTAGCATGGTGTTTTTTTTTTTTTGATTGGAGGTTTAACGACCACCGTGAGCAACTCAATGGGCTATAAGCAGTCGCCCGTCCCTAATTTAGGGTCACTGGTTCCAGGGAAGGGAGAGAGCCAGTGCCGTAAGACAAACACAACATCCATGCCTCACCGGGATTCGAACCCGGACCCCTTACGGACGAATGATCAGAGGCCAACGCCTTAGACCACTGCGCCACCGGGGCGGCTTAGCATGGTGTAAAGAACATTTATCAAAGACCGCAGATCAATGGAAACGGATCCTATGGACTGATGAATCCAGCCTGATGGCCGTGTGTGGGCATGACGGCAGCCGAGGGAACGCTATTTACCTCAATGTACTGTTCCTACGGTTAAGTTCGGAGCTGGCGGTGTACTAGTGTGGGAGTGTTTTCGTGGTATGGTCCCGGCCCATTGGTTATCGTGGACAAGCCCGTCTACCTCAATATTCTGGACAATTATGCCGTACCAACTCTGTGGCAATACAATGGAACCGAGCCTTGTTGGTACCAGCAGGATAATGCACCGAGCCATAAAGCAAGGACTGTTACGGCGTGGTTTCACGATAATCCCGAATCGTGTGTGAACTGGCCTACACAGAGTCCTGAGCTTAATTCCATAGAGAACCTATGGGATGAATTAGAGCGCCGCATAAGAAGTTTGGAACCGAGGCGTACTACTAAGCAACAGTTAGTGGCAGCATTATATGCTGAATGGAATTGCATTCCTATCGCTGTGTTCCAAAACCTTGGCGAAAGCATGTCTCGAAGGGTCAGTGCATGCAGCAAGGCCAAAGATGGACCGACACCGTACTAATAATGTATGTCAATAATTGCTATGTTGTGTTTCTCTACTAGGTGTCCGGTGACTTTTGTCAATATAGTGTATATGCCCTGTTTAGAGCCCAAGCGAGGAGAGCCTACGATCTCTCCTCGGATAAAGACCACCATCCAAGCAGAAATTCTCAACCTAAGAGAGTTCCCCAATGCAGCTGGTTACGATATTGAGCGCATCGGAAGGATTATACATAAAGCATCTCTGAAAGGAAGGGCGCGCAGAGCAATTTATGTTAGATCCATACCGAATTCCCGAGATTTTCTTACCAACTCAAGAATGATCTACGTAAGCTGAAGCTGGATGTAGGTCTAAGGTCCCTGAGGACGATCGGGACCATTCTCACCGTTGATCGTGTCAGACAGTCACTGTTGACCGGAGCATACGTCATTCCTTTACTATACCCGGACACATCCACCAAGATGGTATATCGGAACGACAAAGAGTTATTTCCACCTCAGAGAGACAGAGCACAAACGGGATATAAAAAACAAACAAACAGAAAACGGGCTACCGCATTGACACGAGACGTAAATTCTAAGGATGCCCGAACCATCAGGAAGGATTTAAGACTAGCGTCCTATAGCGGCCCTAGGGCAACAGCTATCCGAGAATCAATCGAGATTCTATCATACAGTGATGTTTGTAACACAGACACGACTACTGAAGTTTCTCCTATCTGGCAGAAGCTGTTGGGAATAAAAGGCGCCCGCTCGCTAGACAATCAATGAGCGCGTCGCGCACTAAGAATCTCATTCTATAAGTGATTTGAAATTGTTTACATTTGCATTTATTCTTAATATGTTCTGTTAAGGTGGACGTCTAGTGGTTTTGCTTCCTATACTTCCAATGGGCAAACTTCTGTACACATTTTCTTCACAAATAATACGTTCCCAAGGATGAAAAAATTTTGAACAACGATTTAAATAACTTCATATTATAACTTGGAATACCTAATATTTTCTAAAACATAACCATAATTATTTTAAAAATCAATAACGTTTCCTTTGAGTGGTGTTGAGACCAGAAAAAAGACCTGTACATTGATGACGTCAGTAGAAAAACAAATGTTGGATTGCTTAATTATGGTTATGTTTTAGAAAATATTAAGTATTCCAAGTTATATTATGAAGTTATTTTAATCGATGTTAAAATTTTCATCCTTAGGAGCGCATTAATTGTGAAGAAAATGTTTACAGAAGTTTGCCCATTGGAAGTATAGGAAGCAAAATCGCTAGACGTCCACCTTAACTGTTTACATTCAGCAGCCTGAAGAAGCTGCCTGTTGGCAGTGAAAGCTTGTAAATGTATTGTAATTTTTACGACTATAAAGGGATAAGAAAAAAATACACATTAAATCATTGATAGCAATAAAAGTTCCCTTCCCCCCCCCAAAAAAAAAAAAGGAAGAGAAAAAAAATATAATTGCAAAAGTGAAAACATGCATTAAAAATTAACAGGGTATGTAATTATACGTATGCTCCAAGTTTTGTGGGACATTAATTGTTTTGCTGAGGAAGTATATGTTTCGCGCTCTTCCCAAACATTAAACTTCATTACAGAATAAGGTACAACTTGTCGAAGTAAACTTGCTTCGCAGGAAAGCTAACTGAATTGCTTTAAAGATCAGTAATTCCCAAAATATTTGACGGCGTGCAACCCCCTTTCGGGCGAGATTTTTCGCACAATCCCCATTCACATTTCAGAAAACAATTTTGCAATAAAAACGCTTTAAAAGCGTTTACAACATAGTAACAGCGTTCACAACGTTCGAAAATTATATTGTAACGCTACTAGATAATAGATGGCGGCACCATATTGCCCGCATTTACCACAGGTGGTTCGCGAAACGTTGCGTCGCCGCTAGATGGCACTAGAATCTTCTGGAAATCTTACAGCAGCTATATTTCAACAGGCAGAGCGGCAAGGTGGCATTCTCGAGTATAAGTATCCTTGCGCTGGTATTTGGAGCATGGGCACACATAGAGAGAGGCAAGAGGGGGGGAGGTATTTGCCCTTTCTTGGAAATCTGACGGTCATTTCAGTTCTTGGGAGGCGTTACAAAGATTTTCGCTATATTATTAATTCTGATTGATAATTTCACTTGGGCCGTTCCATAATTACTGGCCCATGCCGGCAAGATGAATTTGCAGGTCCGGTTACAAGGGACGCCTTGTAGGAGGAACTTCCAAACGCCCCTACGAAGTGAATCGGTTCAACCCACGTGTATAAAACGGTATTTCAGACATATCTCAGCAGTTGGGGATTTGATGGAGCAACGCGACGTGAGATTAGTGATTTTGCACGAAGTCAAACTTGTCTGAAACGGTCGTAAATGTCAATAGAGCGCAGGGTGTCGGCACGACGAGTGATAGAACTGTCCGTAGACTGTTTTCTAAGTTCTATGCCGGTGATGTTGCCATCGATCATAAACTGGTCGTCCAGTTGTGTGTGTGGCATGGTACAATTAAGGCGGAAAGTGGAAGAAAACCAACGTCAGTGCTGAACTTGTCATATCATCAGCGACAGTGGGCAAGGTTAAAAAACTGGATACCTGGGTGGCACACGAACTCACCGAACAGCAGAAGATATGGCGTTGGAAACGTGCATTACTCTCCAAAAAGGTGCTGCTAGCGCTCCATTTCTGCATCGGATCCTTACGGTTGATGAAAAATGGGTACTTTATGACAACAGTGGCTCGATAAAGAGGAACCACTCAAACACATGTCCAAACCCGAGTTGCACCCACATAAGGTTCTGATCTCTGTGTGGTGGACTGCCAAGACTGTGGTTCATTATGAGTTTTTCCCGAGAGGTCAAACCATCACAACGGACGTGTACTGCCGTCAGCTGGACGAATGCCACCAGAAATTATACAACAAACAACCATCGCTAGTCAATCGTTTGGCTCCCATAATGCTTCAGAATGACGCACGATCGTATGTGTCCATAGGAAGTATGTGAAAAATCAACGCCTTGGGGTACGAGGTTCTCTCTCACCCTGTTTATTCACCTGACTTGGCCTCCCTCATACTTTTACATGTTTCGCCATTTGAACCACTTCTTGAGAGGCTAACGGTTCGCTAATAAGGATGCTGCGATTCATGCCGTTAACGATTTCTTGGACCACTGTGATGCCAGTTTCTGCAACCGCATTTTTGCACTGAAAATACGTTGGGCATTTTTGCCGAGGGCAGATATTCTTCTGAATAAAATGCATTATCGTCGTGTATTACTGCTGTTTATTTCTTTGTGTCCGAATCGGCCAATTAATTTTGAAACGACCCAATATGTTGAATTTCTAGAGGTGTGTTTGTGTGTGCATTTAGTAAAAGCATTCGGAATTTACTGTAGAAAGTAATGATATTGAAATTCGGCACTGTGTGTTAAAGCACAGCATACATGAGTACAGTGTAGGACAGGGTGAAAGACAAAGAAATGAAAAACATCATGCTCTACAACGACCATTTGCTGTTGGACAGAGAGGTGGAAGTTCACGTTGTTTTATGCTGTTTGCGTTTACAGTTTCTACTTTTGTTCCCTCCTGAAAACTAAGCTATGGGCGACCACGACTTAGAGAGTATTGCTTTGACGACAGAAGAGTTTATAAAAAGACAGCAGGAGCCATACAGAGTAAAAAAGAAAATTAGATTGTACTTAAGTGAAGATCTCAGGTATGGTTTCACTGTCATTTCTAATAACAAACTGCAGTTGTAGTTTGCAGAGAAGTACTGATACAAGGCCATCAAAATTACGTTGATATTTAAACACAAAACATCCAAACGAAAGAGACAAGCCTTTGGAATTCTTCGAAAGAAAAACAATCCACGAAAAACAAACATGTTTTAGTCGAATAAATAAATAAATACATCGCTCTTTCCACGTTCCAGAAACACATAGCGACCGAAAAATTGTCTCCAGCCGCCGCCGTGGAATTGTTTTTTTTTTTTTTTTTTGATTGGAGGTTTAACGACCGCCGTGAGCAACTCAATGGGCTATAAGCAGTCGCCCGTCCCTAATTTAGGGTCACTGGTTCCAGGGAAGGGAGAGAGCCAGTGCCGTAAGACAAACACAACATCCATGCCTGACCGGGATTCGAACCCGGACCCCTTACGGACGAATGATCAGAGGCCAACGCCTTAGACCACTGCGCCACCGGGGAGGCACCGTGGAATTGAACCACAGATCTCTCGATATCTAGCAGAGGGCGTTAGCTTTACACCACGGTGGCCAACAATCCAGGGTGCTATGCGTATTTTTAAGTCAGCTTCTGACATCATAAATCAGTAAGGTGGGCTCAGCTACTGCGACGTCTCCATCTGGTGGGCATTAACGGCACTGGCTATATGCAGTATATTATAGCAGTTATTTCAAAATATAGTTTATTGACAAAAACATAGGGAATACAGGCGTACCACATATGGCAAAATAAACAACAAAACAATGAGCGATACTGATGAAATATTACAGGTGAATGTGATACGACAGTCAACTAAGGATGACAAAATGTTAAAATCATTAATAAGGAACAATATATGCTTGAGGAAGATGATGCACAAGCAAAAGTAATGATTAATTAATAAAGCATGTGATGACGTGCAGAGTGAAAGCAGAGCACAAAATAACAGGTAAATATATTTACAAGAACATGGCTGTACAACGCAGTGCACAAAAAGAAGGGAACATGTAAAACACAACAAAAGCATATACTACGATAAAGGTACAGAAGTTCCCACAATCCAGGAAGCCACACGATATGTGACAAAAACATGATAAGTATTACAGAACACAGTGGAAACTTGGGCAAACTCCCCAAGTGAAACACAAGGATACACAAAATACAAACAGCAAGCCGTGCAGTATTGCATCGGTCCAAAAAACAACGACATGGGACGAGCAAAAAATACATGACGTCAAAGAATGTGAAAATGCAAGACAGAAATAAGGTATAAATTAAAAGATACAACACAATGCAGCAAGAAAAAACAGAAAGAACAAAGTATCGCAGGGCAATACCTCTCGTATTGCTCCTAGAGAACAAATGCACGGTGCGCAACTCAATGAAGGTACAGGCAGCAAAAGCAGACACATGAGTGAAGAATAAGTATTAAGGACAGGTGCAACGAAGAAACAAATACAACACGGTACATGCACACGAATTACACAAAAATTGCAGAAAACCCTTACAATACAAATCATAAGCAGTTACATGACAAACACTTAGTAGACGCTGTGACGAAGCACCAGGAAGAGAGAACACAAAATCTCGACAAAATCATAGCAGTTAAATCTAAAGAGCGAGATCCAAGGTGAAAATCCTCCAAATACGTGGCGTCAGTAAATAAATAAATACATCGCTCTTTCCACGTTCCAGAAACACATATCAACCGAAAAATTATTTTCAGCCGCCAGCTATCCAATGTTAATGAAAACCCGTTATTAGCAAGTTATCGACTTGCATTTCGTATTTGCGAAAGCCAGTAAGCCACATCTGATTTTACCGGCAGCTGTTGATATGTTTCAAATAATGCTTCGAGAAAAAGAAACTGACAAGCTCAAAACTATACTTCTCTTTAATACAATACGATTCAAAGAAGAATATGGGATATGGCAAAAGATATTCGCGAGCACATTAATGAAAAACAAATTGAAAGCAGCACATTTTTCTCATTGCACATGGATGAATCAACAGATACACTGCCGGACAATTGCTAAGGACGGATGAAAATAGCAACGATAGCAACCATAAAATAGAAGGCAGGAAAATGTGGAAATTAGCATAAGTGCGGGATGCAGTAAGACGTGTTGTGCGTATGCAAATTTTGGATTGCCGAACTTGTTCGTGACGTCATAGCGCTGATAAGAGATATAAAGGATTTGATGCGTATTGACCGTTGTTGTTCAAATTGAAAGTTGAAAGGGAAAGAATCAATTGACGAACTTGCAATTTTCAGTATGTCTTCCCGACATCACCTAGATGATTTTACGCGTGGCCGTATTATTGGCAAGATTGAAGAAGGGCGAAAAATAACAGATGTTGCCAGGGAGTTCGACGTCAGCCACAGTGTTGTTTCAAGGCTTTGGAAATCATTTCAAACAAATGGAGAGTGTAGCAAACGTCACGGGGGAGGTCGTGTTCGCAGTACGACACCTGCAGAAGATCGGTACATAGTGCTATCAACAAAAAGACACCGGCGCAGCACAGCTAGTAAGGTAGCAAATCAGTTTATGGCTGCTACTGGCAAACGGATCTCCCGAAAAACTGTCGCCAGACGTTTGCATGAAGGAGGACTATACGCCCGCCGTCCTGTTGTGTGCATCCCATTGTCCAGAAGTCACCGTACCACCCGTTTGCAATGGTGCCATCAACATCGCAATTGGACTGATAACGACTGGTCTGCTGTCCTCTTCTCAGATGAGAGTAGATACAGTCTATCGTCTGATTGTCGACGACAACTGATTTGGCGTGATAGTGGTACTGCATATTGTCCAGCAAACATACAGGAAAGGGACCGATATCCGACATGTAGTGTCATGGCATGGGCTGGCATCAAGATCAATGGCCGTACGTCTCTTTATGTGCTTCCAACTGGGACTATGACTGGCCAACGATACATTAATGATGTTCTGCTACCTCATGTTCGCATGTTCCGTGGTGCTGTCGGTGATAGATTCATTTTCATGGACGACAACGCAACATGTCATCGAACAGTCGCTGTCCAGGAGTGTCTTGAGAGCGAGGATATTCAACGCTTCGTATGGCCAGCACGTTCTCCAGATCTGAATCCCATTGAAAATGTGTGGGATGCTTTGGGGAGGAGTCTTGCTGGTCGCCAATGCCCTCCAATAAACAAGGACACCCTCATCCGTGCACTGACAGAGGAATGGGATAAATTACCCCAACAGCTGCTTGATAATGTTGTGCGAAGCATGACACGACGTGTGGAATCTTGCATCGCCCTCCATGGTGGCCATATCCCGTATTGACATCTTACGCCGGAACGCCTGCGGACGGTAATTGCATTTTTTCACGTTTACGTATTCTGCACAAAATGGCCTGTTTGTCCCTTGAACACGTTCCAAAGCCTTCTGGATTTCAGAGCACAATAAATTGTCTTTCTTGTAATGTCCTGGCATTCTGACATTATTTTATTTCACTTGGCATCCAACCACACTTACTTTTTTATGCGCTATATAGCCGTTTATGATCCGTCCTTAGCAATTGTCCAGCAGTGTATTTCTAACTGTATACAATTCGTAGTCTTCATACGATACGATACGGAGAACGAGCTTACAGAAGATATATTGTTTTGCAAACCGCTAGAAACTAAAACAACTGGAAGTTGTTTACTCGACAATTTTCTGCAGGGTTGATAACAATATTGGCTGGAGAAACTGCATTGCCTTTTGCTCCAATTGTGCTTAGCAAATGACAGGGTCTAGAAGTAAATTCATTGTAAAATTAAAGGAGATCATTGCTACGCGGTGTTGTTGTTTTTGTACATGGCGATTGTCTTCCATCACTGTGTTTACCCTCCGACCTGAATTACGTTTTAAAAACTGTCATCAAAGTGGTAAAACTCTATCAAAGGAAAAGCGTTGCAAACTCATACCTTACAAAAAATTATGCGAAGAAATGATTTCATTATACGAAAATCTTCTTTACCACACAGAGGTATGATGACTGTACCGGAAAACTTGTTAACAAGAATTTTACAGATGCCAACTTTTAATGTACCTGCAGGATGCAAAATCGGAATAAGCAAAATTATTTTGCGATCCTCTTTGGTTTCTTCAAATAGTTTACCTATCTGATATTTTTGAACATTTGAATACTCTGAATAAAAGTTTACAAGACCGTGATGTTAATATAACAATAGGTAGGGAGGGACGCAATCATAACACTAGGGAGAGAGAAAAGCTTGTCCTGTTTCTATATTATTCAATATAGAAACAGGACAAGCTTTTCTATAGTTTGGGCTTAAATCACTTTCGGAAATTACCCTCTCAATCAACTGCGTTGTTATTTTCAAAGGAGAGCATATTATGTATCTTGCACCCGGGCGACAATCACCTTCACTGTGCCACTGCTTCCTAAGCCATATCCATATTTCTGTGTCGTAAATATTGTTTTCTATATTCCTCCTACATGCTTTCGAAGCCATCTCTCCCACCACGTCTTCTTCTGGGTCTTTTCCTGCCCCTCGGAATCGAAACTAATACTGTAGTTGTCTATCGGTGGTCGGTTTTAGCAATATATCCAACCCCATTGCCATCTGCTTCACTCTGGTCATAATGTAGATCGCCATCAGCCATTCTCAATCTACTACAGGGTGGTCTCTCCACGCTTCTTCCAAAACTCTGTGTCTTGAGTAGTTCGTTTCCATGTCTCTCCGACATGATTTCGTTTCTTTCTCTCTCACACTAGATCTTCTTCTGGGTATTTTCCTGCCGTTTGGTATCTAGTCTAATATTTCAGTTACCTGTCAGTGATCAGTTCTAGCAATTTGATGGCTCATAACACCTCTTTTTTTTAGAGTAATACCATAAAATAATCTATAGATGGAAAGATAATTTCATCAAGAATGTAATGCAACAAAGTTTGTTCAGTTATCTGTATTCTATGAAAAGTTATAGCCAAATAACCAGAAAAAGGAAGCACAACTTGCTTAGGTTGATATGAAGTAGCTTTCCTTCATTTGAAGGTAGCCAATGAGCATGAGTGTTAAGAGAGCCAATCAGGTGTCATCTTGTTTTGGCGATGAGCCAATCAGGTCACAGTAGGGTTCAGCTATTGAGGACATGTATTGGAGCTGATAGGAGAACATTTGTCAGTGTGTTATGTGATTGGTATCCAGTTGATTTTTTTTGTTGTTGTTGTTGTTGTTTTTTTGTGCTCTTTCATTTATTGAACTTGTAAAACGTAATAAAATTAAAGAAATGGCGCAAAGAGTTGACTGGTCACCCAGAAAGCGATGTACAATAGTACTAATAAATGAACAAGGTTTCAGTTATGAAGAAATTAGAAGATAAATTGGTGAAAACTTAACCAAAGCTGGCATTTCTAAATTTTGTAAGAGTTATAAGGAGACACGGTCACTACAAAACCAGACTGGTAAAGGCAGCAATTGGTGCACAACAGCAAGTGATAATAGAAAAATTAAGAGACTGTGCCTAGGTGACAGAAGAAAATCATCTGGGTGTATACAAATTAAGTTGACTGCAAGGACTGTTCGGCGCAGACTGCAGGAATTTAGTCTAAAAGCTAGAATTCCACGAAAAAAGCCATTTTTATCTCTCAGACAAAGGTTGAAAAGACTAAACTAGGGTAAATTTTATGTTAACTGGGCAGCGGAACAATGGAACAGTGGTATTTGGAGTGATGAGACCAAAATCTCCCTGTTTGGTAGTGATGGCATAAAATACGTAAGGAGAAGAATCGGAGAAAATGTGCATCCTGATTGCATTACATGTACCGTGAATCACCCAGTTAGCGTTACGATAGGTGTTGTATGACATAAAAAGCTGTGGGCAGAATTTGCGTGATTAATGGGAATATAAATGGCCAAAAATAAATTAATGAAATACTTGAGCCCAAATTAAACCTTCCGCACGTGTTCTTTTCCAAGATAATGAAACATTAATATTTAAACAGGATACAGCTCCATGTCATGTTGCTGCTGTGTGCAAAAAGTGGTTTCAAGATACTCATATTCCACTGCTGGAATGGCCTGGGAATAGCCCAAATCTTAACCCCATCAAAAATCTATTGAGCCGACTAAAGAAACTTGTTAGTCAGAAGCAACCCAGCAATAAAACCCAATTAATAGAAGCAATAATTCAATCTTGGTTTCACATTATAACAGCTGCAGAACTAAAAAAACTTGGTTCACTCCATGGAAAGGCATTGCAAGGCAATAATTAACGCTAACGTTACCCAACTCAGTATTAACTGACATGATGAGAATTTTTGAATAACTCATTTTTTCTATGGGTTTCACTTTTCTTCTTTATAACTGCTGTTCTATTACAAAACTTTCATAAACTTTATTGCATTACATTTTTGATGAAATTATCTATCCATTGATATATAATTTTATGGTATTACTAAAAAAAAAGCGGTGTTATAAGCCCCAAACCTCAAAAATACATTATTTACAAAAGGTTTCTATAATTTTGGCCACTATTGTAGAACACCGCAACCATTCTTAGTCCACTACTGGATGGTCTCTCCACGCTTCTTCCAAAACTCTGTGTCTTAAGCAGGTCATTCTCATGTCAATCCGACATGATTTCTATCTATCTTTCTCACTAGGTCTTCTTCTGGGTATTTTCCTGCCGTTTGGTATCAAGTCTAATATTTTAGTTACCTGTCGGTGGTCAGTTCTAGCAATATGTATAGCCCCATTGCCATCTGCTTCACTTTGGCCATAATATAGAACGCCATCAGCCATTCTCAGTCTTCTACTGGATGGTCTCTCCACGCTTCTTCCAAAACTCTGTGTCTTGAGCAGTTAATTTCCTTGTCACTCCGACATGATTTCGTTTCTCTCTCTCTCTCTCTCTCTCTCACTAGGTCTTCTTTTGGGTATTTTCCTGCGGTTTTGTACCCTGTCTAATATTTTAGTTTTCTGTTGGTGGTCAGTTCAAGCAATATGTCCATCACATTACCTCTAGCTTTACTTTCATCATAATATGTACCACCATCAGCCATTCTCAGTCCACTACCGGATGGTCTCTTCACGCTTCTTCTAAAACGCTGTGTCTTGAGCAATTCATTCCCATGTCAATCCGACATGTTTTCGTTTCTATCTCTCTCACTAGGTCTTGTTCTGGGTATTTTCCTGCCGTTTGGTATCTAGTTTAATATTTCAGTTACCTGTCGGTGGTCATTTCTAGCAACATACCCTGTCGATTGCCATTTGCTCTACTTTGATCATATTACATATCGCAAATCATCGTAATCATCAACCGTTTGCAATCCACTGCTAGATGAAGGTCTCCCGAAGTCTCTTCCAAAATTCTTACTAGACTTGGAAAAAAAAATGGAAATTATCTTAGCTGAGCTACGCGGTTTTTGTGCAGGAGTCAAAAAAGCTGTAGACATATTAGCTATATCTGCCTTAAGCGGATCACTTCCGTGTCATGTTGTTCTCTACCTTAAGCGCATCACTTCCATGTCACTCCCATATGCTTTCGAAGCCATTTCTCACACTAGCTCTTTTTCTGGGTCTCTTGGCATCCAGTCTAATACAGTACTTCAGTTGTCTATCCGTGGTCATTTATTTCTTCAAGTAACATGTCCAGCCCATTTCCACTTGAGGATGTTCACTTTCATTATAAAGCATATTACTATCATTATAAAGCATATTACTATCATTATAAAGCATATTACACCGTGGTCATTTATTTCTTCAAGTAACATGTCCAGCCCATTTCCACTTGAGGATGTTCACTTTCATTATAAAGCATATTACTATCATTATAAAGCATATTACACCGTGGTCATTTATTTCTTCAAGTAACATGTCCAGCCCATTTCCACTTGAGGATGTTCACTTTCATTATAAAGCATATTACTATCATTATAAAGCATATTACACCGTGGTCATTTATTTCTTCAAGTAACATGTCCAGCCCATTTCCATTTGAGCATGTTCACTTTCATTATAAAGCATATCACTATCATCGTTACCAACAACAATTCTCAATCTACAGCTGTATGAAGGTCTCCCCAAGCCAGTCTGCGACATCTGACAGCGCGGTACTTTTCTCCACGCCATGGTACATTCTGCTCCTCCACAAAAAAAATAAAAAATAAGACGCACTGTTAAGGTCCGTAGGTGAACACAGAACTATGTCTCCCTCGAAACAATTTTCTTTTTTTTTACCTCGAACCGACAGTGAGGGTTAAAAAAGCAATGTTGACCCTTTTTCCAACGTGGAACCACTACTGCAACGATATGATTTTCTCGATTCAATATTTAACATTCGAAGAGAAATAAAACAAGAAAGATGACACCGAGTTTTCGGGTGTAATAAGCACGTTTTTTGAATCCGTTCTGACGCAAATTAAATTTATCAAAGCTATTCAAAGTCAATGGAACCGGTATGGGAAAAAATAGTATCTGACGGAAGAAAGAAGATTTTCAATCTGGTTTTTAATCCCTCAGATATTGCTGAAAACGGAATCTTGAGCTTACGCCCTCTGGCTGCACACTTGTGTGTTAAGAAAAATATGAATCTATGTGAGAAACATTTCACACCGGAAACGCTCTCCAACACAGAAAAAAATTTTCAAATCGGACTCTTAGAAACAGAGATTTCGAAAAAAATAAGATGTGACTTTACGTCCCCTGGTGGAAAAACCATGCATTATTTTAGGAAGAAAGTATTCTCAAAAGATTTTTCCATATGAGCGGCATCGGCCAAAAAAAAAAAAAAAAATTAGTCGAGTTTTCAGGAGCCCAGATTTTGCTGCAAATACATCAGAAGCAGAAATTAACACTTATGCCCCCCCCTGGTGGTCAAACCATTCTTTACCAAACATTAGAAATTATGTGAAAAATATTTTCCATCAGGCCTTGTATGGGATACAGGAAGAATATTTCAAATGGGAGTTTTAGAAGCAGAAATAACGCAGAAAACGCAATTTACCTGTGTGCCCCCTAGCGGAAAGTCTCTGATTTATTTGAAAATTTTGAATTTTTAGGAAAAACAATTCGCATCGGAAACACTATCCAACAAAGATGGAATTTTCCAAATCGATCTCCTAGAAGTAGAGATATGGACAAAAATAAGATATACATCTACGCCCCTGGCGTAGAAACCATGCATTATTTCAAGAAGAAAATGTTCCTAAAAGGTTTGTCGACATGAGTAGTATCGGTCAACAAATTACTTTTTTTTCAATCGAGATTTTAGAAGCTCATATTTTGCTCCAAATACATCAGAAGCGGAAAATAAAATTTACTCCCCTGGTGGCCAAACCATTTTTTCACAAAAATTAGAAAATATGTGCAAATGATTCCCAATCAGGAGCTGTATCCGGTGCAGAAAGAATTTTTCAAATCGGAGATTTAGAAGCAGAGATATAGGGGGAAACACAATTTACCTCTACGTCCCCTAGCGGAAAGCCTATGAATTACTTGAAAATTTTGAAATTATATGAAAAACATGTCACACTGAAAACACTATCCAAGAAAGAAAAAAAATTTCAAATCGGACTTCTGAAAGTAGAAATATTGACGAAAATAAGATATACATCTACGCCCCATGGCGGAGAAACTGTGGAATGTTTTAAGAAGAAAATATTCCGAAAAGGTTTATTGATGTGAGTGGCATCAGTCCACGAAAGAATTTTTTCAATCCGTATTTTAGAAGCTCAGATTTTATGGTAAATATATCAGAAGCAAAAAAATAACACTTACGCCCCCTGGTGGCCAAAGTATTCTTTACCGAAGATTTGAAATTATATGCAAAAGATTTTCCATAAGGAGGTGTATCCGCTGAAGAAAAAAATTTTAAATCGGAGTTTTAGAAGAAGAGTTATCGGGAAAAATGTTATTTACTTTTACGCCCCTTAGCGGAAAATATATGAGTAATTTGAAAAAAGTAACTGTATCTAAACTACTCTTCGACATAAATGGAATCGAAAGATGAGAGATTTTTTTCAATCGGATGTTTAGGAGCAAATATGTGGATTAAAACGCATTTTTGTGTTCGACATCATCTGCATTTACGCTCTCTAGCGGCGAAATTGTACATCGTAAAAAAAAAAAAACGAAATACAGGATCATCATTCGCATATTTCAAGCTTCTCAATGCAAAACGAATTTTTCAAATTCGACTAATAGTTGCAGAGATATCGTGGGTACAGGCTGACGGACGGACGGACAAACCAATAACATAAGCACGGTCTTTTTTTACAAAAGACGTGCTAAAAAATGAAAGTAGGGTGTTTATAATCATTAGATTTACATCTGAAATTCCATTAGCACTTACAAAATAATTATTCTGATAGATACATGTTAATATGGAGACTTATGAATGTCGAGGTTTTGAATCTAATCGTACAAGCGCAAAGCCAGTCCGGAAATTTATTACGGGGAACCGCCACGGAGTATTCAGGAGAAGACACGAGCTCATCAAACTTGTAATGAGATAGGAACACCTCTAGAGAGGTACAAAGTGGAGTCAGTCACATGACTTCCGGCAATGGCGCTCTCTTCAGTCAGAGCACATATCGTGTTCTTCTCTTCCGACCGCGCGCATGTGTGTGTGTGTGTGAAAGAAAGAGAGAGACCCGTGTTGCATTCGGGTACGCTGATTTTCACCATTATTTCCGAATTTCTTTTCTACAAAAAATTCATGTTAACTGTCACTTAAATGTATGCTCCCAGAATGAGTTGTTTTTGAAATTCTTCCTGCGTCTTGTTTACATTAACTTACAGTATTTCGCTCCCGCTATTCTTTTCAGCTGTCATGGTCTATCTGTCTCTCCCTTTTGGGTATATATCTTCATTGTGCGTTTCTTTCAGCAGTGATATTTATGCAAAAATCCGAAAGTACTAATCCCCTTTACTTTTTGAAAAATATTTCATTTGAAGGCAAACGTACATTTATTTTATTTTGTTGTGGTTCCCTTTTTTCCTACGATTTTCTCTTTTCCATGGTGATTTTCAATCTCCTGCTCCACACAGCAAACCTACTCTTTTTTTCCCTTTGCGTGCATAAAAATTCCAGGCTCTTGCCACTTTCTCGCTCTTTTTCACACTTTTTTTTTCACGTTTCATGCATCTCCGTGCAGATAGGCCATTTTAAACATCACCTTTGGAGACATTTAAAGAACAAAAAAGAAATGCTGCTTCCTTTTTTTTTTTTTACCACCTCCATTTCTTTTTGCGTAACAAACTCAAATATTTTCTCGTGAAAGAAAGTATTACTTAAAAGTATATTACTTTCCTACATAAATTGGAATCATTCATAGACATACTAAGAACACTTTTTCATTTTGAGGAAAAATATCAGAAAGGTACCCCCGGTTATTTCCGAAAATCAGGATTTTCCCCAGATTGGATTTTTCAGGGGCGGATCAAGGATCCCCCTCACGAAAATGCTGGATCCGCCCCTCATGCCCCCCACCCCCACCCCACCCCCAATTATTTGGAGAAGTTAGCGCCCCTGGTGAACACCACTCTCGGAGACATGTCTTCTAATGCGGCTGCGTACGTCACAATGCGCAAAGGTATCCGCACCTTTTTGGTTCTAATAGCTTTGTTTAGAACCTCAAGGTCCTGTTGAAGTGCATTTAAAGTGCCTTGTTGCAAAATTTCTTTCACGGTGACGACGAAATGGGCGATTGGACTTCGAAAGATGGCGAATTGTTGGCGACCGGCTAGTTAGTGCCCCCGTGACAGCACACCCCAATGGGGGTATCAAAGAGCTCCTGTGTCTAGCGTCAAGACAGGATTCCTTGTGCGTGGCAAAACCTCGTCTGGGAAACATAAGAGCGGCCGGAAGACGACTCTAACTGATAGAAATAGGAGAGCATTAAAAAGGATTGTTACCCGTAGTAAGACAAGTTAGTAAAATCATGCAATGCATTGATTATGATACGCTTTCCAACATACCAGAAACTATTACTTAAGTTATGTGGATAATGGCTGTGGAATAAATCTCGCTCCTGTGTCCTGACCTTTGACCCCATTTCGATGATATTCTAAAGTTTTGTCGCAATAGAAGCAGTTTTACGCAAGTTATGAGAATAATGGCTGTGGAATAAACCTTGCCTTTGACCCCATTTCGTTGATATTCAACGGAACCGGTTCACTATACCTCCGGAACAACATGATAACGTTTTGTCGCAATCGAAGCATTTTTAGGTAAGTTATGACGCACAAGGGCAATGGAATGGATCCGACTCCAGTGCCCTGACCTTTGACCCCATTCCGCCCATTTTTAATACGGTTCCGTCCCCAGTTGGTTCCTTACCACATACTAAAATTTCACCGAAATCGAACCATTTTTAAGCAAGTTATGACGCATAAGGGCAATGGAATAAATCCCGCTCTTATGCCCTGCCTTACCTTTGACCCCAATTCGCCCATTTTCAATAGGGTTCGTGCCCAGTTGGTTCCCTACCACATACTAAACGTTTATCGAAATCGAACCATATTTACGCATGTTATGACGCTTAAAGGCAATGGAATGGATCCCGCTTTTATGTCCTGAACTTTGATTCCATTCCGCCCAATTTCAATAGGGTTCGTCCCCAGGTGGTTTCTTATCACATACTAAAATTTCATCGAAATCGAACCATATTTACGCAAATTATGATGCATAAGAGCAATAGAATGGATCCCGCTCCTATGTCCTGACCTTCGACCCTGTTTCGCCCATTTTCAATAGGGTTCGTCCCCAGGTGGTCCCCTACCACATACTAAAATTTCGTTGAAATCGAACCATTTTGACGTGAGTTATCGTACGGACGGACAGACAAACTGGAGCATATACGCTTCTTCAACCTACGGTTGGAAAGCGTAAAACACCACGACGCCGAAAATTATTGCGGAGCTCAATCTGCGTATCCTGACGCCAGTATCAACGAAAACAGTGTGCACGTAACTGCATAAAACCTAGATATTCACGGCAGTGCTGTTATTGATAAACATTTGGTGATCCAGGGGAATGCACAACTGCGGCTGCCAGAAGCATACAGCGTGGACTGCCTGCTGTGCACCATGGTGGTAATTCTATCATACTCTGGACGGTCATATCATGGTTTTCAGCAGGTCACCTGATTACCTTGAAAGGTCGGATGACCAGCAGAGAGTTTGAAACCATTTTGGCCGACTAAGTCCTTCCAATGGTTCATGCATTGTTTTCTGCAGGGGATGCCTTCTATCTGGATGATAAGACCCCAATTCACAGAGCTCGGAATGTCCAATAGTGGTTTGAGGAACATGAGGACGAACTTTCACACCTTCCTTGGCCTCCCCAATCACCAGACTTAAACACCATTGAGCCACTATTGTCTCTGTTGGAAAACGCAGTACGATCCCGTTATCCTTCCCTTGCATCTCTCAAAGACCTCGAGCAGTTTCTGCATCCAGGATTTCTATGCGTCCATTCTAAGGTGGATTCAGGCAGTTTTGAATGCCAAAGGTGGTCCTACACCCTACTAGGTACGTGAAACTTTCTTTTCCTAAATGCTCATATTATTCTGTCCAACCCCTGTACACCTCAAGGGTATCATCATCAACAACAATTAACAATCCACTGCTGGATGAAGGTCTCCCCAAATTTCTTCCACAATTGTCTGTCTTGGGCCTGTCTCCCTCCATGTCACTCCAGTATACTTTCGAATTCCATCCATCCATTTCCAATGGGGTCTTCTTCCGTGTCTTTTCCTGTCCCTTGGAATCCAGTCTAAAATTTCGGCTTTCCATCGTTTTTTCTGGCAACATGTCCAGCCCATTTCTATTTCAGTGATTTCACTCTGGTCGTGATGTCGTCCACTCCTGTCATTTTCCTTATCCATAAGTTCCTGTTCTTATCTTCCCTGGTTGCACCAAGCATGCTTCTCTCCATGCTGCTTTGAGTAGTCTGCAGTCTTTGTATGTCTTTTTTAGTTAAGGTCCATGTCTCTGCTCCATATGTAAGCACTGGTAGGATGCATTGATTAAACATTTTTCTTTTGAGACGTAATGGCATACTGCTCTGAAAAATTGTACTGTTTCTTCCAAAACCTCTCCATCCAAGTTTTATACACCGATTAATTTCTTCATCAATGTGACCCTCACTCGATATCTGCTGCCCAAGATAAATGTAGGAATCGGTTGTCTCAAGCTTTTCTCCATCAATCGATAAATCTTCGTTTCTTGTGAAAGCATTGTACATGAGTTTTGTCTTCTGAAAGTTCATTTTTAATCCCACTTCTCGGCAAGTTCTTGGATCATACTCTGCAGCTCTGAAGGGGTAGTTGCAAAGATGACTACGTCATCAGCAAAACGAAGGTGAGTGAAGAAATCTCTATTAATCTTTATCCCTTTGTTTTTCCACTTCAACGATTGAAAGACATTTTGAAATGTGGCGTTAAAGAGCATCGGAGATATGGTGTCACCTTGTCTTCCTCCCTTTCCAATTCTTATTTGTGCTGCATCCTCAAATATCCGAACCTTTGCACTTCCATTTTCATAGATGTTATTAATAATGCTATTGTATTCATCTTCAACACCGCAGGATTTCAAATCCATATATATGTATTTTAAAAAGCTTCCGTTTAACAAATTTATAATCTTGCTGAGGACCTATATCCATTTAAGAGGAATAGTGAACTTGGCATTGGACAAATGGGCGTTATGTGTGGTATTTTGCTGTGATTCGATTGGTTTTAGATTCTTGTAAGCTGAAGTAGCATTAAAGGTTAAAACAATACTTATAGAGTTTTTATCGATCCAGCTATCGGTAACTAAGGAAATATCACGATAGCGTGTTTGTATTCAAAGCGACTTCAGTGTTTCTATGCACAGCACGACATCACGACGACCACCATTTTTATTTCTCTCCAAATCATTTTTATTTCCTTTTTGATTCACTGTCAGTGTTGCCAAAACGTACCTGGGTGAGTCAAAAGTTCGTCCCCTTTTGAGCTACACATAATGTTCGGTGCTGTGCAAAACGTGCGCTAGCGTAACACTGGATACCGTGATGACGTGGAACACACAAGGCTGATCACTTGTATTTGGCACCGAGCCACATTGTGTTGTCTGGTAAGCACAGGATGAGGGTCGATAAATGTGCTGTTCGGGTGCTTCCACGCATTTTTTTAAAAGGCTAAATGCAGCTACGAGAGAAGTGTGTGAAGCTGAAGGCGTGGAAACAGTGGGCAGCAGTATACGAAAACAGTTCCGGCGTTGCAATGCTTGGGACACCAGTCTGAAGGACAAAGCGAAGTCAGGACGTCAAACCACCTCCAACAGTGACAGCATGATCGAAGCTCTGACAGCGATTTTCGGTATAGTGTAAAGGAGGAGGTAAATTCCTGCTTGAAGTAGCTCTGGGGAAGGGCCGTTTAAGATAATAAGGGTACTCAGCACAGTACAACCGGCAGCTAAAGTAGGGCCTTTTCAATCAACCATCGCTAGTTACCTGCACCTGCTTAGCCTCTGCTGCCATCGAATGATGTGTACGATGTGTCGCACTCTGTGCCAGATTGCTATCAAATCTACAGGATGATAGGGTTTGGCGTCGTTTGATCACAGGTGATAAAATGTGTATATTCCTACGTTATCCTACTACTGAGAACCAGTACCTGAGGCCATTAAGCTAGGAAGCAATGTCAGTAGTGCAAAGAGGACGGTTCTAGAAGAAAGCCACGTTGTTCATTTGGTGGAATTGTAAGGGATCACGTACACTGGGAACTCGTGTCAGACGGTCAAGATGCGGATGGCAACCTTTATGCCGAACAACTGCAGCGGGCCCATGATGCTCTGCACGAACGTTATCCAGCACTCATTAACGGAAAGCGGACGCTGCTGCAAGTGGATAATGCACGAAGTCACACCTCCACACTGGTATGCCGTAAACTACAGGAATTGCGAAGGGATGAGGTCTTACCCCACCTTCCATACATTCCGATCTTAACCCAACCGACTACCGACCTGTTTCGCTCAACGGCCCATTTCCTACAATGACGGCAGTTCGCTTCAATGATGCATGAGGAATCTGGCATCAGATAGTTTCTGTCCTCGAAACCTGCCAAACGGTACAGCCGTAGCGTCGTGGCGCGGATCGAACGTTAGCATAGGACTGACTATAAAAGAAACAAACAACGACCTGTACTTTGCAGAATCAGGTGAGTCTGTTAGGCTTTGTTTTTAGCAAACGGAACGAACTTTTCATCCTGGTACAAGGAAATTTGGGGAAGTGATGTGCCGTTCTGGAGGAAAATCAAATTGAGAAGTAATAAATTTGCGTAATAGAAACTGAAAGGTCAAATCATATATACGAGGGTCGTTCAAAAAGTAACTGCCTCCCCGGTGGTGCAGTGGTCTAAGCGCTGGATTGTGACGATTCGCCCGTGAAGGGTTCGGGTTCGAATCCGGGTGAGGCACGGATGTTGTGTTTGTCTTACGGCACTGGCTTTCGAAGAATTCTCTGCCGCCCCGATGGCGCAGTGGTCTAAGCGACGGCTTCTGATCATTTGTCCAAGATGAGTGCGGGTTCGAATCCCGGTGAGGCATGGATGTTCTGTTTGTCTTACAACACTTGATCTCTCCCTTCCCTGGAACCAGTGGCCCTAAATTAGGGAAGGGCGACTGTTTATAGTCCATTGAGTTGCTCACGGTGGTCGTTAAACCTCCAATCAAAGAAAGAAAGAAAAGAGGCGTGGATGGTGTGTTTGTCTTACGGCAGTGGCTCTCTCACTTCCTTGGACCAGTGGCCTTAAATTAGGGACGGGCGACTGCTTATAGCCCATTGAGTTGCTTACGGTGGTCGTTAAACCTCCAATTAAAGAAAGAAAGAAAGAAAAGAGGCATGGATGTTGTGTTTGTCTTACGGCCCTGGGTCTCTCCCTTCCCTGGAACCAGTGGCCCTTAATTAGGGACGGGCGACTGCTTATAGACTCTAGAGTTGCTCAGGGGGTCGCTAAACCTCCAATGAAAAAAAAATTTATCATTCCTCTGCCTGAATGCAACAGTCCCACCTTTATATTCACTTCCGGAAGGTGTGTTCGAACCTCTTCTTCGATAAATGGTTCACAATACCCATCACAGTATTGTTCAGTTCAGTATTTCATGCAAACCTACGCCCACGAAGTTTTTTTCACTTCTGGGAACAGATGGAAATAACACGACGCGAGAACCGGTGAATACGGACGGTACACCATCATCTCGATAACCAGATCTTGAGAATTACCTGCTGAATAAGCAAAGTACGATGATGTGCATGGGGCGTTATCTTGATGCATAATGCAACAAGTTTGTGCATATTCTGCCCGTTTTGGCGATTTTGTTTTCTTTTAAAGGACCTTTGAGAACTTCAGAATAATCGGCACCAGTAACAGTTTTCCCTTGTGTTGCAACATGGTCATACACAATTCTCTTTTATCGAAGAAAACCAGGTGCATGACCCTACATTTGCTTGATCCTTTGCTTTCTTGGATCGGGGACTCTGTGGGTGTTTCCATTGGGTTGTTTTGTTTCTGTATCAAAATGGTGAAAAAAAAAATGTCTCATCATAAAGTAACGACTTGTTCCCAAAAGTGTGGCTCACGTCGTAGACGGTCACTTCGAATGGCGACAAGTGATAACACGATTTCCTTTGTGTTAATCCGTGAGGAAGTCGGGAATCCACTTTGCAGCGACCTTTTTGTACCCCAACTGGCTACTCACAATGTCATCAACGGAACAAACGGACATCTGCATCACATTAGCAACATCCTCAACAGTCATTTGGTGGAATGCCTCGTTGGTAATGACACTAACCTCCGTAGTCGATGTCCTACCGGAGCGGGGCGAATCTTCCACACTCTTTACCATTCACAAATTTCATGTGCCACTCAAAAACTTGCTCGGGACAAAGAATCTCCCTTATAGGCTGTTTTAATCATTTCGTGCGTTTATGTTGCGGTTTCATTTAAACGCATGCAAAATTTTTTAGCTGGGCTTTGCTCCAGTTTTAAATCCACACTGGGTTACAGAAATACGTTTGAACTCTATGACGTCTACTGCAAGAATGAACTCCCGAAGAGCTGCAACCATGCGTCGTCACGTGACTGACCTTGCAAGTTTTCCTTCACAGACAGCTGCAGTTTTCTGCGTGGGTTTGTTATGGGGCTATGACATCAGTCTCGTTACATTTTTAACGACCTACTTATATACACTATATCGACAAAATCGCTGGACACCCACTCAGACGCAAATGAACGGATCCGCTGCGTTGTTAAGATGCGCGGTACAGCTGCAAACGGTATAAAAACACAAGCCTGCAGCTGATCATATCGCACTGTAAAGTTGAGTGAAAATATCGCGGCGGGAGAAAACTAACTTTAAGAAAGGAAAGATTGTTGGGTGTTATATTAGTGAGTTGCCCATAAGAGAAACCGAGAGGTGTTTAAACATACCCAAGTCAGCTGTTTTGGATGTACTGAATAAGAGGAAGACGCATGGCGTACCTGAAGCAACAAAACGTACCGGCACACCAAAGGAAACCAGTGATAGAAGACGTCGAAGCCTCAGGAAAGTCGCTACAGCTAATCGACGGAGTACTGTACAACACCTCAGTGTACAGGCGAGTAAAAATGCTGGAACCTCGGTATGTACACGTACCATTCGCAGAGAATTTCATTACATGTGATACAGTTGTCGTGCGGCTGCTCATAAGCCTTTCATCTGCACTCGGAATGCTTCTCCTCGTTTAGCACGGTGTAAAGAACATTTGTCGCGAACCGTAGATCAATGGAAATGGGTTCTATGGACTGATGAATCCAGATACACGATTCATCAGTCTGATGGCCGTGTGACGGTATGGCGGCAGCCGGAGGAACGCTGTTTACCACAGTGTACTATTCCTACGGTCAAGTTTGTAGCTGGCAGTGATCTCGTATGGGAGTGTTTTTCGTGGTATGGTCTCGGCCCGTTGGTTATCGTGGACAAACCTGTTAACCAGCACGTCTTCCTCGATATTCTGGACAATTATGCCCTACTAACTATGAGGCAATACTATATAACCGAGCCTTGTTGGTACCAGCAGGATAATGCACCGAGCCATAAAAGCAAGGACTGTTGCGGTGTGGTTTGACGATAAATCCGTATCGTGTGTGGACTGGCCAGCACAGAGCCCTGATCTTAATCCCATAGAACACCTATAGAATGAATTAGACCACCGCATAAATGGTTTGGAACCAAGGCCTACTACTAAGCAACAGTTAGCGGCAGCATTGTGTACCGAATGGAAACGCATACATATCGCTGTGTTCCAAAACCTTGCCGAAAGCATGTCTCGAAGGGTCAGTGCATGCATTAAGGCCAAAGGTGGACCGACACCGTACTAATGTATGTCAATAAATGCCATGTTGTGTTTCTGTTGCAGGTGTCCGGCGATTTTTGTCAATATAGTGTATGTCATACATCATACCACTTTTTTTTATTACAAATACCAATTCATAGTGTTTAACAACGGGGATAAACTTTTTCTTCCATTATCACTCCTCAACAAAAAATTTCCCTCTATCAATATTTCGTGAACGTTTTCGGTATTCTCACTTAACAACTTCTACGTTTTTGTAGAAAAAGACTGCTGGTCGATTGTTAGGATGTCTGGCTACTGATTGTGCTAAATCTGCTTGCCCTTACGGTTCTAGTTTAGTCGCTCCTCTTGATCCCGAAGTCCAAAAAATTGCGTGTGTGCAAAAATTCTACCCGTTTTTGTAAGAGATTCAAATTGCGATCGGAGTAGTTACGTCACAGAATACGCTGCGATGCCGAATTTTCGGCCAATACAGCGTGGAGCAGTAGAGCATATAGAGGCACTACGTTTGTCCGAGTAAGTCATTCGTAACGGAAATCACGGACGGTGTAACATGGCATGCGATAAGGAGCACATTGGACATTGTTTGCTGTACGAGTTCGATAAAGGCAGCAAGCCGCGTCTTGGTGCAACATCTGTCAAGTATATGGAGAGGATGTAATTGATGAGAGCACATGTCGCCGTTGGTTTCGGAAATTCCGGGACGGAGACGGAAGCTGTAAAGATGAACCACGTCCTGGACGTCCATCCGTGGTTTCTGATGAGGATGTGGACCAAGCCATAACAAATGAACCACATCCAACCGTTCAGAAATTAGCGGAAACGTTGCCGGTACACAGAACAAAAGTCGAAAGACGTATGCATGCGCTTGGGTTCATCCCCAAGTTCGATAACTGGGTGCCACACCAACTTTCTGCAAAGCAACGAGAAGAGAGAATCCGTACCTGCGTTTCTTTGCTTTCTCGTCACAGAAATAAACCGTCTTGGGGACGAATTGTAACGGGTGATGAGAAATGGGTACTGTTCCGTAATGTAAACCGTCGACGGACTGTGTGCCAAGGTGCGGAGCCTGCTCCATTGACCTCAAAAGGAGGACTGCATCCCAAAAAGGTTTTCTCGAGTGTTTGTTGGGAGGTGTTGGCACCTAACCGAACGATAAATGCTGACGTCTACTGCCAAGAGTTGGACAGATTGCGAGAACAACTGACATCGAGTGGCGAGCAGTCGTCAATCGCAAAGGCGTGATCCTTCATCATGATAACGCCAGACCTCATGCTGCTTTAATCACTCGGCAAAAATGACTGGACATTGGTTGGGAAGTGTTACTTCACCCGGCGTATTCCCCTGTCCTGGCACCTACGAACTACCAACTTTTTCGAACATTACAGAACGCATTCATTCTCCAAACCTTCTAGGGTATGGACGATGTGAAAACGGCATTACATGACTTTATTGACTCTAAAACACAAGAGTTTTTCCGGCGGGATTCACAGCTACTCATAGGCAGACGGCAAGAGGTCATACAGAATGATGGCAATTATGTGAAATCCTAGGTACGTTATCGGTTGCGTTCTCCTCCTTTATTTGTAGCCTACAAAAACGGGTAGAACTTATGCACAAACTGAATACAAAAACACATTCTAAACTTAGGACTCATGGTGACGTCGTATTCAAGAAGGAAATTTGCTTTGTTGTAAAAGAGCTATTGAAACTGTTCAGAACGGGCCACGAATAGCCTAGTGGTCAGGCGAGAGACTACAAGGCTGAGGCTCCAAGGCCCGGGTTCTTCTGCCTCTAAATGTCAAACACGGATTGGACGCTACACAAAGCCAACGGTTCCGGGAATTAGCCTACTCGTTACGAAATGACAATTCGCTCCCCAACAGGGCTAATAATCCTGCTTCACTCCGAAGAACTGCTGTTGGCATTTATGTGTCGTAATACAGGGTGATTCACTCTGCACTGAGCACTTATTTTTTTAATTTGCTCACTATTGCAAAGGCACATTTTAATGAAATTAATATAAAACGTAACTTGATCTATGTAACACATATACGTTGATTCCTTGAACAAGTTAGTAAAATCATGCAATGCATTGATTATGATACGCTTTCCAACATACCAGAAATCATTACTCAAGTTATGAGAATAATAGCTGTAGAATAAGTCTTGCTCCTGTGTCCTGACCTTTGACCCCATTTTAATGATATTTAACAGAACCGGTTAAGTATACCTCTGGAACAACATTATAAAGTTTAGTCGTAATCAAAGCATTTTTTCGTAAGTTATAAAGCATAAGGGTGATGGAATGGATCCCGCTCCTATGTCCTAAACTTTGACCCCATTTCGCCCATTTTCACTAGCTGGCGTTCCCAAGATAGTCCTCTACCACATACTAAACTTTCATCGAAATTGAACAATTTTTACGCAAGTTACGATGCATAAAGGGAATGGAATGGATCCCGCTCCTATGCCCTGACCTTTGACCCCATTTCGTCCGTTTTCAATAGGGTTTGTCCCCAGTTGATCTCCTATCATATACTACAATTTCATCGAAATCGAACCATTTGTACATAAGTTATGACGCATAAGGGCAATGAAATGGATCCCGCTCCTATGTCCTGACCTCTGACTCCATTTCGCCCGTTTTCAATAGAGTTCGTCCCCAGGTAGTCGTCTACCATATACTAAAGTGTCATGGAAATCGAACCATTTTTACGTGAGATATAGTGTGGACAAACGGACAAAGCTGGAGTTCTTCAACCTACGTTTGGAAAGCGTAAACAAGTTAGTAAAATCATGCAATGCATTGATTATGATACGCTTTCCAACATACTAGAAATAATTATTCAAGTTATTACTCATGTTATGAGGATATGAGGAGCATGTTATGCTGTGGAAAAAATCTCGCTCCTGTGTCCTGACCTTTGATCCCATTTCGATGATGCTCAAGAGAACCGGTTCAGTATATCTCCGGAACAACATACTACAGTTTTGTCCCAATAAAAGTGTTTTTAGTCCAGTTATGAGAATAATAGCTGTGGAATAAATATCGATCCTGTGTCCTGACCTTTGACCCCATTACGATTACATTTAACACAACCGGTTCAGTGTACTTCCGGAACAACATGATAACGTTTTGTCGCAATCGAAGCATTTTTACGTAAGTTATAACGCATAAGGGCAATGGAATGGATCCCGCTCCTATGTGCTGGACTTTGATCCTGTTTCGTCCGTTTTCAATAGAGTTCAGTCGCAGTGTTATCCCCTACGACATACTAAACTTTCATCGATATCGAACCATTTTTACGCAAGTCATGAGGCATAAGGGCAATGGAATGGATCCCTCTCCTATGTCCTGACCTTTGACCCCACTTTTGCCCATTTTCAATAGGGTTCGTCCCCAGTGGTTCCCTACCACATACTAACATTTCATCGTAATCGAATCATTTTTGCGCAAGTTATGACGCATAAGAGCAATTGAATAGATCCCGCTCCTATATCGTGACCTTTGACCCCATTCAACCGTTTTCAATAGGGCTCATTTCCATGTGGTTCCCTTCCCGTTTCATCGAAATTGAACCATTTTTGCGCAAGTCATGAGGCATAAGGGCAATAGAATGGATCCCGCTCCTATGTCCTGACCTTTGACCCCATTTCGTCCATGTTCAATGGGGTTCATCCCCAGATGGTCCTCTGTCACATACTCAAATTTCATCGAAATCGAACCATTTTTACGCGAGTTATCGTGCCTACGGACGGACGGACGGACAAAGCTGGATTATATACGTTTCTTCAACCGACGGTTGGAAACCGTAGAAAAGATTGGACCTATGATACGGCGTCGGGACACCGCACACCAGACACCGATCTTCACTGGATACAATGGCTCTTCATAGGTGGCGTAGGAATAATCATTAGCCCACAGCAACGTATTTTGCGAGTTTACGTAGCCGGATAAATGGAACCATGCTTCGTCAGTAAATCGTGTTATGTCCAACAGGGAAAGGGCTTTCGGCGAAAAATTAGGCAAACCATTGGCAATAAAGCCAAATCGCTTTGCAAATCCGGTAGCTGCAACTCGTTTACAGCCGTGATACGGTACAGTTTAATCTTTCCCCTCTTTACTTGCTATTTGACATGTCGAATACGATCGTCCAGTCTCTTGGGATATCCGCCAAATAGATTTTCGTGGGGATGACAATAACCGCTGCTTCACCTTCTATTGTGTCCTCCGCAATCTAGAGTTGCGGATCCACCAAGCTTCCCGTTCTCTGCAGCTTTTTCGCCAATTTCGAAATGGTGGTTCTGCAGGTGAGTGGTTTACGCCCACCAAATTTCTGAAATTCCTTCTGACATTGCTTGAAGGAACCGGCTATCCAGTACTGAAGCACAATGAACACACGCTCTTCAGTTGAGTACACCATCTTCATTCGACCTCCTCGCTTAAACCGTCTGCGGAGACACGCTTATCCCCCACCGCTATTAGACAGATGACGCTTCAGTGCGGCGCCACTCAGCTACCGGGAAGACATTTTATTCACAGGTAATGCATGTAGACTGCCTCGTCAGGGAATACAGAACTCCTTCGTTCGGGTTTCACGCTCATCGTGTATTCTCCATCTCGTTTGTTAAGTGAGGCGTACATGCGAAAAGATTTGGTAAAAAAATCTTTCAGAGTCGCTCCATTATGGAGGTACAGAAACGAGAAGCTAAACCCTATGCCAGACAATTCAGGGAGCCATATGTCTAGATTTTATTTTGACGGACGATAATGCACGACCCCATGGAGAACTTTTGCAACTTCCTCGAGATTTTCAATTTTCTCGAAGATTAAGATATTCATGGAATGGGGGGGGGGGTCACTTGGTTCCCCTGAATTAAGCCCCATTGAGTACGTATGGAATCCTCTAAGAGACACATTGGATGACGCATTAGAACCCGCCAGCCATTTCCACAGCACTTCAAGGACTCAGAGTAGCTGATGTTGAGCAGTAGTTATTAATCCCTCAAAACCTCACTAGTACCTTGATAAACAGAGAACAGCTCTTGTTGAGGAGTGGTTATTAATCCCTCAAGACCTAATTACTACCCTCATAAACAGAATGAAGACCCTCTACTTGAACTGCATCGCAGTCAGGTGTGATCATACTCCGGACTGAAACACCACATGTCTGTAAGAGCACTTCAAGAACTCAGAAAAGCTCTTGTTCAGGAGTGGTAATTAATCCCTCAAGAACACACTAATACCCTGATAAACAAAATGAGGACACGCTTCTTGAACTGCGTGGCAGTCAGGTGTTATCATACTCCGTATTGAAACACCACATGTCTGCAAGAACACTTCAAGAACTCAGAACAGATCTTGTTGAGGAGTGGTAATTAATCCCTCAAGAACACACTAATACCCCGATAAACAGAATGAAGACCATCTGCTTGAACTGCATGGCAGTCAGATGTGATCATACTCCGTATTGAAAAACCACATGTTTGCAAGACCACTTTAAGAACTCGGAAAAGCTCTTGTTCAGAAGTGGTTATTAATCTCTCAAGACACTTCAAGAACTCAGAAAAGCCTATACCATTACCCTCACAAACAGAATGAGGAGCCGTTACTTGAACTGCATGGCTGGTTGTTAGGGGTGAACATACTCCATATTAAAATACCATATATGCTTTAAGCAAAATACTTTAAACATTGTCTTTCATATACACTGACGGAAAAAAAAAATCCCAACACCACGAAAAAAATATAGTTGTAGAGGAATGAAATGGCGGCAATACATTTGTATAGGTAACATTTTTAATCGATTAAGGTTTCAAGATCACAGCTTAATGTAAGCGCGAGAAGAGCCGTTTTAAATGTGAAATGCTGGTACATTAATAACCGGTGTAACCGCCAGAATGTTAAAAGCAAGCACGCAAACGTTCATGCATTGTGTCGTACAGGTGCTGGATGTCAGTTTGTGGGATGGAGTTCCATGCCTGTTGCACTTGGTCGGTCAATACAGGGACGGTTAATGCTGGTTGGGGGTGACGCTGGAGTTGGCGTGCAATTATGTTCCTATACCAGCTCGATTGGAGAAAGATCTGGTGATCTAGCAGGCCACGGTAACATGTCGACACTCTGTAGAGCATGTTGGGTTACAACAGCGGCATGCGGATGAGCGTTATCCTGTTTGAAAACACCCCCTGGAATGCTGTTCATGAATGGCAGCACAACAGGTTGAATCACCAGACCGACGTACAACTGTGCCGTCAGGGTGCGTGGGACAACCACAAGAGTGCTCCTGCTGCCATAGGAAATTGCTTCCCAGACCATAACTCCAGGTGTAGGTCCAGTGTGTCTCGGCCGCAGATAGGTTGGTTGCAGGCGCTCACCTGGCCTCCTTCTAACCAACACACGGCCATCACTGGCACCCAGGCAGAACCGGCTTTCATCAGAAAACACAACAGATCTCCACTCCGTCCTTCAATGAGCTCTAGCTTGACACCACTGACGTCGCAAACGGCTGTAGTTTGGAGTAAGTGGAATGCACGCTACAGGGCGTCTGGCGCGGAGCTGTCCTGCACGTAACCGATTTGTAACAATTCGTTGTGTCACTGTGGTGGCAACTGCAGCTCGAATTGCTGCCGCAGACGCGGTACGATGCGCCACGGCCGTACGCCGTACACGGCGGGCTTTCTTCTCAGTAGTGCCCCGTGGCGGGCCGGAACCCGGTCTTCTTGAGGCAGTACCTTTCCTTGACCGCCGCTGCCAACAATCATGCACAGTGGCTACATTCCTGCCAAGTCGTTCTGCAATATTGCGGAAAGAAAATCAACCTTCTCGTAGCCCTATTACACGACCTCGTTCAAACTCCGTGAGCTGTTGATAATGGCTTCTTCGTCTTCTTAAAGGCATTCTTGACTAACATCAACACACTACGTCGAATCTCAACGATAACTAACGCTCACGAACGTTACAGCGCGTATTTACAGCAAACCTGTTTTGCATGTTCCGAGGGACGCTACTAGCGCCACACGTATGCGCCGAGCGCGAAATTTGCATAGACGTCATCTTACAGATGTACTCTCACCGCCTAACAATTGTCGTTTATCTAACACAGCCCCTTCTTGGTGTTGGAATTTTTTTCCGTCAATGTATATTAAAAGATAATATTAACACATTCAAATTATAAGATCATGATGTTCTTCTACTTCAGTTACACAAGTAATGTATTAATAAACTTCTTTATCAAATTTCCTCATAAATAATGTATAAATTCATAAATTATACTTTAATGTTGAGCACACGACACTGTTATACGCGGAGTGACGTTCCGCTCTTGAAGAGAGAGACAAGGTCGTAATGATAAGGCTTATGAGGATACTTGCATTTACTGTAAATATATGCATTTTTTATCAGTTTTAAAAACTGTTATTTGCGTTACTCTAAAAACAGATACTGTCATAATAAGAGCGAATTGTCAACGACGTGTTTTTGCTTAGATAAATGCGATAGCAACCTACTCGAACAGAAAATTTCATCACGGAGGAATTTTCTAGGGCTCATTAGAATATTTCTGTTTACTGTGTTTATTCCAATTAACATAGTGTAGTTTTCTTTATTAACCTTCATACTCTTTCGTCGTGTTTACTGCAAAACCTGATCACCGGAGTAGATGATGCATACTGTGCTAAGCAGATTATACATAATATTTAGAAAGATACCAGATTAACGATCTTAGCCTTTGACGACAATCTAAATTTAACACGCCATTATTCAAATAAGATCACTTTCTCAGAATTTTTCTTAGCTAGCCGAGTTATTGCAGGTACAGCCTATTAAAACTCTCAAGATTATTCGCTGTTGACTTTATCCGCGAAAAGATGTCTTTAACTCAAACCCCTCGCAATTCCCCCAATTTTTTTCTCTTCATTACTCTGATCAGCAAAACAAGCAATAATCATGTACATCTAGCTACCTGATCAGTAATTTCAGGTAAAGAAGGAAAATCCACTTCAGGCTTTGGAATGTCAGCTTATGTTTCACAAAATAAGAGCAAACGATTTTATTTTTTGGAAAGGATATAACATTTTCTGTTCTTTTTTGAAGTCTGACCAGTTTTCTAATATTTAACGTGGTCTTGGAAAATAAAACTATCTATTTTATTTTCTTAAACACTGAAGCACTAGAATTAAGAGAATTATCCATTTTTCTTTTGACTTTGGCTTCGAGAGTTACAATTTTTGCTGAATAACGTAAGCAGAAAACAAGATGAAAAGTCGTTAGAGAGAGAGAGAGAGAGAGAGAGAGAAGGGGGGGGAGGAAAGGAGGGTGAAGAAAGACGGGGAGAGAAATGTATGCTTGGAAGAGAAAGAGAGAGATGTATAATACTTCGGGGAGAAAGAGAAAAGGTGAACAAGAGGGAGGGAGATAGAGAGAGAGAGAAAGGAAGAAAAGGGGAGGGAGAGAGATGCATGTTTGGATAAGAGAGTGAGGAGAGAGAGAGAGAGAGAGATGCATGGTTGGATAAGAGAGTGAAGAGAGAGAGAGAGAGAGAGAGAGAGAGGACGGGGGAGAGATGCATGTTTGCGAGCAAAAGAGATAAAGATGCATGCTAGGTGTAACCCAGAAAATGACGAAAACGAAATCACTTTATCAGTAAAATGAGAGGAGTGGATGGCTTCAAGATCAAAGTAAAAACTATCATATGGCAGTGGGTCAGACATATTTCTACATGAACTGACCACCGTTGAACAACTCAAACACTATATTGAATACTAAAGGACTCTCGAAGACCCAGAAGAAGACAACGTTAGAAATGAGTGAATGAAAGTCAAAGGTATGCCGGAATGACCAAAGTTCAAGACACACAGTTGAGGAACGAACTTGGGGAGAACTTCACTCAGCAGTTGCTTGAGATTGGCTGATATACACTGACGGAAAAAAATCCCAACACCAAGAAGGGGTTGTGTTAGATAAACGACAGTTGGTAGGCGGTGAGAGTACATCTGTAAGATGACGTCTATGCAAATTTCGCGCTCGGCGCATACGTGTGGCGCTAGTAGCGCCCCTCGGAACATGCAAAGCAGGTTTGCTGTAAATACGTGCTGTAACGTTCGTGAGCGTTAGTTATCGTTGAGATTCGACGTAGGGTGTTGATGTTAGTCAAGAATGTCTTTAAGAAGACGAAGAAGCCATTATCAACAGCTCACGGAGTTTGAACGAGGTCGTGTAATAGGGCTACGAGAAGGTTGATTTTCTTTCCGCAATATTGCAGAACGACTTGGCAGGAATGTAGACACTGTGCATGATTCTTGGCAGCGGTGGTCAAAGGAAGGTAGTGCCTCAAGAAAACCAGGTTACGGCCGGCTACGTAGCACTACTGAGAGGGACGATCGCCGTGCACGGCGTATGGCCGTGGCGCATCGTACCGCGTCTGCGGCAGCAATTCGAGCTGCAATTGCCACCACAGTGACACAAGGAACTGTTACAAATCGGTTACTTGAAGGACAGCTTCGAGCCAGAAGCCCTGTAGCGTGCATTCCATTTACTATAAACCACTGCTGTTTGCGACGTCAGTGGTGTCAAGCTAGAGCTCATTGAAGGACGGAGTGGATATCTGTTGTACTTTCTGATGAAATCCGGTTCTGCCTGGGTGCCAGTGATGGCCGTGTGTTGGTTAGAAGGAGGCCAGGTGAGCGCCTGCAACCAACCTGTCTGCGACCGAGACACACTGTACCTACACCTGGAGTTATGGTCTAGGGAGCAATTTCCTATGACAGCAGGAGCACTCTCTTGGTTATCCCACGTACCCTGACGGCACAGGTGTACGTCGGTCTGGTGATTCAATCTGTTGTGCTGTCATTCAGGAACAGCATTCCAGGGGGTGTTTCCCAACAGGATAACGCTCGCCCGCATACCGCTGTTGTAACCCAACATGCTCTACAGAGTGTTGACATGTTGCCGTAGCCAGCTAGATCACCAGATCTTTCACCGATAGAGCACGTATGGGACATCATTGGACGACAATTCCAGCGTCACCCCCAACCAGTATTAAGCGTCCCTGTATTGACCTACCAAGTGCAAAAGGTATGGAACTCCATCCAGCAAACTGACATCCAGCACCTGTACGACACAATGCATGAACGTTTGCGTGCTTGCATTCAACATTCTGGCGGTTACATCGGCTATTAATGTACCAGCATTTCACATTTAAAATTGCTCTTCTCGCGCTTACAATACGCTGGGATCTTTAAAACCTTAATCGATTAAATATGTTACCTATACAAATGTATTGCCGCCATTTCATTCCTCTACAACTATTTTTCGTGGTGTTGGGATTTTTTCCCCGTCAGTGTGTATATATCATCATCATCATCATTGTCAACCATTATCAATCCACTGCTGGACGAAGGTCTCCCCAAGTTTCCTCTACAACGGTCTGTCTTGTGCCAGTCTCCTCCATGTCACCCCTGCATACTTTCGAATTTCATCCACCCATCTCCCATTTGGTCTTCTTCTGGGTCTTTTCCTGTCCCTTGGAATCCAATCTAAAATTTCGGCTGTCCATCGATGATCTGTCCTTCTGGCAGTATGTCCAGCCCATTGCCATTTCAGGGATTTAACTCTGATCATGATGTCTTCCACTCTTGTCATTGTTCGGATCCACGAGTTCCTCTTCTTATCTCTCCTGGTTACACCAAGCATGCACCTCTCCATGCTATTTTGAGTTGTCTGCAGCCTTTGTATGTCTCTTTTAGTTAAGGTCCACGTCTCTGCACCATACGTAAGCACTGGAAGGATGCATTGATCAAACACTTTTCTTTTAAGACATAATGGCATATTGCTCTTGAAAATTATGCTGTTTCTTCCAAAAGCTCTCCAGGCAAGTTTTGTACGCCGATTAATTTCTTTATCAATGTGACCCTCACTTGATATCTGCTGTCCAAGATAAACGTACGTGTCTGTTATCTCCAGCTTTTCTCCATCAATCGATAAATCTTCATTTCTTGTAAAAGCATTGAACATCACTTTTGTCTTCTGAAAGTTCATTTTTAATCCCACTTCTTTACTCTTGTCAGCAAGTTCCTGGATCATACTCTGCAGCTCTGATGGGCTAGTTGCAAAAATGACTACGTCATCAGCAAAACGAAAGTGGGTTAGATAATCTCCATTAATCTTGATCCCCTTGTTTTCCCAGCTCAGCGACTGAAAAATACCCTCCAATGTGGCATTAAGGAGCTTCGGAGATATGGTGTCACCTTGTCTCACTCCCTTTCCGATTTTTATGTGCGTTGTATTTTCAAACAGCCGAATCTTTGCACTTGCATTTCCATAGATGTTATTAATAATATTAATGTATGCATCTTCAATACCGCAGGTTTTCAGAGCCATTGTAACTGCTGATGGTTTCACCGAATCAAAGGCTTTTTCATAATCGATAAAAGCCATGCACAATGGAAGTTCATATTCCCTCGCTCTTTCAATTAGTTCTCTCAGTACATGGATATGATCTATTGTGCTGTAGCCACTCCTGAATCCAGCTTGTTCTCTGGGTTGAGCCATGTCCAGTGTTGCCTTCAAGCGGTGTGAAAGAACTTCAGTGAAGATTTTATAAACTACTGATAAGAGGCTGATAGGTCTGTAGTTTCCGAGATCCTCAATGCCACCTTTCTTATGTAGCAGGATCATTGTAGCGGTGTTCCAATCCTCAGGAATCTTTCCTTCATTAAGGCATCGAGTGAAAATTGTGGCGAGTACTGTTTCGATTTCTCCACTTGCTTCTTGTATGATGTCTACAGTAATTCCATCTTCTGCTGGAGCTTTTCCCCGCTTCATGTTCTTGATTGCATGTGCAACTTCTGCTGGAAGGACTGGAGGAACTCAGGTACTGGTATCTTTCATGATGTCTGGAGTGCATGTATCATCCCTTTCATATAATGTGGAGTAGAAATCTTTCACTCTTGTCAAAATTTCGCCTCTATTTCTTGTTACAGAACCATCTTCTTTTCTCAGTGCCATAATCTGTTTTCTTCTCTTACTGAGATGTCCCTTTGCTATCTTTAGGCTTTGGTTGTTTTCAATTGCTTTCCTCACTAGTTCACAGTTGAATTTTCTTACGTCTTCAGTGATGCTTTTTCTTACTGTCTTGCATAGCTCTATATATTCCACTTTGGAAGTCACATCTTCTTCAGTTGTCCTCATCTCTCTTTTTTGCATCAACATTTTCGTTTTTCCTGATAATTTATTTACATGCAACTTGTTCTTAGACCCAGCTAATTTTGTTGCTGTTTCCATAAGAGCTTTGGTTACTTTTCTGTCAACTTCAGAGATGTCCACTTCTTCTGATGTCAGGCCTTCTAAAGCAGAGAACCTGTTCTTCAGTTCCAACTTGAAGGTATTGTGGTGTTTTTTAAGGTTGGTTATGTCAATAGATTTTGTTTGTCTTATGAGCTTGCCACGTTCAAGTTTAGGGTTGAGGTGCATCTTACATCTCACCAATCTATGGTCACTACATGTGTTGAACTTGTTTAGCACACTGCAGTCTTCTATGACGAATTTTTTGTTACACATAATAAAATCAATTTCACTTGTCGTCCCATTTGGATGTCTCCATGTACATTTCCTGTGTGGCTTTTTCTTGAAGAAGGAGTTCAAGATGAAAAACCCTTCTGCCTCTGCAAACTCAACGAGAGTATTTCCACGCTGGTTTCTGTTGCCGTGACCGAATTTACCTACTGAAGTTTCATTCCGTTGCCGTTGCCCTATTTTTGCATTGAAATCTCCCATAATTATCTTCAAGTGCTGCTTACCTTTATTATTTAGATGACAAATTTCCTCATAAAATTCTTCAATTTCTTCTTCAGGATGACTTGTGGTGGGTGCATAAGTTTGAATAATCTGAGCCTGGTATCTTTTCGAGAGTTGGATAACAAGTCGTGCAGCTCTGTCAGAGGAACTTTCAACTTCTACAACTTTATCCTTCAGTTTCTTGTTTATTATAAATCCAACACCACTAGTTCTGCCAGTATCTGTCCCACGATAGTAGAAGAGATGTCCACTTTTCAGTTCGATGAGATCTTCTCCTTTTCTCTTTACCTCACTTAGCCCCACGATGTCCCACTTGATCCTTTGTAGTTCCTCTTTCAATTCAAGAAGCCTTGAATCAGAAGATAGGGAGCGTCCATTGTACGTAGCCAAGGTCAGCATCAGATGGCAGCCTAGTCCGGTCCTCTGGGGATTCTTAGCACCCTCTGCCTTCATGTCGCACTGGCCGCTGCCTTGGCCAGGTACATTCCAGCTGCCGGAGACTGAGAGCCAAGATTTAACAGGATGCACCACGAGAAGGCGGGGTTGACATTTGTCAAGGAGAGGCTGTGATGTTGCGCATCACCTGACCTTACATCCCGTGTATATATATATATATATATATATATATATGGGATGTAAGGTCAGGTGATGCGTAACATCACAGCCTCTCCTTGACAAATGTCAACCCCGCCTTCCCGTGGTACATCCTGTTCCCACTTAAGGGGCTCTGACGACCGCCACTGGCGGTATAACTATACCATCGGGATTAGAGGAAATGTTATCCCACACTCAGCAACCCGCTTGGCCAGCGTGGTGAGTTATGGCCAAACCCCTCCAAAATGACTCCACAACTTAAATCTTGGCCCTCAGTCTCCGGCAGCTGGAGTGTACCTGGCCAAGGCAGTGGCCAGTGCGACATGAAGGCAGAGGGTGCTAAGAATCCCCGGAGGACCGGACTAGGCTGCCATCTGATGCTGACCTTGGCAACGTACAATGGACGCTCCTTATCTTCTGATTCAAGGCTTCTTGAATTGGAAGAGGAACTACAAAGGATCAAGGGGGACATCGTCGGGCTAAGTGAGGTAAGGAGAAAAGGAGAAGATCTCATTGAACTGAAAAGTGGACATCCCTTCTACTATCGTGGGACGGATACTGGCAGAACTAGTGGTGTTGGATTTATAATAAACAAGAAACTGAAGAGTAAAGTTGTAGAAGTTGAAAGTTCCTCTGACAGAGCTGCACGACTCGTTATCTAACTCTCGAGAAGATACCAGGCTCAGATTATTCAACCTTATGCACCCACCGCAAGTCATCCTGAAGAAGAAATTGAAGAATTTTATGAGGAAATTCGTCATCTAAATAATAAAGGTAAGCAGCACTTGAAGATAATTATGGGAGATTTCAATGCAAAAATAGGGCAACGGCAACAGAGTGAAACTTCAGTAGGTAAATTCCGTCACGGCAACAGAAACCAGCGTGGAAATACTTTCGTAGAGTTTGCAGAGGCAGAAGGGTTTTTCATCTTGAACTCCTTTTTCAAGAAAAACCACACAGGAAATGGTCAAGGAAACATCCAAATGGGACGACAAGTCAAATTGATTTTATTATGTGTAACAAAAAATTCGTCATAGAAGACAGCAGTGTGCTAAATAAGTTCAACACAGGTAGTGACCATAGATTGGTGAGATCTAAGATGCACCTCAACACTAAACTCGAACGTGGCAAGCTCATAAGGCAAACAAAATGTATTGACATAACTAACCTTAAAAAACACCATGATACTTGAAGGTATTATGGTGTTTTTTAAGGTTAGTTATGTCAATAAATTTTGTTTGCCTTATGAGCTTGCCACGTTCGAGTTTAGTGTTGAAGTGCATCTGAAGAACAGATTCTCTGCTTTAGAAGGCCTGACATCAGAAGAAGTGGATATTTCTGAAGTTAACAGAAAAGTAGCCAAAGCTCTTATGGAAACAGCAACAAAATTAGCTGGGTCTAAGAACAAGTTGCATGTGAACAAATTATCAAGAAAAACCAAAATGTTGATGCAAAAAAGAAGAGAGATGAGGACAACTAAAGAAGATGTGACTTCCGAAGAGGAATATATAGAGCGATGAAAGACAGTAGGAAAACGTATCACTTAAAACGTAAGGAAATTCAACTGTGAACTAGTAAGGAAAGCAATTGAAAACAACCAAAGCCTAAAGATAGCAAAGGGACATCTCAGTAAGGGAAGAAAACAGATTATGGCACTGAGAAAAGAAGATGGTTCTGTAACAAGAAATAGAGGCGAAATTTTGACAAGAGGGAAAGATTTCTACTCCAAATTATATGAAAGGGATGATACATGTACTCCAAGCATAATGAAAGGTACCAGTACCAGAGTTCTTCCAGTCTTCCCAACAGAAGTTGCACATGCAATCAAAAACATGAAGCGGGGAAAAGCTCCAGGAGAAGATGGAATTACTGTAGACATCATACAAGAAGCAAGTGGAGAAATCGAAACAGTAATCGCTTAAATTTTCACTAGATGCCTTAATGAAGGGAAAATTCCTGAGGATTGGAACAACGCTACAATGATTCTGCTACATAAAAAAGGTGACATTGAGGATCTCAGGAACTACAGACCTATCAGCCTCCTATCAGTGGTTTATAAAATCTTCACTGAAGTTCTTTCACACCGCTTGAAGGTGACACTAGACATGGCTCAACCGAGAAAACAAGCTGGATTCAGGAGTGGCTACAGCACAATAGATCATATCCACGTACTGAGAGAACTAATTGAAAGAGCGAGGGAATATGAACTTCCATTGTGCATGGCTTTTATCGATTATGAAAAAGCCTTCGATTCGGTGAAACCATCAGCAGTTACAATGGCTCTGAAATCTTGCGGTACTAAAGATGCGTACATTAATATAATTAATAATATCTATGAAATTGCAAGTGCTAAGATTCGGTTGTTTGAAAATACAACACACATAAAAATTGGAAAAAGAGTGAGACAAGGTTACACCATATCTCCGAAGCTCTTTAATGCCACATTGGAAAATGTCTTTCAATCACTGAACTGGGAAAACAAAGGGATAAAGAGTAATGGAGATTATCTAAACCACCTTCGTTTTGCTGATGACGTAGTCATTTTAGCAACTACCCCATCAGAGCTGCAGAGTATGATCCAGGAACTTGCTGACAAGAGTAAAGAAGTGGGATTAAAAATGAACTTTCAGAAGACAAAAGTGATGTTCAATGCTTTTACAAGAAATGAAGATTTATCGATTGATGGAGAAAAGCTGGAGATAACAGACACGTACGTTTATCTTGGACAGCAGATATCAAGTGAGGGTCACATTGATGAAGAAATTAATCGGCGTATAAAACTTGCCTGGAGAGCTTTTGAAAGAAACATCATAATTTTCAAGAGCAATATGCCATTATGTCTTAAAAGAAATGTGTTTGATCAATGCATCCTTCCAGTGCTTACGTATGGTGCAGAGACGTGGACCTTAGCTAACAGAGACATACAAAGGCTGCAGACAACTCAAAGTAGCATGGAGAGGTGCATGCGTGGTGTAACCAGGAGACATAAGAAGAGGAACTCGTGGATCCGAAAAAACAACATCATGATCAGAGTTAAATCCCTGAAATGGCAATGAGCTGGACATTCTGACAGAAGGACAGAACATCGATGGACAGCCGACATTTTAGTTTGGATTCCAAGGGACAGGAAAAGACCCAGAAGAAGACCACATGGAAGATGGGTGGATGAAATTCGAAAGTATGCGGGAGTGACATGGAGGAGACTGGCACAAGGCAGCCCGTTGTGGAGGAAACTTGGGTAGACCTTCGTCCCAGCAGTGAATTGATAATGGTTGATGATGATATATATATATATATATATATATATATATATATACACTGCTCTCCACCCAAAATGCAACACCAGAAAGGACAGGAGATAGTAAAGCCAGATTTACTGGACACATAACAACAGATACAAAGATGAAACGATTGAGCTTACACAGGCCCGTGCGACTTGCGGAACACGCAGACATCAATAGTTCGTGTGGCCCCCATGGCTGGCAATAACGGCCGTTACACGCAGCGGCATCGAACTAAAGAGGCTTTGGATGTGGGCTTTGGGTATGTCGGTCCAGGGTGCTTCCACACGTTGCCACAGTTCATCAGGCGTAGCCGCGTGTGGTGCTTGCCGGGCCACTCGGTTGCCGATCAGCGACCAGACGTGTTCGATGGGCGACATATCGGCAGAACCGGCGGGTGGCCACTGCAGCAGTGACACCTGGTGTGCCGTGAAGAATTGTTGCAATATGCGTGCCACGTGCATGCGCGCATTGTCCTGTTGAAACGTGGATGCTGGCAGGTCCTGCAGGTAAGGGAGGACTACAAGCTCTCAAACGTCAGAGATGTAGCGGTGGCTGTTAAGTGTACTGGCAATGCGTACCAGAGGGGTGCGGGTATCATACCCAATTGCGCCCCGAACCATAACACCAGGCGGCGGATCGGTATGGCAATGCATAATGCAGGCGTCATTCAGTCTCTCGCCGGGGTGCCGCCAACGCGGATCCGACTATCGTGGGTGTCGCAGGCCGGAGTGCGATTCATCGGAAAAGACAATGTCGTGCCATTCCGTAGTCCAGGTGCGGCGTTCAACGGCCAACTGCCACCGCACTCGCCGGTGGTGTAACGTCAATGGTAATAGGAGCAATGGGCGCCGTGCGACAAGTCTCCGCTCCTTTAGACGACGTCGAACGGTACGTGCTGACACAGGTTGTTGCGTAACACACTCTTATTCCTGCACTAACGTTCGTGAAGTGACGGTGCGAGCCGTCAATGCCCGCTGCACAACACGCCAGTCATCTCGTTAGGTGGTGTGCCGCGGTTGCGGCAATCACTCATGTCGGTCCGTCCGTCTGTCCTGCACCCACCGAATCCATACTCGCCTCACTGTGGTTGAATGTCGTCTTACACGGGCGCCGATGTCTCGGTACGATAAACCGCGGTCTCCATAAGCCACTATTCGTCCTCTGTCGAACTCCGAAACGTGCTGGAATGACTGCCGTATTCTGCGACGAGGCATCAGGAAGCTTCCCACGCACAGGTCCGACAGCACAACACACTTTCACTACTTACCACCCGCCTTCTGTGCACCCTTCTTATAGTGCTTCTTGGTGGCTTGCCGGGCGCACATGATTTGCATATGCCCTGCAATGCTAATCGTTTGTATTTCCTCTCGTGGGGGGCGACACATGCTGCGAATTTCAGGCCAATCGGATGCTTCCTTCTTGGTGTTGCATTTTTGGTGGCCAGCAGTGTGTATATATATATATATATATATATATATATATATATATATATATATATATATATATATATATATATATTCTATAAAGATACCTAAGCAAAAAAAATATACAAATATAATTTTGACTCACACCTAGTACAACATAGAAAAGGTTATGTATCTACCTGTGTGAGTAAAAGGAGAAAAAGAAAAAAATAAAATAAAACAACTGAATGTAGAAGGTGTCGAGAATACTGAGCCTTGGCTTTATCAAGGACCAGCAAAAAACTCTGCATTTTCTCACTTCCACAAAGACCTAGTTGGAAATGGGTTTCTGCAAGGCCATAGATGCAAGTAACATTCCCACCTAAAATAGTTTAAAATATATATATATATAAGTCATGTCCTCCGTAGAGTAGCATGACCTAGCACTAGTTAACAATTTCGCTTGCATCCATTAACCTTCATGGCCCGACCCATGCTCTTCATCTGTTACTATTAAACAGAGAGAAGAAGATTAAAGAGAACTCAAGCTGTGAGAGTGACATAATAAATAGAAATGATTTTCAGCTATAACGAAATTCCAAGTTCGTTTGAGAGAGAATTTAAACCTGAAAAACAAATTTTACATTGCAATTAAAAAAGGAAATGTTAATTTATAACGAACAGATTTTTGAAAGAAAACTTGAGTCTAAAACCCCCTACTCTACAACTTATGACAGCACGAAAACGAGAATAAGTTAAAGATAATAATTAACTAAAGAAAACTTTGTGAAAGTTATATACCTTAAACAGTTAGTTGCAATATGTACAAAGTATTTCAGCAGTGCTTTAAGTGCATAATTAATTAGTTATTAAGAACTTAACTACTTTGAAAAAACAGCGCATAGACAGCGCATAGAAAAGGAACAAGCTTAGCCATCTTCTGTTCCTAGGTACCACAAAAGACGCTCAAAGTTACAAAGAAAAGTAAGAGTTAAAACCCGCATAAATGTTAACAGACAAACCAATGCTTGAAAGCTGAAAAGCTAAAAAAATACAGAGAAAAGGTACATGAAGTACTAACATTGAACTTATAAAACCTAGAGCCCAAAAACAAGGAAGAGAGCTTACCTCTTGTGTTACAAAAACTTTTCTCCTCACAAGAGGAGAACATGGCTGACCTCTTCCGCCACTCCCTAGACGCTGGGGGGCAGTGAGGGTGGGGCTGATGGCCTCCTCATACAGCAAGAAACCAACGCGCGGAGATTTTAACCAGAGAAAAAAATATAAACTTAAGACTGTGGATCTGTATGATCAGAATGAGCAGAATTAACTCTCCAGAATACATGAGAAATATTATAAAATACACGAGCAGTTTATTTAATAATCTTTGCATGTATTAAATCACCTTAGTGAGCTTCTATAGATTAATCAGAATCTTATTAATTTTAATGTTGGTTTTACTATTTTTAGTATAGCTATCCTAGTGATGAATAACTAGTTTTCTTTTTTATTTGTTTTTATTTTCTTTTATAAACAGATTTTTAAGCTTTTTTTGTGATTTTGTTTATATTATTTAATTTTTTTGTTTTAATAGGACCGTCATATCCATAGCACTAAGGTTCCTTTAGGTAGTTAATAGGCATCCTCTAGCCAACTTCCTTACGGCTTTGATTGGTCAGAATCATATTATTAACTGTGTAGAAAATTAAAGCAGATCTGCCAACCTTACTCTATTATTCAGAATAATTTTTCTTAAAGTTCTTTTGATGAAAGAAGAAGGAATTTCGTTCTCTAGAAAACTTTCTAATAGTATATTAATGTGGTAATTGAAGTCCAAATTGTTGCTGCAAATTCTTGAAATCCTTAGGACCTGAGAAATTAGTACATTCTCAATTACTTTGGTTGAAATGTTATTATTCCAGTGTAGATATTTAATTACTTTGAAAGGAAAATTAGCTCTTTTATCAAAGAGGCTAATAGATGGGTTACCTCTGTTGAGCTTAATGCTTAAGTCTAGGAACTCAAGTTCCTGATTACTGTGGTTGGTTTTACATAAGTTAAGAGAGCTAGGATAGATATTATCAAAATCACTCTCTATAACTTCGGAATTATTGATACACAGCAGATCATCAATATATCTAAAAGTGTAAAGGTAGTTATCTGAGCAGGTGGGGTGATTTTTAATGAATTTATATTCCTTAAAGAACAGGAATAGATTAGCGATATTCGTGGACGTTGATGTTCCCATTGGAATACCGTTCACTTGCTTATAGAGAGTATTATTATATAAGATATGGTTGTTTTTTATGCAGCAATTGAGATAAGAGTTCCAAGTTCCTACATCAACAAATTGGTTAAGTTTAAATTCTGCATACAGCTCTTTAAAGGTAGTGATTATATCTGATAGAGGCAGATTAGTATATAGGTTTTCAAAATCATAACTATTAATATCTAGGGGACAAACTTTGAGTATAGTAGAAATTACTTCTGCATTATTATTAATTATCCAAAAATCTCTGTACATCAAGTTAGAACAGTTTCTAATGTGTTTCAAAACCTTCTTTAAGACATCTTCAAAAGCAAGATCTATTTTCTTTTTATGACTCCTTACTCCACTAGCTATGAACCTGAACTTCACAGGATCCTTATGAAACTTAACCGTTGCAAAAAGAAATGGAAATTCAGGCCCATATCTTCTAGTTTGCGGAATTTTAAGTTTCTTGAAGAATGCCTTAAACCGATTTTCTAACTGCTTGGTAGAATAACTTACGGGCTCGTATGTTACTATATTATTGAGTTCCATAGTTAACAATTCAAAATAGAACTTCTTACAGATAATTGCAAAATTATTGCTAGCTTTATCCGTAGTGGTAAAAATAAATTGGTCTTGTAGTTTGGAGAGTGACCTTTTAGCTTCTCCAGAGAAAAAGAGATTTCTGTCGAAGCAAAAGTCCAGACCTGCCAACTCACCGGTGAAGCTATTGATTATATTATATTTCCATTCTGCGAAGGCCTCAATAGGCTGATTGTACGTTAAACTGGTTTTTACGATGTACTTATTTACATCTTGAGTGAAGCTCTCAAGAATCCTTTCTTTGGAAATTGTGAAGGAAGGTCTGAATTTAGAGCCATACTCTAATAAATTCCTAAGCTTTTCATTTTCAACAAAACTCAAGTTTCCGGTGATAATATGGTTGTAATTCTTATCATAGTGAACTGTTTCTTTATGTTCATCACAAGAACAAGTAGTAATTACAGGAATGTAGCTCGAAGAGTTAAGTTTGTAGTTTTTAACTATTGACCCTAAGGTCTTAACATATTTAAAACTTACAATAGACTGGTGCCTGTGGATGGGAAAAAAAATTGCATTATTGTAGAACAGCTTCCTTACATTGAGATTATCGTAGGCTTTATTTAGGAACCTGATGGTAACAAAATTACTGGAAAATTCTTTAAGAGAAATTTTATCTTTAAGAATATGTTTAAGAATGTCCAGAACCAAAGCAAAAACATGCTTATCAACATGGTCAGCAGTTTCATTCCAGAATTTGAAAAACCATTTAAGGACAGAGTGCTTGAAGGACTTGAGAATTTTGTAAGTATTTTTAACAAAATTAGTGCCAGTTTTAAAGCTTTCCAGAGTTTTTAGCAAGTTAGCAAAATCAACTTTGCTTGATGTGCGAAATAACCTCTGTCCTCTATTACCTCTAGAGCAGCTCTTATTATTAACAAGAAAGAAGAGTTCACGAATTGAAAATTTATGCTGATTATGCTTATTGTCAGATAGAGTGGAATTAAGGCCATAGGGATAAAGAGACTGATGCTGCAAAATTTCAAGGGATTCAGTTTCTAGCCGAGCATAGAGGTCAGGGATAATATGTAGTACCTCTATTTTCACTTTGTCAAAACCATGAGTATGGAAATGCTCTAATTCAAAGGTAGAGTACTGGTTGGCGTTTGTGGAGGGGTTCACTCCTGAATTAGAGAACTTGTTTACTAGAGACCTGTGACCATTAATCCTAAGATGAAGAGGATTTTTACTTTGGCCAATATAGCTAAGGTTGCAGACAGTACAGGTGAGCTTATAGATGGTATTGTAGGCTTTGCAAAACTTGTTGGAGCAATTATCCTCAACAGAAGAATACAGGTTAGGATCTGCAGATTTACATGTCAAACAACGTTTGTCATTTCATAACTTTAGATTACCTTTGCCAGCGAGTTCATACACTATGGGAAAGGGTGCTAGCCTAACCGAGCGGGAGGACTTAAAATATCTGAGCTGACCTCCAATCCTTTCATCGTCCTTAGAACTCCACTTGGGCCAAAACATACAAATTCTGAGTAAACCAACTAGGAAAAACTTTTTAGAAAAAATTCTAAAATTTTTTCCTTAGTCTTCAGTTTTGCTCTTAAGTAACTAATTTCAATTTATTATTTAGCAGCTCATGCGCAAATTCTAGTTGAAATGTTTTATTATTTTTATTTTTTATTATTATTATTATTTTTTTTTTTTTTTTTTTTTTTTTATTACTATTTTTTTACTTGAGGTTTTTTTCATTTTCTAATTTTTCTTTTTAGTATGTTTTGGATGCAGCTTTTTGGAGTGTAGTTTATACTCGAGTTTGGTCTTTTCTTGGACTGCTTATTTCTAAAAAGTTTTTCCTAGTTGGTTTACTCAGAATTTGTATGTTTTGGCCCAAGTGGAGTTCTAAGGACGATGAAAGGATTGGAGGTCAGCTCAGATATTTTAAGTCCTCCCGCTCGGTTAGGCTAGCACCCTTTCCCATAGTGTATGAACTCGCTGGCAAAGGTAATCTAAAGTTATGAAATGACAAACGTTGTTTGACATGTAAATCTGCAGATCCTAACCTGTATTCTTCTGTTGAGGATAATTGCTCCAACAAGTTTTGCAAAGCCTACAATACCATCTATAAGCTCACCTGTACTGTCTGCAACCTTAGCTATATTGGCCAAAGTAAAAATCCTCTTCATCTTAGGATTAATGGTCACAGGTCTCTAGTAAACAAGTTCTCTAATTCAGGAGTGAACCCCTCCACAAACGCCAACCAGTACTCTACCTTTGAATTAGAGCATTTCCATACTCATGGTTTTGACAAAGTGAAAATAGAGGTACTACATATTATCCCTGACCTCTATGCTCGGCTAGAAACTGAATCCCTTGAAATTTTGCAGCATCAGTCTCTTTATCCCTATGGCCTTAATTCCATTCTATCTGACAATAAGCATAATCAGCATAAATTTTCAATTCGTGAACTCTTCTTTCTTGTTAATAATAAGAGCTGCTCTAGAGGTAATAGAGGACAGAGGTTATTTCGCACATCAAGCAAAGTTGATTTTGCTAACTTGCTAAAAACTCTGGAAAGCTTTAAAACTGGCACTAATTTTGTTAAAAATACTTACAAAATTCTCAAGTCCTTCAAGCACTCTGTCCTTAAATGGTTTTTCAAATTCTGGAATGAAACTGCTGACCATGTTGATAAGCATGTTTTTGCTTTGGTTCTGGACATTCTTAAACATATTCTTAAAGATAAAATTTCTCTTAAAGAATTTTCCAGTAATTTTGTTACCATCAGGTTCCTAAATAAAGCCTACGATAATCTCAATGTAAGGAAGCTGTTCTACAATAATGCAATTTTTTTCCCATCCACAGGCACCAGTCTATTGTAAGTTTTAAATATGTTAAGACCTTAGGGTCAATAGTTAAAAACTACAAACTTAACTCTTCGAGCTACATTCCTGTAATTACTACTTGTTCTTGTGATGAACATAAAGAAACAGTTCACTATGATAAGAATTACAACCATATTATCACCGGAAACTTGAGTTTTGTTGAAAATGAAAAGCTTAGGAATTTATTAGAGTATGGCTCTAAATTCAGACCTTCCTTCACAATTTCCAAAGAAAGGATTCTTGAGAGCTTCACTCAAGATGTAAATAAGTACATCGTAAAAACCAGTTTAACGTACAATCAGCCTATTGAGGCCTTCGCAGAATGGAAATATAATATAATCAATAGCTTCACCGGTGAGTTGGCAGGTCTGGACTTTTGCTTCGACAGAAATCTCTTTTTCTCTGGAGAAGCTAAAAGGTCACTCTCCAAACTACAAGACCAATTTATTTTTACCACTACGGATAAAGCTAGCAATAATTTTGCAATTATCTGTAAGAAGTTCTATTTTGAATTGTTAACTATGGAACTCAATAATATAGTAACATACGAGCCCGTAAGTTATTCTACCAAGCAGTTAGAAAATCGGTTTAAGGCATTCTTCAAGAAACTTAAAATTCCGCAAACTAGAAGATATGGGCCTGAATTTCCATTTCTTTTTGCAACGGTTAAGTTTCATAAGGATCCTGTGAAGTTCAGGTTCATAGCTAGTGGAGTAAGGAGTCATAAAAAGAAAATAGATCTTGCTTTTGAAGATGTCTTAAAGAAGGTTTTGAAACACATTAGAAACTGTTCTAACTTGATGTACAGAGATTTTTGGATAATTAATAATAATGCAGAAGTAATTTCTACTATACTCAAAGTTTGTCCCCTAGATATTAATAGTTATGATTTTGAAAACCTATATACTAATCTGCCTCTATCAGATATAATCACTACCTTTAAAGAGCTGTATGCAGAATTTAAACTTAACCAATTTGTTGATGTAGGAACTTGGAACTCTTATCTCAATTGCTGCATAAAAAACAACCATATCTTATATAATAATACTCTCTATAAGCAAGTGAACGGTATTCCAATGGGAACATCAACGTCCACGAATATCGCTAATCTATTCCTGTTCTTTAAGGAATATAAATTCATTAAAAATCACCCCACCTGCTCAGATAACTACCTTTACACTTTTAGATATATTGATGATCTGCTGTGTATCAATAATTCCGAAGTTATAGAGAGTGATTTTGATAATATCTATCCTAGCTCTCTTAACTTATGTAAAACCAACCACAGTAATCAGGAACTTGAGTTCCTAGACTTAAGCATTAAGCTCAACAGAGGTAACCCATCTATTAGCCTCTTTGATAAAAGAGCTAATTTTCCTTTCAAAGTAATTAAATATCTACACTGGAATAATAACATTTCAACCAAAGTAATTGAGAATGTACTAATTTCTCAGGTCCTAAGGATTTCAAGAATTTGCAGCAACAATTTGGACTTCAATTACCACATTAATATACTATTAGAAAGTTTTCTAGAGAACGAAATTCCTTCTTCTTTCATCAAAAGAACTTTAAGAAAAATTATTCTGAATAATAGAGTAAGGTTGGCAGATCTGCTTTAATTTTCTACACAGTTAATAATATGATTCTGACCAATCAAAGCCGTAAGGAAGTTGGCTAGAGGATGCCTATTAACTACCTAAAGGAACCTTAGTGCTATGGATATGACGGTCCTATTAAAACAAAAAAATTAAATAATATAAACAAAATCACAAAAAAAGCTTAAAAATCTGTTTATAAAAGAAAATAAAAACAAATAAAAAGAAAACTAGTTATTCATCACTAGGATAGCTATACTAAAAATAGTAAAACCAACATTAAAATTAATAAGATTCTGATTAATCTATAGAAGCTCACTAAGGTGATTTAATACATGCAAAGATTATTAAATAAACTGCTCGTGTATTTTATAATATTTCTCATGTATTCTGGAGAGTTAATTCTGCTCATTCTGATCATACAGATCCACAGTCTTAAGTTTATATTTTTTTCTCTGGTTAAAATCTCCGCGCGTTGGTTTCTTGCTGTATGAGGAGGCCATCAGCCCCACCCTCACTGCCCCCAGCGTCTAGGGAGTGGCGGAAGAGGTCAGCCATGTTCTCCTCTTGTGAGGAGAAAAGTTTTTGTAACACAAGAGGTAAGCTCTCTTCCTTGTTTTTGGGCTCTAGGTTTTATAAGTTCAATGTTAGTACTTCATGTACCTTTTCTCTGTACTTTTTTAGCTTTTCAGCTTTTAAGCATTGGTTTGTCTGTTAACATTTTTGCGGGTTTTAACTCTTACTTTTCTTTGTAACTTTGAGCGTCTTTTGTGGTACCTAGGAACAGAAGATGGCTAAGCTTGTTCCTTTTCTATGCGCTGTCTATGCGCTGTTTTTTCAAAGTAGTTAAGTTCTTAATAACTAATTAATTATGCACTTAAAGCACTGCTGAAATACTTTGTACATATTGCAACTAACTGTTTAAGGTATATAACTTTCACAAAGTTTTCTTTAGTTAATTATTATCTTTAACTTATTCTCGTTTTCGTGCTGTCATAAGTTGTAGAGTAGGGGTTTTAGACTCAAGTTTTCTTTCAAAAATCTGTTCGTTATAAATTAACATTTCCTTTTTTAATTGCAATGTAAAATTTGTTTTTCAGGTTTAAATTCTCTCTCAAACGAACTTGGAATTTCGTTATAGCTGAAAATCATTTCTATTTATTATGTCACTCTCACAGCTTGAGTTCTCTTTAATCTTCTTCTCTCTGTTTAATAGTAACAGATGAAGAGCATGGGTCGGGCCATGAAGGTTAATGGATGCAAGCGAAATTGTTAACTAGTGCTAGGTCATGCTACTCTACGGAGGACATGACTTATATATATATATATTTTAAACTATTTTAGGTGGGAATGTTACTTGCATCTATGGCCTTGCAGAAACCCATTTCCAACTAGGTCTTTGTGGAAGTGAGAAAATGCAGAGTTTTTGCTGGTCCTTGATAAAGCCAAGGCTCAGTATTCTCGACACCTTCTACATTCAGTTGTTTTATTTTATTTTTTTCTTTTCTCCTTTTACTCACACAGGTAGATACATAACCTTTTCTATGTTGTACTAGGTGTGAGTCAAAATTATATTTGTATATTTTTTTTGCTTAGGTATCTTTATAGAATGTGAATTCTGAATTTTCAAAACTGCTGCGTTGCGCGTTTTGATTTTCAGGTTATTTTGCACCCTTCGTTCTAAATTCTAAAATTTTTTCCTTAGTCTTCAGTTTTGCTCTTAAGTATATATATATATATATATATATATATATATATATACACTGAAGAACAATTGAATTAGAGACAGCCGGCGTTATGCAAATGTGGCGCTGTGGGCGGCCCTGTAAACGGAAACGATATGACGTATGCAGCGATCCGACAATATAAGGAGTGATGCGACGGGAATTAGTAAGTGTCGGACGCAGTATGGGTAAGACGAAGGATCAAAGCACATTTGATCATGGGAGAATTGTCGGGTCCCGACGAATGGGTCACTCCATCTCGGAAGTCGTGCAGGCACTGGGATTTTCATGAGCCACTATGTCACGGGTGCACCGTGACTACATCAAATCCGGTAAAACCATCCCTGCAAGGGCCAACTGCCGTGGCCAACAGCGTGTGGATGAGTGGGGTCATCGTCGGCTAGGCCGCATTGTAACATCGCATAGACGGGCCACAGTGCAAGAAATCAATCGGCAATTTAACGCTGGTGCACAAAACGTGTAAGCAGCCACACCATCTAGAACTATCTTCTCGCTATGGGGTACAGAAGCCATCGTCCCACGAGGGTACCGCTACTGACCTCATATCACAAGGTTCAAAGATTAGCATGGGCGTTGAAACATCGCCATTGGACTCTAGACATGTGGGAAAATGTTGCCTAGACTGATGAGTCGAGATTCGCGTTGGTACATGCGGATGGCAGGATACGAGAACGGCGCAAACCACATGAAGCGATGGATCCTTCTTGCTAGCAGGGTACTCTTCAAGCTGGTGGGGGTGGCATTCTCTTCTGGGGACTGTTTACGTGAACTGAAATGGGACCCGTAGTACGTGCGACGTCGTCCCTAACAGGTCAACGTTACCGGGATATCCTGGACGACCATTTGCTCCCGTTTGTGCGTCTTTAGCATCCCACTGGGGACCTCATCCTGCAATAAGACCATGCACCGTGCCATCGCTCCCGAATTGTATCCGAATGGTTGGATGAACACTGCACCGACGTGACCTCGCTTCCTTGGCCAGCTAGGTCACCTGACCTTAATCTCATCGAGCACATCTGGGATGCCATCGAGGCTCTGACCCACCTCCATCAAATCTTCGTGAAGTGTGGGAGCTTGTTCAGGTGTCGTGGATCCGTATGGCTTCCCATCGCTTCCGGTGTCTTGTCAAGTCCATGCAGAGACGAATCGCCGCCGTCATCATAGTGAAAGGTGGTGCTACACGTTACTATACAGGTATCTCTAATTCAACTGCTGTTCAGTGTATATGTCCCAACTGTGCCCGAGATTTTGGAGGTTGAAAGTGTGACCTGACCTTTCGCTCCAGATATTCCCACAAATATTGAATAATACTGAGGCCTGGAGTTTGAGGTGGCCAGAGTTTCTGTTGTACTTCACCTTTATGCTCTGAAAGCCGGAAAGTGCACTAACGCATTTCGCACAATGCACGAGTGCATGATCTGCTTGAAACCAGGGACGATCCTTAGAGAACAATGCCTGTAAAATGGAGATGCAGGTGGTTTCCAAGAACTGACTCGTACGCTGCAGATGTGACACGATCCTGTAGAATATAACCAAAGGCCCTAAATAATGAACCTAGAAAGGTTTATAGCACATTACCCAGGTTCTTTATTGTCTGACATATCTCACCAGACAGATAGAAAGGTACATAGAATAGATACCTCAAGCGTCTGATCTCCTGTAATATCTGGGTAGACAGCTACATGGCACATATTAGATAGATAGATAGATAGATAGATAGATAGATAGATAGATAGATAGATAGATAGATAGATAGATAGATAGATAGATAGATAGATAGATAGATAGATAGATAGATAGATAGATAGATAGATAGATAGATAGATAGATAGATAGATAGATAGATAGATAGATAGATAGATAGATAGATAGATAGATAGATAGATAGATAGATAGATAGATAGATAGATAGATAGATAGATAGATAGATAGATAGATAGATAGATAGATAGATAGATAGATAGATAGATAGATAGATAGATAGATAGATAGATAGATAGATAGATAGATAGATAGATAGATAGATAGATAGATAGATAGATAGATAGATAGATAGATAGATAGATAGATAGATAGATAGATAGATAGATAGATAGATAGATAGATAGATAGATAGATAGATAGATAGATAGATAGATAGATAGATAGATAGATAGATAGATAGATAGATAGATAGATAGATAGATAGATAGATAGATAGATAGATAGATAGATAGATAGATAGATAGATAGATAGATAGATAGATAGATAGATAGATAGATAGATAGATAGATAGATAGATAGATAGATAGATAGATAGATAGATAGATAGATAGATAGATAGATAGATAGATAGATAGATAGATAGATAGATAGATAGATAGATAGATAGATAGATAGATAGATAGATAGATAGATAGATAGATAGATAGATAGATAGATAGATAGATAGATAGATAGATAGATAGATAGATAGATAGATAGATAGATAGATAGATAGATAGATAGATAGATAGATAGATAGATAGATAGATAGATAGATAGATAGATAGATAGATAGATAGATAGATAGATAGATAGATAGATAGATAGATAGATAGATAGATAGATAGATAGATAGATAGATAGATAGATAGATAGATAGATAGATAGATAGATAGATAGATAGATAGATAGATAGATAGATAGATAGATAGATAGATAGATAGATAGATAGATAGATAGATAGATAGATAGATAGATAGATAGATAGATAGATAGATAGATAGATAGATAGATAGATAGATAGATAGATAGATAGATAGATAGATAGATAGATAGATAGATAGATAGATAGATAGATAGATAGATAGATAGATAGATAGATAGATAGATAGATAGATAGATAGATAGATAGATAGATAGATAGATAGATAGATAGATAGATAGATAGATAGATAGATAGATAGATAGATAGATAGATAGATAGATAGATAGATAGATAGATAGATAGATAGATAGATAGATAGATAGATAGATAGATAGATAGATAGATAGATAGATAGATAGATAGATAGATAGATAGATAGATAGATAGATAGATAGATAGATAGATAGATAGATAGATAGATAGATAGATAGATAGATAGATAGATAGATAGATAGATAGATAGATAGATAGATAGATAGATAGATAGATAGATAGATAGATAGATAGATAGATAGATAGATAGATAGATAGATAGATAGATAGATAGATAGATAGATAGATAGATAGATAGATAGATAGATAGATAGATAGATAGATAGATAGATAGATAGATAGATAGATAGATAGATAGATAGATAGATAGATAGATAGATAGATAGATAGATAGATAGATAGATAGATAGATAGATAGATAGATAGATAGATAGATGGCTGGCTGGCGGTCATTTAGGTTTCTTAATGCCTATAATACATCGATATAGAGAAAACGACAGATGATTATTTAAAGGTTTATTATTTCTCTAATATCTCGTTAGATATATAGATTGATAGGATTTTCGTGTTTTTATATTGCTTCCCAAATTAATTAGTATTCATCATATTGTTTAATCCATCTGTTCCATAAAAGGTTTGCACACAACATTGCGAAGATAAGGCAATTAGAAATTACAGCTCACAGACGCTTAGTGCTTCAGAGAAATTGACACATTTTTATTGATGCTTTGAAGTAATCATCATAAATCCGCGAACTTAATTATGTACGAGCCTAGCACTTTTTAATGGACTTCCTGTTGAGGAAGGGATAAAAATCACTGAAGCGACATTTTGTTACTCTGTGACATTCCTTTCGTTAATACGTATCCATCAGAGGGGACGAATCGAATGCTTCCAGAACAACTGGCAGTCAGTCTTTTGCCTTTCGACGTTATTTACATTCCCTCATTCGAGGGAGCATCATCATTATTACCCCTCCATGTTCCTCTCCTTCTTTCCCCTGATAAACCGCAGTTTACGTTATCGCGTTTGGCGACGATGGAGAACGTCCTCAGCTGATAAACAATGCCAGCGTTTAAACGATCATTTGCTTATCGTGGAGGGCCCTTCCTGCCGAAACAAATGCGGTACTTTGTGAAAGGAAGCTGCAGATATGAGGGAGAATTTCCGCCAGGAAGACTTAGAGGGTTGGATCTGTTGTCCCCTCGCGATGCAGAGAATGATGATTATCTTGCTCCGCCCAGTGTAACACACTTTACACACTGATGAATGCCAGAACACTATCTCTTCGAAAAGGAACTCAGTACTTTAGCTTCAATTCCAAAGAACTGAAAGATATGCCCAAATACGCACAGCAGACGGGCAGTTTTTAAATTATTTTCTTTCCATTTCAATAAAAATAGATAAATGGCAGTCCACTTGCGTTTAATTTATATGCAAAAGGCATCAGGAGATGGGAAAACTCATAGCACGCTCAGAAAAAGAGGGATTCGGGCGCGAACCCCTCTCACTTTTACGCATGTTATTACTGTGTGCAGAAGAAACTGTACTCAGCAAAGCAAAAATGTCACCTCCAACTGTAAAAATAAAAACTACTAAATGTTTTTCTGGTATACGTTGTATGTAATATTCAGTTACAAAGTTTGTACAGTGCCTTCCATCACACTCAAGGTTGTACATATATGTTTACAAACAAGATTCCCAAGAAAAGTTCTTACAATTTAATATTTATTCAGTTACAAAGTTTGGTCTGCACTCTGTTCCCTCTATCGCACTATCTCAAAAGTTGAATAAATATGTACACATACAACAGACACCCAGGAACACTTGTTACAATTTAATATTTATTCAGTTACAAAGTTTGTTCTGTACTGTGCCCTCCATCACAGTATCTCAAGTGGTGTATAGATATGTTCGCATACAACAAACACCCACGAACAGTTCTTACAATTTATATTTATTCAGTTACAACGTTTGGTCTGCACTGTGCCTTCTAGCCCACTATCTCAAAGGTTGTACAGATATGTACACATACAACAGACACCTAGGAACAGTTCTTACAATTTAATACATTGACGTGCAAAAATTAAGGAAGAGACGGTTTTTCGAATGTAACGTCGTGCAGAAGTGCTTCACATCGACTCTAATCATACCGTAAGATCCCAAAAATGTAAGAACATGGGACAAGTGAGGAAAACCGTTCAAACAAGGAATCCAAAGGATACAAAGGCACTTTACTGAAAAGGTAGCTTCGAGCACAACTGGACAGAAGACAGAAACGCCCATGTGACATGCGGCTGCCAAGAAAAATCCAGTCTTTAGTAGAGGATATGATCACCCCTGACTGCGTTGCAAGATTTGCAACGTCTGTCCATGCTTAGGACGACGTTGTCAAGGAGCTGTTGAGGGTTCACGGCCCATTCCTCTTGTAGCGCCAATTGCAGCTGCGGAATCGTTGCTGGCGGCTGGTGACGTGCTGCCAAGCGTCCCCCAAGAAGGTCCCACACGTGTTCGATTGGATTTAGGTCCGGGGACCTTGCGGGCCAATCCATGCGTTGAATACTTCACTATCCAACAGTTCTGCGGCAGCCACTGTACGATGAGGTGTAGTGTTGTTGTCCATGAAGAGAAACTCAGGACCTACAGCACCTCTAAACAGACGCACGTGAGGCAGGAGAACCTCGGTACAATAGCGGACACCAGTGACTGAACCTCCTTGGAAGATGTGGATGTCAGTTCGGCTACCAAGCATGATACTACCCCAAACGAGAACTCAGTCACATCCAAAACGGTTCTTTTCGATTGTGTTGGAGGTGTGGTTGCGTGTTCCCCGCTCTCTTCAGATGTGTATACGTCCAGAATCGCTCGTCAGACTAAATCGGCTGTCATCGATAAAGAGAACTCGACCCCATTGCTGATGTGTCCAGTTGTTGTGTTCCTGGCACCACAGAAACCGCCGTCTCTGGTGAACAGGCGTTAATGGCACACACCATACTGGTCGTCTTGCAAATAGACCACCTTTGTGCAGCCTCCTGGCCACGGTAAAACGCGATAACGGACGTTCAGTTCTCTGTTGCATGTGCCTTGCGATTCCTCCCGCTGTCTGCCGTCTGTCTCTTCTCGCCTGTAGGACAATATACCGGTCGTACGCCACCGTGGTTGCTCGTGAACGACCACTGCTAAACTCTCGGATAGCTGCTCCTGTCGTTTAAAATGCTCTCCAAGCTCGTGAAACTATGCTGTGAGCGATCCCGAACTCCTCGGCCACACTAGTCACACTTCGACCTTCTTCCAACTTCCCAATGCCGCGACCTCGGGTAAAGTCATCCAGATGTCGTCTACTGGATTGTCTGTCTGTTGGCCATATCACACGGTGACAGCAACTCGATGTCGCTCAAACCGATGTACACCGTGCAATAGCTTTCACCGGATTGCTGAGCGTACACCGCCCGTGTGATTTATACCCTTCGGACACTCTCCCCCTCCCCCTACGTCATGCTGCATATATGCGCATGCCCTACCGTACCGGACCCTAGTCTATCTTCTGAGTGGTCTGTCGGTCCGTTCTGCCTTCTCGTTCCGCTGTTATGCTAATTTCTCCTCTTCGTCCTTAATTTTTGCACACCAGTGTATTTATTCAGTTACAAAGTTTGGTCTGTACTGTGCCCTCTAGCCCACTATCTCAAAGGTTGTATAGATATGTACACATACAATAGGTACCCAAGAACAGTTCTTACAACTTAATATTCATTCAGTTACAAAGTTTGGTCTGTACTGTGCTTTCTAAACGTTTATCTCAAAGGTTGTACAGATATGTACATGTGCAACAGACACCCAGTTCTTACAATTTAAGTTTTATTCAACTACAAAGTTTGTTATGTACTGTGTCCTCTAGCCTAGTATCTCAAGTATTGTATAGATATGTACATATAGAACAGACACCCAGAAAAAGTTCTTACAATTTAAAAATGATCAGCTTCTCCTTCTGCTGTCTCTAGTATGTTGTGTTTCAGATGTATGTATGACAGCCAATTCATAACAGTGAACGGAAAAAGAAAAAAGACAAAAAATCATAAGGGACATCATATCAATTCCCAGCAAAAACACAAGTGTTGGGAAACTGCTGGCAACCAGCTGGCAGTGATGGGTCCCTGCTGGCTGAAATATGCCGCTCACGGCCCGGTAGCAGTCTGTTGGTAGCAACGCTATCCGTATCCATTGATGGCCCTGCAGCATCGTCGTGAATTGCGGGCCACCAAGCAAGCGCTACTAGTGGCCCGTAGCTAGAAACCGATGAAACCCCAACACCAGGTGGAAGCAACGGAACTGAGCATGCGCAGAAGCAACACGTGATGTGTCTCTCGTGGTACCAGTTAGTTGAACACTATGCTTTCGTCATCGTGTTATATTAGCGGATGTTAAGAAAAAAATAATCATATGTAGAGAGACGAATTAATTTCCTAATGAAATGCCACGTCGACGAAGATATCAGATTAAGCCATGAAATACTAGATTACAGCCACAAAACACATCCACTCCATTCCCATGAACAACAAGAAATAATTTCTGTGTAATCTTTCGTTTTAACATTCACCAAACTGCTTGAAACAAAAGTCCTGGAAAAACATTAAAAAGCGTCATGTTGAAAAAAAATTATAACTATACGCGTACAAAATTTATCAATTATTTGAGAAAAAAAGAAGAAAGCAACGCTATGTGGATATAATGAACTGGTACATGGGTTGAATACACAAGACTGGAGTAATTCACTTCTAAAAATAACGAGTAGTAAAATAAAATATTTTCCCTCTTTAAAACAAATTTAGCTTTGGACAGCAGAAAGGAAAGATACAACGTTAAAAATGTAACAGAATGTGACATGAACGGGTAAATATATAAATTCAACAATCGCCTTTCAAGACGATAAGGACAGCTCGAAACTTTGGAAAGCGTTTTTAAGTTGGTACACTCGTTGAAAACGTGAAGTTCCGTTAAAGTAATAAAAAAAATCGTACGTTGAAAAAATAAATTTATGCATGAATTATATGAACCAGATATTTATAAAAATTACCTCGCAATATTGTAAAATTAAATAGAGAACCATTCGTTACACATTCCGCAGAAAGGAGGGTCAGCTTGCTAAACCAATCCAGTTGGTACAGCGCCCGCTTCCTACGCAGACAGTCCTTGGTTCGTTTCCACCCAGATCCAAACGGGCGTTTTTCCGGACCTGTTGAGAAAATTTCCCCAGCGCAGTGCAGTGAACCAGAAGTTTCGTAAGGAGAAAAAAAAAGTAGTTGTAGCTTTGGGAAACTGCGGTTATCCTTTATTATTATTTTTTTTATGACTACTACTGGGGAATTGGCGGACAAGATTCAGCAAGCCATCATTTACGTCACGTGATTGCCGGCTGCCACTGCCTGGAAACTAGCGGACCACATTAGGCTAGCCATCATTTATGGCGCGTGCTTATAGGACGGCTGAAGGGCCACTTGTGGCAGCTACTGCCTGTGATGGATAACTAATGGCCCTGTTCTGACATATGACAACTGATGCGGGTGCCACTGTTGGTCCGCTGCTTGCCCGAACTGCTGGCTCATGTGGTGGCCGCCCGGACATTTTATAGACGGTTCGGCGGCGGCAACATAGTGCTCGGCCATTGCTGGCAGTGCTGGCTGCCAGGTGTGTTCCAGTGCTGGCCCAGCAAGACTGTTTTTGCTGGATTATAAAGGCATACAGGGGTAGGCTGGTATTTTAGAAAACTAATGCAGAATAAAAATGATTGTTTATAAATACCACGGTTTGAAAGGTACCATGTATAACCAAATCAAGCCCATTTGCCGGTGGTGGAATTCGTATCCTCCCTCGGGATCCTGTTGTTTTTACAATTAAACTACACCGACGAAGCTTTTCGCTGCAACTTTTCCGTCTCCACATGTGCGTCACCTCTTAGGTCTGTTCTGCTGGACATGGCGTAGATGACATACTACTTCGGTGACGTCAAATCGAAAATGTCGCAGCGATAAGCCTGCTGGCGTTGTTCGGTTGGGAGAACAGCGGCTCCTGAGTAAGAAGTCGTGGTTCAAAACTCACCATCGGCAGAAAGGTAATGTGTTATATGGCGCCCAAACGGAAGTGGAAATCCTGGCTTGAAAAGTTTATGGAATCAATCTTCCGCAGAATCTACATAATTATTAAAAATTTTATTGTTCTACAATGTAATGTTCTTTGGTGTATGGTTGCCGGCAGACCCGAAACCTGCGACGTAGATGACGTACTACTTAGGTAAGGCGGGATTCAAATGGACGATGAAGCAGCGATAAGCAAGCTGGAGTAGTTTGTTCAGGAGAACAGTCTAGCCCGGAGTACGAAAATGTGGGATTTGATGGTTTGAAAGTTTAATGACCACTGTGAGAAACTCAATGAGCTATAAAATGAAGAGCGAATAGCAACTCAATGAGCTATAAATGAGCTAGCGAAGGAAGTAGAATCCGGTTGTTTAAGGAAGGCACTTTTCCTACATGCTGTGAGCATTGTCATCCAAAGGCAACTTTTTTTTTTTTTTTTTTGGTTGAACGTTTAACGATACAATGTGAGCAACTCGATGGGCTATAAGCAGTCACCCGTCCCTATCTTAAAGCCACTGCACTGAGAAAAACGTTTTGTTAATTTAGCAAAAAAATAGTTGAATCAACCAAACAATTTTGTCGATATGCTTGTTGAATTTACAAAAGTATTTTGCTGAAAATAATTGTTGATTCTACAAAATTTATTGTAATCACGACAAAACGTTTTGTTCATTTAAGGTGGACGTCAAGTAATTTTGCTTTTTCTTTTTTTTGATTTGAGGTTTAACGACCACCGTGAGCAACTCAATGGGCTATAAGCAGTCGCCAGTCCCTAATTTAGGGTCACTGGTTCCAGGGAAGGGTGAGAGCCAGTGCCGTAAGACAAACACAACATCCATGCCTCACCGGGATTCGAACCCGGACCCCGTTCGGACGAATGATCAGAGGCCATCGCTTAGACCACTGCGCCACCGGGGCGGCAGTAATATTGCTTATTGTACTTCCAATTTAAAAATTTCTGTACACATTTTCTTTACAATTAATGCGTTTCCAAGGATGAAAATTTGAACATAGATTAAAATATCTGCATTTTATAACTTGGAATACTTAATATTTTCTAAAACATAGCCATAATTATGCAATCCAACATTTGTTTGTCTACTGACGTCAATAAAGTACAGGTCGCGCCATCTTTTTTCTGGTTCCAACACCACCAAAGGAAAAGTTAATGATTTTTTATATAATTATGGTTATATTTTAGAAAATATTAAGTATTCCAAGTTATAATATGAAGTTATTTTAATCGATGTTCAAATTTCCATCCTTGGGAACGAACACACTAATTGGGAAGGAAATGTGTACAATAATTTTTCCATTGGAAGTATAGGAAGCAAAATTACTTGACGTCCACCTTAACAAAATGCGTAGGTCTATTTTTGGGAATTTGTTTAATCCAACGATATGTATTGTTATCGTGATAAAACGTTTTGTTGCTGCAACCAATCATATCGTTATCGTGATACAGTAATTTCTTGCTCCAACAAAATCTAGAGTTATGCAGCTGTGCCACTTTGTTCCTAAACTTTTTTCCGATGGCCTTCGACCCTGGATGTCCGCCATTTTTTATTTCGGAAGTGTCTGCTATTTTCCCCCGTCTTATTTATTCTCTATTGGTGTTTAAATGAATTTGGATGGTATTACGTCACGAGGAAATTTTTTCAGAGCCAGCGAAAAATATCTCACCGAGCGGATTCGAACCTGAAACCTTCAGTTTAGGAACTCGGCGTGCTAACCAACTGGCTATACCTGTTCTTACGAGTAAATTCTTATCTGCAAATTCAGCATATGAAGGTCGGTTTATTACCTTCTGGAATGTTCACGGGCGATTTATACTTGACATAACTGTGTATTGACCCTATTTTGGTGCGTGCGTGAGAGGTTTCTAAATCCGATTTCTTTTTAAACGTTTTTCTTAGCTTTTTGATGAAACAAATTATTGACATCTTTGGTTAGACAAAAAAAAATTGTAATATTTTTCTGAACGTTCTACACTGCTGGACAATAGCTAAGGACGGATCATAAACGGGTATATAGCGCATAAAAAAGTAAGTGTGGTTGGATGCCAAGTGAAATAAAATAATGTCAGAATGCCAGGACATTACATGAAAGACAATTTATTGTGCTCTGAAATCCGGAAGGCTTTGGAACGTGTTCAAGGGATAAACAGGCCATTTTGTGCAAAATACGTAAACGTGAAAAAATGCAATTACCGTCCGCAGGCGTTCCGGCGTAAGATGTCAGTACGGGATATGGCCACCATGGAGGGCGATACAAGATTCCACACGTCGTGTCATGCTTCGCACAACATTATCAAGCAGCTGTTGGGGTAATTTATCCCATTCCTCTGTCAGTGTACGGATGAGGGTGTCTTTGTTTATTGGAAAGCATTGGCGATCAGCAAGACTCCTCCCCATAGCATCCCACACATTTTCAATGGGATTCAGATCTGGAGAACGTGCTGGCCATACGAGGCGTTGAATATCCTCGCTCTCAAGACACTCCTGGACAGCGACTGTTCGATGACATGTTGCGTTGTCGTCCATGAAAATGAATCTATCACCGACAGCACCACGGAACATGCGAACATGAGGTAGCAGAACATCATTAATGTATCGTTGGCCAGTCATAGTCCCAGTTGGAAGCACATAGAGAGACGTACGGCCATTGATCATGATGCCAGCCCATACCATGACACTACATGTCGGATATCGGTCTCTTTCCTGTATGTTTGCTGGACAATATGCAGTACCACTATCACGCCAGATCAGTTGTCGTCGACAATCAGACGATAGACTGTATCTACTCTCATCTGAGAAGAGGACAGCAGACCAGTCGTTATCAGTCCAATTGCGATGTTGATGGCACCATTGCAAACGGGCGGTACGGTGACGTCTGGACAATGGGATGCACACAACAGGACGGCGGGCATATAGTTTTTCATGCAAACGTCTGGCGACAGTTTTTCGGGAGATCCGCTTGCCAGTAGCTGCAATAAACTGATTTGCTACCTCACTAGCTGTGCTGCGCCGGTGTCGTTTTGTTGATAGCACTATGTACCGATCTTCTGCAGGTGTGGTACTGCGAACACGACCTCCCCCGTGACGTTTGCTACACTCTCCATTTGTTTGAAATGATTTCCAAAGCCTTGAAACAACACTGTGGCTGACGTCGACCTCCCTGGCAACATCTGTTATTTTTCGCCCTTCTTCAATCTTACCAATAATACGGCCACGCGTAAAATCATCTAGGTGATATCGGGAAGACATACTGAAAATTGCAAGTTCGTCAATTGATTCTTTCCCTTTCAACTTTGCGTTTGAACAACAACGGTCAATAGGCGTCAAATCCTTTATATCTCTTATCAGCGCTATGACGTCACGAACAAGTTCTGCAATCCAAAATTTGTATACGCACAACACGTCTTACTGTATCCCGCACTTATGCTAATTTCCACATTTTCCTGCCTTCCATTTTATTGTTGCTATTGTCATTCGTCCTTAGCAATTGTCCGGCAGTGTATATGTTCCAGGGTACTATCACCAAGCAATATTTGGTTGCCGCACGAATTTGAAACACCCTGTATATATATAGCTTATACATGCAATCAAGCTCTATACATAAATTAAGACTTATCATTACCTCACGTGCAAATTTTTTATTTGCGATCAGGAACCCATCGCAAATAAAAATTCGCAGTCAGCCATAATTCAAAACGAAATCTTAAGAGCAAAGCGAGATTTTTCTGGACAGTGGTAGTCTGGTAGTGCCCGTATGGAGTATCTAGTAATTACGAGCGTTCTGGCGTAAGAACGATGCCACCTCGATAAAGTTGAATTGACAAAATATAGCCAACGAAATAATTGTGTGTTGCCAACAGAACAATTCCGATGGAGTTTGGCTGAAGCAACAAAATAAATCGACAAAACAGCTCAACAAAACTGTTTTTTTCTCAGTGTGGTTCCAGGGAAGGGGGAGAACAAATTTCGTAAGACCAACACAACATCCACGACTCACCGGGAGTCCAACCCGGTCCCATCTCGGAGGGATGGTCAGAAGCCAGCGCTTAGACCACTGCTCCACAGGGCAGTCCTGATTCAAAAGTGAGAGACGCATGAGATCGAGATTGATAAGAGTTCTGCTTACAATTGCATCAGACAGAGAGGATAAGAGAGCCCAAAAGGTTTTGTATCGAGGAGAGATCTAGGAGGTATTTGTTATGTGAAGCTTGATTATATAAGAGAGATTTGTCACGAGATATATCATTCCAATTTGATTAAATCGCTTACGTTGATGTTGTGCTTCGCTTATCTTGAATTATTATCAAAATGTTGCCGAGTTAACAAGACTTGAAGAGTATTCTGCATTGCGCGAATCGGCTGTATTCCAATGTCGAAATGCTAGATGATTAATTTTTTTTTTTTTAAGGTTTAAACGACCACCGTGAGCAACTCAATGGGCTATAAGCAGTCGCCCGTCCCTAATTTAGGGTCACTGGTTCCAGGGAAGGGAGAGAGCCAGTGCCGTAAGACAAACACAACATCCATGCCTCACCGGGATTCGAACCCCGACCCCTTTCGGACGAATGATCAGAGGCCATCGCTTAGACCACTGCGCCACCGGGGCGGCCTCTAGATGATTAAGAACGAAGTACATTATATTCTGTGATGTGTTGACTTGAGTACCTACAAAATACCAATAAATATTGATCAACTTTCATCTGGACGTAATTTCTATTCAGTGCCTAATGAGTTTTGCATTGTTAAGTTATGGGCAGCACGATTTTAACTATACGGAACACGTCTCAGTAAGATGACTGTTTGCAGTGAAGTACAACGTCGGCTCCATAAAACCTGAGATTAAAAATACACAAAATGAAGAAATACAGGTATAGTAAAATATATATTATTCTTTCTCAAAGTATCTTCCCTCGGATCACATGCAACGGTCCCATCGTTCAGTCCACTTTTCTAAGCATGCGGCGAAGACATTTTTTGGAAGCTGCTTTAAACGACCCTTGTACAGCTCGAATAACGTCAGCATCTGTGTTGAATGTTGCGCCACGGAACTTCTCCTTCATTGTTGGAAACAACCAGAAATCGCACGGGGCGAGATCAGGACTATAGGCAGGCTGTGGCATGATTTCAATACTGCATTTCGTACGAAACTGTTGAACACAAGCAGCCACATGTGGTCGGGCGTTATCATGGTGTAGGGTCCACTTGCCTACCAGTTCCGGTCGCTTAAACGATATGTGTCGTCGCAGACACCTGAAGACTGAATTGTAACACTCAGCATTTGACAGTAATTTATAGAGAAACGGCATGCTGGTGGACTACACCTTTATGATCAAAGAAAATTATCATCATCATCTCAGCCGATTTGCTTTAACGGATTTTTTTTTCGGAGGAGGCGAGCCTGTGTGTTTCCATACAGTCGTTGGGCGCTTCATGAGGAGGTGAAATAGTGGACCCATGTTTCATCGGCAGTTATTATTGTGTTTCGAAAGTTTGGATCCTTTGTAATCATTTGTTTCCACTCATGACACACCTGAACTCTGGCTAACAATTGCTATCTCACACACGATGCAGCAGTAATTTGTCGCGTAGAATGCGGAATGCCGAAAAATGTTTACAGGTATGCGGAATGGCGAAAAAATTTTGTACAGCATACACCCATGCGGAATGGCGAAAAATTTTATCGCAGAACGCATTGCACTTTTTAACTCTGAATCACTCACCTCCATAGCTGTATGGCGAAATGCAGACGTATCTTAACCAGCTGCGCAATGATAAAACCAGAATCGTCTGCCACGGCTGATAACTGTTGCCATAGATACTTCCTTAATTCAGTTAGTCGTCTGCGTGGTTATTTTTCTTCTTCGCACTGTTGCCAACTCAAAAAAAATACTCTACTTTTTTTATGGAACGGCCTTTGTATATTAGGAATTTGTTGTAACATCCACATCCATTTAAACATCAAAACACTACACGAGCCCTCATGTTTCCTGTACGCACAATATTACGTAATCTGTGTGGTATGAACTACGACAAATGCTCCATTTTGGTGGCCCCTTGAAAACACGGCGGCGAATTCATCTGCCCGAATGTCCTGTCGTGGATACGACCTTGGTTATTAGTCTGCGATATCCTTCTGAAGTTGTTCCGAAGTCATTTGAAGTTATCCTGATTATTAAAAACCATTCGTTTGTGAAGTCAGCCTAATCTGAAAAGAAAACCTTTTCCCATTTCTCAAAATCGAGTTTTGTGCAATTACTTTCGTAAGAGACAGCTGTGAAACGTTGTGAGGATATTTCGATCAGCATTAAATCAGCATTATCCAAAATCATGTTACAAAGATATCCCGATATTTCTTTTTTTTTTTTTTTTTTTTTTTTTTGATGGGAGGTTTAACGACCACCGTGAGCAACTCAATGGGCTATAAGCAGTCGCCCGTCCCTAATTTAGGGTCACTGGTTCCAGGGAAGGGAGATAGCCAGTGCAGTAAGACAAACACAACATCCATGCCTGACCGGGATTCGAACCCGGACCCCTTACGGACGAATGATCAGAGGCCAGCGCCTTAGACCACTGCGCCACCGGCTATCCCGATATTTCCACCGACAGAGCAACGATTAGACGATTGAATATGATCTTTCCTAATATTATCCAGTACGCATTGTATTAACAGTCAATAATAAATTAGTAGATATGGCAATGTTATTTTTAGGCATTCCCAGATTAATTTTCGTACGTAACGATTGATTATTTAAAGTGATGACACGTAATGATAATTTAACTGCATCAATACTGAAAAGGCGGACTCGATGATCGAATATCAAAATTTTTGGAAGATAAGGGCAAATACTATCCATAAATCCTTAACTCGCCCAGCTTTCTGATGCTGATCGAAGAAGCTCTGGGTGATCGACGAGAGGTTTGACGATATTGACACATCTGATGACAGAACAAAGGATACCTATAAGAGTCTACTGCATAGAGGAAGAATTCCTTGAAGATTGAAGAACGAGATGAAGTTATCGAGCAGGAAGCGACAACGACGATGATGATGTCGATGAAAATAATGGGAGACGGAGTCGTCTGGAGGATCAGATGAGAGTCGAATTTAACAAAGTGCAAGAAACGTTTCGCTGATTACAGCAGCAGAGAGAAATTTCTGATGCACAACGAAGTCACCAAAAGTTCAGAGTCATAGACAAACCAGATACAGTGGTGCCAAAGGTGCTCCGGAGGTTTAAAATGTTGAAAATCAACAACAACTTCCATTATTTAAAGTTGGTTAATACGTACATATTTAATGCACAGAAAATAAGGGAATCGTAAGCTCAAATGAGAAACAAAAATGATAAAGAACAAGTTAGTAAGATCATGCAATGCATTGAATATGATGCGCTTTCCAACATACCAGAAAGCATTGCTCAAATTATTACTCAAGTTATGAGGATAATTGGCTGTTGAATAAATAACGCTCCTGTGCCCTGACCTTTGACCCCATTTCGATGATATTCAACAGAAACGGTTCAGGATACATCCGGAACAAGGTGACGACGTTTTGTCGCAATCGAAGCATTTTTACGTGAGTTATGACGCATAAAGGCAATGGAATGGAGCCCGTTCCTATGTCCTGACCTTTGACCCCATTTCGTCCATTTTTAATAGGGTTCGTCCTGAGTTGTCCCCTACCACATACTAAAATTTCATCGAAATCGAACAATTTTTACGCGAGTTATCGAGCGGAGGTACAGATAGACAGACAGAGGAACAAAGCTGGAACATATATGCTTTTTTACGCTTTCCAACCGTAGGTTGAAGAAGCGTACATGCTCCAGCTTTTTCCGTCTGTCCGCACGATAACTCGCGTAAAATTGGTTCGATTTCGATGAAATTTTAGTATGTGGTAGGGGACCACCCGGGGTCGAACCCTACTGAAATGGACGAAATGGGGTCAAACGTCATGACATAGGATCGGGATCCATTCCATTGCCCTTATTCCATACTATTAAAGGAGCAATTCTTGTATATATGTGAATTTTATTTTGAAAACGGCTCTAAGGATTTCGATGAACCTACCCTTTTCTGGTACTAGAAATCGATTTAGCTCGATCTCGACTTTAGGAAAATTCGTTTAGTGGGTTAAATACCCACCCCGAATTACCACGTTTTTAGTGTCATGGCGTCGTCCCATTAATGTTACCCATGCTTAGAAATCTTATGACGTCACACTATAGTGATTGGGAAGTTGGCGCGCGGTCACGCCATTTGTCTCATTACATTACGCGTTGTGTGTGGATCCTATTAAAGTTTTATGACGTCACACTCTTGCGAGCTGATGGTCTCGATTCCCATCTGTCTCATTACGTCACGCGTTGTGTCCGTATGTCCGTCCGCACGATAAATCGCGTAAAAATCGTTCGATTTCGATGAAATTTTAGAATGTGATAGGGGAACACCTGAGAAGGAACCCTGTTGAAAGTGAAAGAAATGGAGTCAAAGGTCAAGACATAGGAGCGGTATCACTTCCATCGCCATTATGCGTCATAACTTACGTAAAATGCTTCGATTTGGATAAAATGTTAGTATGTTGTAGGGGCCTGTCTGGGGACGAATTCTATTGAAAATGGGCGAAATGGGGTCAAAGGTTAGGACACAGGAGCGGAATCTAGTCCATAGCGCTTACATGCAACATAATTTACGTAAAAATGCTTCGATTGCTACAAAGCGTTATCATATTATTTCGGAGGTATACTAAACCGGTTCTGTTGAATATCATCGAAATGGGATCAAAGGTCAGGGCACAGGACAGAGATTTATTCCACAGCCATTATCCTCATAACTTGAGTAATGATTTCTGGTATGTTGGAAAGCATATTATAATCAATGCATTGCATGATTTTACTAACTTGTTCAACCTACGGTTGGAAAACGTAAATTAAAAACGTTGAGGAAGGAATTTTCCGCATAAACTATAAAGATATAGAATACACAAAAAAGATAAACGATATATAAAGATATAATACATATATAAACTGAGTGGACAGAAATCATGGAATGCCTAGATAGTAACGAGTAGGCCCACCTTTCTCCCGGATAAGGGCAGTCAGACGGTTAGGCATTGTGTCCACTAGGTCACAAAACCATCCCACAGGCATCTGCACTCAGGCTTGCTGCATCACCGTCCATAATTCCGTCGTATTCCTGGGTGGAGGATTCAAAGCTCGAACGGACGTTTACACAGCATCTTCAAGATTTCTCCCAGGGTTACGGTCCGGTGAACGGAGAGGCATCCCTGGATGAGAATTTCGGCGGAATGCTCCACCAATCTTGTTCTAGTCACCACGGCTTTGTGCAGAGGCGTACTGTTCTCCTGGAAGTCCATTGTCCTGTGGGTGCATGATTACTACACTCCTGGCCACCCAAAATGCAACACCAAGAAGGACACGAGATAGCAAAGCCAGATTTACTTGACACATAACAACAGATACAAAGATGAAACGATTGAGCTTACAGGCCCGTGCGACTTGTGGAACACGCAGGTATCAACAGTTCGTGTGGCCCCCATGGCTGGCAATAACAGCCGCCAAACGCCGCGGCATCGAACGAAAGAGGCTTTGGATTTGGGCTTGGGGTGTGTCTGTCCAGGCGGCTTCCAGACGTTGTCACAGTTCATCAGGCATAGCCGCGTGTGGTGCTTGCCGTGCAACGGCAGCAGTGCCACCTGGTGTGCCGTGAAGAATTTTTGCAAGATGCGTGCCACGTGCAGGAGCGCATTGTCCTGTTGAAACGTGGCCGCTTGCAGGTCCTGCAGGTAAGGGAGGACTACAGACTCCAAAACGTCGGAGATATAATGTGGCTGTTGATTGTACCGGCGATGTGTGCCAGAGGGGTGCGGGTGTCATATCCAATTGCGCCCGAAACCATAACGCCAAGCGACGGACCGGTATGGCGATGCATATTGCATGCGTCACGCAATCTCTCGCCGCGGTGCCACCACACGCGGATCCGACCATCGTGGTGTTGCAGGCAGAAGCGGGATTCGTCGGAGAAGACAATGTCGTGCCATTCCGTAGTCCAGGTGCGGCGTTCAACATTCCACTGCCGCCGCACTTGTCGGTGGTGTGACGTCAATTGTAATCGGAGCAATGGGCACCGTGCGACACGTCCTCGCTCCTGCAGACGACGTCAAACGGTACGTGCTGACACATGTTGCTGCGCAACACACCCTAATCTCTGCGTTAACGTTCGTGAAGTGGCGGTGCGAGCCGTCAATGCCCGCTGAACAACATGCCGGTCCTGCCGTTCGGTGCTGTGCCACGGCTGCGGCAATCACTCACGTCGGTCGGTTCGTCCCTCCTGCACCCACCAAATCCATACTCGCCTCACTGTGGCTGAATGTTGTCCCACAATGGGCACCGATGTCTCGGTACGATAAACCGCTGTTGCGATAAGCCACTATTCGTCCTCTGTTGAACTCCGAAACATGCTGTAATGACTGCCATATTCTGCGACGAGGCATCAGGAAGCTTCCCACGCACAGGTCCGGCAGCACAACACACTTCCACTACTTACACCCCGCCTTGTGTGCCCCCTTCTTATAGTGCTTCTCGGTGGCGTACCGGGCGCATATGACATGCTAATCGTTTGCATGTCCTCTCGCGGGTGACGCATGTCCTCTCGCGGGTGACGCATGCAGCGAATTTCAGGCCAATCGGATGTTTCCTTCTTGGTGTTGCATTTTGGGTGGCCAGCAGTGTATAAACTGATGCAGATCTGAAAGGATGAACACGCTACGTGGATTATTCAGAGATGCATATAGGCGTAACAGAGATACCAACGTGTGACCGCTGAACACGTCGCCACCCATGAGCCTCCACCAGCCTTAACAGTTACTTGCTGACATGCCGGTTCCAGTTCCATCAATTTGTGCGGCTTCCGCCAGATCTTCTGAGCGAATTAACTGAAAACGGGACTAGTCGGACCAGGAGACCAGTCCCCAATCATGCCGATTTTCTTTCGTCTAGCTGAGGCGTACAATGCGGTAATGTGACATTAGCGATGGGACTCTGGTGGGTCAGAGGCTACCATAACATATTGCGGATAACAATGATCGCCTGATAGTCCTTGTACAGATGATTCTGGAAACTCCCTTGTTGACGTAAGCAATGATTTCTGCCTCTGTAGCTCTCCACTTGGACAGCTGTCAAGCCATTTAGGATATGTTTGCCTAATTTTCAAAAATAGTCGAAAACGAGTTTTGGTGCAGCGGGTTCCTGCACAGCCGTTTTCAATTTGACACAAAACAGACTTTTAAAATAATATTTTTTAGGGGTGCAAATTCTTGAACATCCTCAACCCTTCGATGCGGTGCCGGTCCACCTTACCAAGATAGGCCCTATTCTGGGGTACATTAGCGACATGTGCTAATGATTTAAAACTAAGTCTGAGTTAAAATCCTAAGGGTTCCTTGCTTATCCTTGGATTCTGTTCTGTCAAGACCAAGATGATCATTTGGATTACAGCTCTGTAGTAAACCTTTGTAGTACAGAACTAGAAGAAATATTAGAAAACTCATCATATAGAGTTAACATCCAACAAGGATTAAGGTTAGAGTAGTTTTTGCCACCCTTCAAGAAGCAATCCTAGATAGGATTATTTTGACCAGGAAATAATCAGGCAGAATTGTAGGCTGTTCCCCAATACTGAGAACGATGTTCCTTTCTCAAGCGCAGAGGTTTCAGATGTTATTAATTTAAAAGGATCGAGATGAGCTCCAGGGTACGACGGACTTGATATCAATATTCTAGGGCTAAGGGAGGTTAACATTACAAATCCAGAGTACTGTATTGAACTCATTATTAAATGTTTTCCAAAAGGTATTTCCCCTCATTGCTGGAACGAAAAGCTCAAATACATCTTTTGAACAAAGTAAGCAAGCTAAAAGAAGATCCTATAGGTCAATTTGTTTGTTGTCCATCTGGAGCAAAAGCTGCGATAAACTGATTACAAATAGAACCTTATTTGTTTTAATAAACTTGAACTGGTTTGCAAAGTTTCAATTCGGATTTTTACCAGGTAAAAGTACGCAACAAGTAATTGAATACATGGCAAAAGTACGGAGCAGGCGATTGAATACATCAAAAACAAGAAAGATGACACCGAATTTTCGGGTGTAATAAGCACGTCTTTTGAATCCGTTCTGACGCAAATTAAATTTATCAAAGCTATTCAAAGGCAATGGAACCGGCATGGAAAACAATAGCATCTGACGGAAGAAACTTGAGCTTACAAACTCTTAGAAACAGAGTTATCGACAAAAATAAGATGTGACCTTACGCCCCTGGTGGGAAAACCATGCATTATTTTAGGAAGAAAGTATTAGCGAAAGCGTTATCCATTTGAGCGGTATCGGTCCACGAAGAAAATATTTAGTCGAGTTTTCAGGAGCCCAGATTTTGCTACAAATACATCAGGAGCAGAAATTAACACTTATGACCAATGGTGGCCAAACCATTCTTTAGAAAACATTAGAAATTATGTGAAAAATGTTTTCCATCCGGTCTTGTATGTGATACAGGAAGAAATTTTCAAATCGGAGTTTTAGGAGTAGAAAACGCAATTTACCTTTATGCGCCCTAGCGGAAAGAAAGTCTTAAATGATTTACGTGAAAAGTTTGAATTTATAGGAAAAACATTTCGCATCGGAAACACTATCCAACAACGAAGGAATTTTTCAAATTGGACTTTTAAAAGTAGAGATATTGACAAAAATAAGATATACATCTGCACTCCCTGGGGTAGAAACCATGCATTATTTCAAGAAGAAAGTGTTCCTAAAAGATTTGTCTACATGAGTAGCATCGGTCTACAAGCGACGTTTTTTTCAATCGATAATTTAGAAGCTTATATTTTGCTGCAAATACATCAGAAGCGGAAATTAAGATTTACGCCCCCTGGTGGCCAAACCATTTTTTACAAAAATTAGAAATTATGTACAAACGATTTTCCATCAGGAGCTGTATCCGTTGCAGAAAGTATTTTTGAAATCGGAGATTTAGAAGCAGAGATATAAGGAGAAACGGAATTTACCTTTACGCCCCCTAGCGGAAAGTCTATGAATTACTCGAAAATTTTGAAATTATATTAAAAACATGTCACTCGGAAAACACTATCCAACAAAGAAGGAATTTTTCAAATCGGACTCCTAGAAGTAGAGATATTGACAAAAATAAGATATACATCTATGCCCCTTGGCGGAGAAACTGTGGGATGTTTTAGGAAGAAAATATTCCAAAAAGGTTTATTGATGTGAGTGGCATAAGTCCACGAAAGAAGTTTTTCAATCGATATTTTAGAAACTCAGATTTTATGGCAAATACATCAGAAGCAAAAATTAACACTTACGCCCCATAGTGGCCAAAGTATTCTTTACCAAAAATTCAAAATTATATGCAAAAGATTTTCATCAGGAGATTTATCTGCTGAATTTTTTTCATTCAAATCGGAGTTTTAGGAGAAGAGTTATCGGAAAAAATGTAATTTACTTTTACGCCCCCTAGCGGAAAATCTATGCGTAATTTGAAAAGGAAACTATATCTAAAACACTCTTCGACATAAATGGAATCGAAATATAAAATAATTTTTTCAATCGGATGTTTAGAAGCAAATATGTGGATTAAAACGTTATTTTAAATTCGACATCATCTGCATTTACGCCCTCTAGCGGCAAAATTGTACATCGTAGAAAAAAACGAAATAAAGGATCATCATTCGCATATTTCACGCAAAAGAATTTTTCAAATCGGACTAACAGTTGCAGAGATACCGTGGGTACGAACGGACGGACAAACCGATAAGAGAAGCACGATCTTTTTTTTACAAAAGACGTGCTAAAAAAGTATAGAACGAAACGAGAACAGAGGATTCCATGCATTCATGATATCTTTAGATGTTAGAAACGCTTTTAATTATGTCCGGCGGCTTTCTGTTTTAACCACCTTAAAGGAATTCAAAATACCGAGGAATTTATTTTCTTCCATTAGTAGTTTTCTCTGAAGCCGCTCAGTTACGTTAAACATAGAGTTCCATCTGGGGAGGTCCTATAAATAATAAGGGATGTCTACAGAGGTCAAATTCTGAACCTCTGTGGTGGAATGTTGTTACTAATTCTGCTTTCTCCTTGCCATTTGAAGGAGACGTCAAATTACAAGCTTATGCTGACGATTTTATGTCATTAATCACGGCCAGCGGTTGTCATAGAATTGAACAGGATATTCATAATGCTCTTGAACTTTTAAATGATTGGAGCGTTAAACTAAAAAGAAAGATGACACCGAATTTTCGGTTGTAATGAGCACGTCTTTTCAATCCGTTCTCACGCAAATTAAATTTATCAAAGCTATTCAAAGTCAATGAAACCGGTATGGAAAACAACAGCATCGTACGGAAGAACGAAGTTTTTCAATCGGGTTTTTAATCCCGCAGATATTGCTGTAAACAGAATCGTGAGCTTACGCCCTCTGGTTGCAAACTTGTTCGTTAACAAAAAATTTGAATTTATATGAGAAACATTTCGCAGCGGAAACGCTCTTGAACAAAGAAAGAATTTTTCAAATCAGACTTTTCGAAGCAGAGATATGGACAAATATAATATATGCTTCTACGCCCTTTGGCGGGAAAACCATGCATTACTTAAGGAAGAAAGTATTCTCAAAAGGTTTATCGATGTGAGCGGTATTGGTCCAAGGAAAACAAAAAATGTTTAGTCGAGTTTTCAGGAGCTCAGATTTTGCTGCAAATGCATCAGAAGCAGAAATGAACACTTATGCCCCCTGGTGGCCAGACCATTCTTTACCAAATATTAGAAATTATATGAAAAACATTTTCCCTCAAGAGCTGCATGCAATACAGAAAGGATTATTAAAATCGGAGTTTTAGAAGAAGAAATAACGCAGTAAACACATTGTACCTTTGCGCCTCCTAGCGGAAAGTCTATGAATCACTTAAAAATTTTCAATTTATATGAAAAAACATTTTGCATCAGAAACACAATGCAAAAAAAAAAAAAAAAAAAAAAATACATATCGGACTCTTAGAAGCAGAGATATTGACAAAAATAACGTATACATCTACGTCCCTTGGCGTAGAAACCAAGCAATATTTCAAAAAGAAAATATTCCAAAAAGGTTTATCGACGTGAGTGGCATTGGTTCATAAACGATTTTTTTTCAATCGAGATTTTAGAATCTCAGATTTTGCTGCAAACGTATCAAAAGCAGAAATTAAGACTTACGCCCCTGGTGGCCGAACCATTTCTTACCAAAATTAGAAATTACATGGAAAGGATTTCCCATCAGGATCTGTATCTGGTGCAGAAAGGATTTTTTAAATCGGAGTTTTAGAAGCAGAGATATCGGGGAAATGCAATTTGTTTTTACCCAACTTGCAAAAAGTCTTGAAAATTTGAAATTATTACTTGAAAATTTTGAAATTATTAGAAAAACATGTCACACTGTAAACTCTACCCAATAAAGAAAGAATTTTTCAAGTCGTATCATTAGAAGCAGAGAGATTGGCAAAAATAAGATACATATCTACGCCCCCTGGCGGAGAAACCATGCAACATTTTAAGAACAAAATATCCCAAAAAGGTTTGTTGAAGTGAGTAGTATCGGTTGACGAACGAAATTTTTCAATCGAGATTTTAGAAGCTCAGATTTTATGGCAAATACATCAGAAGCAAAAATTAACACTTAGGCCCACTGGTGGCAAAAGTATTGTTCCATTTGAGAAATTCTAACAAATATTTTTTGGGTTTTAGATTAAATTTGAGAGGTAGCTCAATTGAACGAGAATTTCGACTTTTTCTTCAACATCCAACACATCGCATTTGTCCAGAGTGAGACAAAAATTCCCCCGGCGGGGTTCTCGCATGAAATCCTGTTGGATCCAAGATAAACTACAGAGTTGAGGCAGGTTTTTACGCTCTTACAAATATGAAAATTACTGTAAAAAAAATATTAGACTGTCTGATAACAGCTCGGTTTACAAAGCTGAACTACACGCCATCTTCGACGCTCTTTCTTGGGTATCTACGAATAGCGATATTAATTATTCACATCTGTACTTTGATAGTCGGACTGCTCTTTCAGCGAAATACAAATTTAGAAATCGTCATCATTCAGTTGATCATTTTCATCTGATGACGGATTCCAGAGAAGTCTGAAAGATCTTATGAGTGTCATTTTAACCTTGTATATCATCATCATCATCATTGTCAACCATTATCAATCCACTGCTGGACGAAGGTCTCCTCAAGTTTCCTCCACAACGGTCTGTCTTGTGCCAGTCTCCTCCATGTCACTCCCGCATATTTACGAATTTCATCCACCCATCTCCCATGTGGTCTTTTTCTGGGTCTTTTCCTGTCCCTTGGAATCCAATCTAAAATTTCGGCTGTCCATCTATGGTCTTTCCTTCTGGCAGTATGTCCAGCCCATTGCCATTTCAGGGATTTAACTCTGATCATGATGTCTTCCACTCTCGTCATTTTTCGGATCCACGAGTTCCTCTTCTTATCTCTCCTGGTTATACCAAGCATGCACCTCTCCATGCTGCTTTGAGTTGTCTGCAGCCTTTGTATGCCTCTTTTAGTTAAGGTCCACGTCTCTGCACCATACGTAAGCACTGGAAGGATGCATTGATCAAACACTTTTCTTTTAAGACATAATGGCATATTGCTCTTGAAAATTATGCTGTTTCTTCCAAAAGCTCTCCAGGCAAGTTTTGTACGCCGATTAATTTCTTCATCAATGTGACCCTCACTTGATATCTGCTGTCCAAGATAAACATACGTATCTGTTATCTCCAGTTTTTCTCCATCAATCGATAAATCTTCATTTCTTGTAAAAGCATTGAACATCACTTTTGTCTTCTGAAAGTTCATTTTTAATCCCACTTCTTTACTCTTGTCAGCAAGTTCCTGGATCATACTCTGCAGCTCTGATGGGGTAGTTGCAAAAATGACTACGTCATCAGCAAAACGAAGGTGGGTTAGATAATCTCCATTAATCTTTATCCCTTTGTTTTCCCACTTCAGTGATTGAAAGACATTTTCCAATGTGGCATTAAAGAGCTTCGGAGATATGGTGTCACCTTGTCTCACTCCCTTTCCAATTTTTATGTGTGTTGTATTTTCAAACAGCCGAATCTTTGCACTTGCATTTTCATAGATGTTATTAATAATATTAATGTATGCATCTTCAATACCGCAGGATTTCAGAGCCGTGGTAACTGCTGATGGTTTCACCGAATCAAAGGCTTTTTCATAATCGATAAAAGCCATGCACAATGGAAGTTCATATTCCCTCGCTCTTTCAATTAGTTCTCTCAGCACATGGATATGATCTATTGTGCTGTAGCCACTCCTGAATCCAGCTTGTTCTCTCGGTTGAGCCATGTCCAGTGTTACCTTCAAGCGGTGTGAAAGAACTTTAGTGAAGATTTTATAAACCACTGATAGGAGGCTGATAGGTCTGTAGTTCCTGAGATCCTCAATGTCACCTTTTTTATGTAGCAGGATCATTGTAGCATTGTTCCAATCCTCAGGAATCTTCCCTTCATTAAAGCATCGAGTGAAAATTTGGGCGAGTACTGTTTCAATTTCTCCACTTGCTTCTTGTATGATGTCTATAGTAATTCCATCTTCTCCTGGAGCTTTCCCCGCTTCATGTTCTTGATTGCATGAGCAACTTCTGCTGGGAGGACTGGAAGAACTCTGGTACCTTTCATGATGTCTGGAGTACATGTATCATCCCTTTCATATAGTTTGGAGTAGAAATCTTTCACTCTTGTCAAAATTTCGCCTCTATTTCTTGTTATAGAACCATCTTCTTTTCTCAGAGCCATAATCTGTTTTCTTCCCTTACTGAGATGTCCCTTTGCTATCTTTAGGCTTTGGTTGTTTTCAATTGCTTTCCTCACTAGCTCACAGTTGAATTTCCTTACGTCTTCAGTGATACTTTTTCGTGCTGTCTTGCATAGCTCTATATATATTCCACTTTGGAAGTCACATCTTCTTTAGTTGTCCTCATCTCTCTTCTTTTTTGCATCAACATTTTGGTTTTTCCTGATAATTTGTTTACATGCAACTTGTTCTTAGACCCAGCTAATTTTGTTGCTGTTTCCATAAGAGCTTTGGTTACTTTTCTGTTAACTTCAGAAATATCCACTTCTTCCGATGTTAGGCCTTCTAAAGCAGAGAATCTGTTCTTCAGTTCCAACTTGAAACTATTATGGTGTTTTTTAAGGTTGGTTATGTCAATACATTTTGTTTGTCTTATGAGCTTGCCACGTTCCAGTTTAGTGTTGAGGTGCATCTTACATCTCACCAATCTATGGTCACTACCTGTGTTGAACTTGTTTAGCACACTGCAGTCTTCGATGACGAATTTTTTGTTACACATAATAAAATCAATTTCACTTGTCGTCCCAATTGGATGTCTCCATGTCCATTTCCTGTGTGGCTTTTTCTTGAAAAAGGAATTCAAGATGAAAAATCCTTCTGCCTCTGCAAACTCAACGAGAGTATTTCCACGCTGGTTTCTGTTGCCGTGACCGAATTTACCTACTGAAGTTTCATTCTGTTGCCGGTGCCCTATTTTTGCATTGAAATCTCCCATAATTATCTTCAAGTGCTGCTTACCTTTATTATTTAGATGACGAATTTCCTCATAAAATTCTTCAATTTCTTCTTCAGGATGACTTGTGGTGGGTGCATAAGTTTGAATAATCTGAGCCTGGTATCTTCTCGATAGTTGGATAACGAGTCGTGCAGCTCTGTCAGAGGAACTTTCAACTTCTACAACTTTATCCTTCAGTTTCTTGTTTATTATAAATCCAACACCACTAGTTCTGCCAGTATCTGTCCCACGATAATAGAAGAGATGTCCACTTTTCAGTTCAATGAGATCTTCTCCTTTTCTCCTTACCTCACTCAGCCCGACGATGTCCCACTTGATCCTTTGTAGTTCCTCTTCCAATTCAAGAAGCCTTGAATCAGAAGATAGGGAGCGTCCGTTGTAGGTAGCCAAGGTCAGCATCAAATGGCAGCCTAGTCCGGTCCTCCGGGGATTCTTAGCACTCTGCCTTCATGTCGCACTGGCCGCTGCCTTGGCCAGGTACATTCCAGCTGCCGGAGACTGAGGGCCAAGATTTAAGTTGTAGAGTCATTTTGGAGGTGTTTGGCCATAACTTACCACGCTGGCCAAGCGGGTTGGTGAGTGTGGGATAGCATTTCCTCTGATCCCGATGGTATAGTTATACCGCTATTTGCGGTCGTCAGAGCCCCTTTTAGTGGGAACAGGATGCACCACGAGAAGGCGGGGTTGACATTTGTCAAGGAGAGGCTGTGATGTTACGCATCACCTGACCTTACATCCCACCTTGTATATACATTTCATTAAATGTAATTTTACGAAGTACATCTGTCATCTTCAGACTTCGTTTTAATCGTGCATAACACAGCGTTTTTACCTTATCATTGAATTCAGTTGATTGTATTAAATCTTTAATCCCTGCTTTGACTTGTAACTGCTTATTTTTCCATTGGATTGAAGGGCATGATCATGCGAACATTTGGAAATGAAATCGTAGAACAACTGGCTAAAGTGGCAATCGTAAGCCAGACATTGATGTCCAAATCGACACTCCTATGCGTAGCATCAAAATCCAATTGCGTGACGCGATTTGATGGTTTGGCGGCAACGCTGGAATGAGAAAGATACTAGTCGTCAGACTTTAAGTTACATTCCTGGGGCATCTACGAGCAGATGTTTGGAAGTTTCTTAACCAGCTATTGACAGAACATGAAGTTTGTCCAGCATATTTCACTAGATTCAACCTTAGATGTTATGTTTGTAAATGTGGTCAGGAGAAGTTAGCAGCTCTTTTGCATCTAGTCTTCGAATATCCCACTCTACTTGATAAGAGAGTAGAATTTCTACAAGTAACTTTCTCTCGTGACTGTCGGAAAATTTCTGAATTGTCCCAAATTGATGAATGGAATCTCTAGAATGATTCAATTTGTAAAATGAAAACTAAATGGGGCCACAAATATCTTGACATTTATTCAAGAAAATAATGATATGTTTATTGAGAGTTCGGATGATTCTGAGTACCGTTCGCGATAATCTTCAAATTTTAATTTTGAGGGTTTGCTTTTGCTAAGGCAGTTATTTGTTTGCCTACATACGGTAGAAGATAATCAGAAGTACGTACATGAAGCCTAGGAGGGTAAGTGAATTCGACATGTGTTTGGACAGCAATGCAGGAATTCGTGTATTACTGAAGAAGGGGATTACACTGGATTGCATAAATTAAAAATAAATCAGAAAAATTGCGATTGATTGTGAAAGAAGAGTTGAAAATGCACGAAAGTTGGGTATATGACGTGAAATGTAATGAGGAGTAAGGGTATATTATGCAAATGAGTGGCGATGGTATTGGTTCATGCAAATGAGCCGCAGCTTAAAAAGAGATGTTGCGGAGGTGTGTGTCATATCGTTTGCTGAGTGTAAAGAAAGGATTTTCAGATAGCACATTTGTTGTAATGGCTGCAAGACATCATTCAACAGATGAACTGAGGTGGAGCGCGATCGGAAGAGTATAGAGGCAGGCCAAAGTCACGTGGAAGTTGCAAGATGGCTGCATGTGGGTCATTCTGGGGTCCACAGACTATGGAACAGATTTGTTGTAATGGCTGCGATACATCATTTAACAGACGAACTGAGATGGAGAGCGATTGGAAGACTAGGGGCAGGCCGAAGTCAGGTGAAAGTTCCAAGATGGCTTCATTTGAGTCTCTCGTGGTACACAGACTGTGGAACTAATTTCAAATTGCGTCATAAGCTTCCAGAAGGTGCAGAAAGGAAGGATTAGGGCTACAACATCCTTGTATGACCGATACCTTCGTTTAACTGCTTGGAGAAACAAGACGGTTACCTCAATACAGCTGCGATTTGCTCTTTCTGTAGCTACAGCGACGGTAGTATCAGTTTCCACTTTGCGCAGAAAGCTTCACGAAAAATGTCTTTATGCTAGGCAACCAGTACTCTGCATGTAAATTTCCCCAGCCACAGGAGGAAATGGAAATAGGATTAAAGACCAATAAGGATCAAAACTCTTCACAGAAGAGTCCATATTCGCTTTGCAGAGCGCTCCCAGGCGTACTCTGATCTGGACTAAACGTGGGACATGCTATCATTTGTTTTTATTGTAGGTTTAACGACCACCGCACGCTATCATCCCTCTACGACTTGTGACCAGGCACGCTTTTGACGCTGGTCTGGGGTGGCATCTCGTTAAATGGATGCACAGACCTCTATGTGTTTCCACGAGGAACCATAAATGCTAAACGTTGTAGACATGGTCTCCTGGAACCTTTACGCATGTGTCATATGTTCCAAGACGATAACGCTCATCCCCATCGAGAGAACCTGACAAAAAATATCTTCAACAGGAGGCCATTGTCGGTAAAATTTGGCCAGGCAAGTCTTCCAAATTCAAAACGAACGAGCATGTCTGGGATGCTCTGGGGAAATGTGTTGCTGAACTCAACCCCTCCTCCGAAAAACCTGGACGGGCTGCACGAGCAATGGTCGTTGCTAACTACTGAGTTCCTAGACAACATTATCAACAACATGAAACATTACAGTGAGGCCTGCATTGCTGCGAGGGGTGACATAAGGGGCTTAGACAAGTTTTTTTTTTTTTTTTTGATTGGAGGTTTAACGACCACCGTGAGCAACTCAATGGGCTATAAGCAGTCGCCCGTCTCTAATTTAGGGTCACTGGTTCCATGGAAGGGAGAGAACTAGTGCCGTAAGACAAACACAACATCCATGCCTCACCGAGATTCGAACCCGGACCCCTTTCGGACGAATGATCAGAGACCATCACTTAGACCACTGCGCCACCAGGGCCGCTTAGACAAGCTTTTCAAGAACAATAGTGGTTGTTACCTACTGAGATCCAGACACCATCATCAACTGCATGAAACATTGCTGTAAGGCCTGCATTACTCTGAGGAGTGACTACACTCCTTATTGAGATATTTTGACTATTTGATTTTGACACTTTATTTTTCACCAGGCTCTGTACGTGGATTTTTTTATCGGATTGAAGAGTTTCTTACGAAATGTTTTACGGTTTTTAATTAATTTATTAAACCAGTGAATTTTTAAGTTAATCACATTAGTTACCCCAAAAAAATTCGTAACACAGGAAGTATGAATTTAATATTAGATATATTATTTAATTTTCGTTTCTTGTGTATCAATAAATTTATTGTAACAAACATAAACTATAACTACGCGTTGAAGCAAAACCATAAATTTAAAACGGCACTTACTGCATGAAGATTTTTTGCGAGTGCAAAAATCTTTACATATAATAAATAACTTATTTAGATTGTAACTGGAACTATTTTCTCTAAAATCCTTGAGTTCAGAATAGCAATGATGTCTGAACGTGACTCGTACTAAAATTAGTACCTGTTTTTCTCAGCAGTTTGTTAAAGAGGTTGATCGATAAATAAATCATTCTTTTCAAACAGCTCCACTCCGTCTTAGCGATAAAAAAATATATTTTTAGACTTTTTCTGTAGCAGAGATAAACGGAAACAGTTGTCCTCCTTTCCAGATAACTTTGTCGGATGCGTAAACAGGCAAGGTGACATTTTTCTTTGTTTTTGACCACTTTACTTAGACGCTAAATAAAGTGCATCTTCTTTTTTTTTTTTTTATCTAGCATCACGAAAATAAATAAATAAATAAAATAATCCTTGTTTCATTACAACTTATGTTGCCACCAGGGGCAAGCTTGCCACTGGAAACAGTTTTATAAATAAATAGAAATAATTATTTCAAACGGGAAACTACAATGCAGTGCAAATTACGCATGACGTTGGTCGTTCCCTATTGGCTGTCGAAAGATATTGCTCTCTGGTATGATTCGTGAAGGAGCAGAAAGTGAAACTCCTGGCATGGGCAATCTCAAGCGTTTCCACTTCATTTGGTGGTTACGAAAAACTGCGAGTTCTGCTGACTGCGCTTGCGTACGAATCCGAAGAGACAGCAGAAACTCACGGTAATCCACGGAGCATACGTTAGCTGTCACCACTGCTGAATTTGAGTGCACGCGTGTGCTAAGGCGGTTATTTGTTTTTTTCTTTCTTACTTTCATCTCAGCGTTTTTCTGGTTTTTATTTTACAAGCTACCTCCTCAATGTGGACAGCTGTTTTATTACCACATAGCGAACTTTTTACACTTATCCCAAACTTCATGTTATGTTTCGAACAACCAGAATGAATGGCAGTGCGTCGTCTGCTTCGACTCCTTCGAATATTAATATCGTTGAGTAAATGTGTTAATGTGGCAACGCGTCTGCATAATTGGCCGTTTTCTGCCAAAAATAAATAAAAAAAAAGATATTATTGAGAAAAACAGACCAGCTTCTTTGCTAAAACATTGCAAAAAGGTAATTTAAAAGTATATTTCGACATTTTCACAATTCTTAATATTCAGATTATTCGTGTTTGGGTGACCTAAAAAAAAAAAAAGAACTGACTTTATAGTGTTGGACGTGTCTTCCGTTTCTTCCAGAAAAAAAACTTGGAATAAAGATGGTGTGCTCGACACTGACAGTTTCAGAGTTTTAAAACGACGCCATGAAATATCTCCCGAACAGGTTAATTCGGTAGATGATCTGATTCAATTTGGTAAAAGCCTAACAGAATTTTGTTTGATCTCTCTCTCTCTCTCTCTCTCTCTCTCTCTCTCTCTCTCTCTCTCTCTCTCTCTCACACACACACGTTTAATTTCCTTATCCACTTTCAAATGTTTTGGGAAATGATCACGGCAGTTCTGTAATCAACAATACGTGGTTGTGTTTTACACTTTTCTACAGGCAAATAGAATTTTCGAAAATAAAAAAAAGTAGAGATTTGTGCTTAAAAGAACCACTCTGCCACCCAACCAAAAAAACCTTGGACGAAACTAAGATGAAATAATATCACGCAGACGGGAGAACTCAGTTTTGATGATGAAGAACTCTCGCCGTGCTTGTCAAAAATATAATGGGAGAAACTGATTGATTTTATACACCCATGGGTGTCGCTGGCGGGGGGACGGGGTGTGTGTGTGTGTACCTCCCCCATATTTATGACACTCCATATTTTTGACTGCAACCCTTTTCCTGTTTTGCATTTTTTTTCAATACAAACACAATACAATATATCTGCCTAGGTTATAGTTTAAACCCAAAAACGTAAATAAAAGTTATTTTTTTAATTTTGCAAAATAATTACGAAAACAAAGAAATTGGCTATTATTACTGCACGTCCCCCGTAATTCCTATTTGCCAGCGATGCCCATGATACATCCATTTGTAAATTTAGTGAAAATTTTCAAATTCTCAAAGAGTGAATTAAAATATCTTCCCAAAGAGTGAACTAAAATCTCTTCCCAAAGCGTGAACTAAAATTTCTTCCCAAAGAGTGAACTAAAATCAACGAAGGAAGAAACATTCTTCATAATACATGAAAAATCGACTGAATATTCAAAGCAAACTGAATTTGCTGGTACCACTTACTGGTAATGCATGTAACACTTCTCAGAAAATTTGAAAATTTCATTGTCCTGCAGAATTTCGGTAGGGTTCGATTCCCGCTGAAATTCTGCAGGACTTCCGTTTTCTGAGGAGTGTTACATTGATGACCAGTAAGCAATTGAAAACAACCAAAGCCTTAAGATAGCAAAGGGACATCTCAGTAAGGGAAGAAAACAGATTATGGCTCTGAGAAAAGAAGATGGTTCTATAACAAGAAATAGAGGCGAAATTTTGACAAGAGTGAAAGATTTCTACTCCAAATTATATGAAAGGGATGATACATGTACTCCAGACATCATGAAAGGTACCAGAGTTCTTCCAGTCCTCCCAGCAGAAGTTGCTCATGCAATCAAGAACATGAAGCGGGGGAAAGCTCCAGGAGAAGATGGAATTACTATAGACATCATACAAGAAGCAAGTGGAGAAATTGAAACAGTACTCGCCCAAATTTTCACTCGATGCCTTAATGAAGGGAAGATTCCTGAGGATTGGAACAATGCTACAATGATCCTGCTACATAAAAAAGGTGACATTGAGGATCTCAGGAACTACAGACCTATCAGCCTCCTATCAGTGGTTTATAAAATCTTCACTAAAGTTCTTTCACACCGCTTGAAGGTAACACTGGACATGGCTCAACCGAGAGAACAAGCTGGATTCAGGAGTGGCTACAGCACAATAGATCATATCCATGTGCTGAGAGAACTAATTGAAAGAGCGAGGGAATATGAACTTCCATTGTGCATGGCTTTTATCGATTATGAAAAAGCCTTTGATTCGGTGAAACCATCAGCAGTTACCACGGCTCTGAAATCCTGTGGTATTGAAGATGCATACATTAATATTATTAATAACATCTATGAAAATGCAAGTGCAAAGATTCGGCTGTTTGAAAATACAACACACATAAAAATTGGAAAGGGAGTGAGACAAGGTGACACCATATCTCCGAAGCTCTTTAATGCCACATTGGAAAATGTCTTTCAATCACTGAACTGGGAAAACAAAGGGATAAAGATTAATGGAGATTATCTAACTCACCTTCGTTTTGCTGATGACGTAGTCATTTTTGCAACTACCCCATCAGAGCTGCAGAGTATGATCCAGGAATTTGCTGACAAGAGTAAAGAAGTGGGATTAAAAATGAACTTTCAGAAGACAAAAGTGATGTTCAATGCTTTTACAAGAAATGAAGATTTATCGATTGATGGAGAAAAACTGGAGATAACAGATACGTATGTTTATCTTGGACAGCAGATATCAAGTGAGGGTCACATTGATGAAGAAATTAATCGGCGTACAAAACTTGCCTGGAGAGCTTTTGGAAGAAACAGCATAATTTTCAAGAGCAATATGCCATTATGTCTTAAAAGAAAAGTGTTTGATCAATGCATCCTTCCAGTGCTTACGTATGGTGCAGAGATGTGGATCTTAACTGAAAGAGACATACAAAGGCTGCAGACAGCTCAAAGCAGCATGGAGAGGTGCATGCTTGGTGTAACCAGGAGAGATAAGAAGAGGAACTCGTGGATCCGAAAAATGACGAGAGTGGAAGACATCATGATCAGAGTTAAATCCCTGAAATGGCAATGGGCTGGACATACTGCCAGAAGGACAGACCATAGATGGACAGCCGGAATTTTAGATTGGATTCCAGGGGACAGGAAAAGACCCAGAGGAAGACCACATGGGAGATGGGTGGATGAAATTCGTAAATATGCGGGAGTGACATGGAGGAGACTGGCACAAGACAGACCGTTGTGGAGGAAACTTGGGGAGACCTTCGTCCAGCAGTGGATTGATAATGGTTGACAATGATGATGATGATGAAGTATTACAAGCAAATTCAGTTTGCTATGAATATTTTGTCGATTTTTCATGTAGTATGAAAAATATTCCTCCCATCATTGATTTATCTGTTGTACTGGTGACCTCCGGCCTACATCCGTCCGCATGGGAATTGGGCCAAAGCGCTAAGAGGAAGCAGGGACGCTTAGCGCTTTGGCGAAAATCTGAGGGCTTTCAGATTCCTATGTCTCAGTTGCTTGGAACTTCACTGTCCTGGGTGGTGCAACGGTTAGCAAACTCGACCGGTAACCGAGAGATGTGGGTTCGATTCCCGCTGCAGGACGATGAAATTTTCAAGTTTTCTGAGAAGTGTTACAAGAAAATTCTGTTTGCTTTGAATATTCTGAACTAAAATCGTCGGTGATTTTAGTTCACTCTTTGGGAAGAGTAATTAAAGTTGTCCTTGCTTTCGGAAAATTATTTAAGACGAATAATGTGAACGAATTTACATTTTTTTTTTGCTTTATTCTGTGGAAAACGTTGAACAGACAAAGCCATTCATGATAAAAAATTTAATTTTTTACGTTTTCCAACCGTAAGTTGAAGAAGCGTATATGCTCAAGCTTTGTCCGTCTGTCTGTTTGTCCGCACGATAACTCACCTAAAAATGGTTCGACTTTCATGATATTTCAGTATATGATAGGAGACAACCTGGGAACGAACCCTATTGAACATGGGCGAAATGGGGTCAAAGGTCAGGACGTCGGAGCGGAATCAATTCCATCGCCCTTATGCGCCATAACTTACGTAAAAATACTTTGATTGCAACAAAAGTTCATCATTTTGTTCCGGATGTATCCTTAACTGGTTCTGTTGATTATCATCGAAAAAGGGTCAAATGCCAGGGCACAGGAGTGTTATTTATTCAACAGCCATTATCCTCATAACTTTACTAAAAATGCTTCTATCGCGACAAAATATGTTGTTCCGGTGAACCAATTCTGTTGAATATCATCGAAATGGGGTCAAAGGTCAGGGCACAGGAGCGAGATTTATCCCACAGCCGTTATCCTCATAACTTGACTAAAAATGCTTCTATTTCGACAAAACTTTAGTATGTTGTTCCGGAGGTATACATTACCAATTCTGTTGAATATCAAAGAAATGGCGCTAAAGGTCAAGACATAGGAGCGATATTTATTCCACAGCCATTATATCCTCATAACTTGAGTAATGATTTCTGGTATGTTAGAAAACGTATTATAATCAATACATTGCATGATTTTACTAACTTGAACTTGTTTTATCTAAAGTTTACTGTTTTCGATATGGCATTTCAAATTCAGAACGCGTGATAAAAAAGAAATGGTGAGTAAATTTAAATATACCTTAAAATTGATTCTATGCTTAGAATTTCGCCGAAAATTATAAATCTAAGGCAACGCTAATTAAGTAAACCACAGATTCTTTGAAAACCTAATTGAAAGGCCAAAGCTTTTAAAGCGAAAGTTGTTCTACTTTAATCAAGCAGCACGCTAGAGCTTTTGTGGCTCCATCGTGCGAAAATGAATCTCTAAAGCTTAGGAAAAGTTCTGGTAAAAAAAGAGAGCTGAAAAACGATAACATAATGTTCGAGTGTTGCTTTGCGTTGCTGTTTTCCTTTTTTCTTCTTCTTTTTATTTCTTTTGCTGCGTTTCTCTACCTCTTTTTGGAGCTCCGTTTCTAAAAAGGGTTGGTCTTTTAAAAATTCCATTTTGAACCTTTTATAAAAGTGGGTCGAAAATTTCATTATGGGTTTTACGCGGAAAAATTGGAAACAGCATCAAAATTTTAGTCACGCATAGCTCAGAAGTATAGAGTTGTGAGTGCGTTCAGCTCCTATTCTATTTCCACGAATCCCTTTTTTTTTTTTTTTCTTTTTTTTTTTTTATCACTCTTTCTTCACGGTATGAGAAATATGTAATTCAGAAACAGTAAAACATTCAGTTGTTAGAAGTATTTCCCTCTTTCAAATAGAATCGCGTATTAGATGAAATTCGTGTTTAAAATTGACGTCGCATCCTTACAAAAGCAGCGCTTTGTGAAGACCTTGTTCAATAAAGAGCGTGTTCCGACAACAATACTTTACATTCCCCTTTTACATATTCCGCAAACTGTCTTAAAACATTCCGCGTATTAACAGAAGTTTTATTTCCTACACAGAAAGTGTGCTGTGGTATTTTTTCTATTCAGGTAATTTGGAATTCATTTGTGATTACTTGAACCTTTTTTTTTTTTTTTTTTTTCAACTTTCGTTGCACTAATACAGGGTGATCAATGCATTCTCATTTTCTGCACGAATACTTCAATTTTTGGCCAAATAAGTTTGTCTTTGAATATTTTATTAGCTATGCTACAGCAGGACTGAATCGGAAATATGAGGATTTAGCAGTTCGTGGTTTTAAAATTTGTGAAAAGCTTTTAAAGTAATTTCGTTTACAAAGTGAAACAACGTTTATAAGTTTTTCAGAACTTACAAACCTTGAGATATTATTTAAAACGACGTGGAGACGTATCAAAGTTAAAATCTTCACGATGTAAAGAACACAAACCAGACGCTCTCGAATTTGTAGATTCTTGTTTTATAATATTTACAGAGACGGAACCAGGTCACGGGTCAGCAGTTCAACAATTTTTTTCGGGGTCAAATGGGTCGGATCAAGGTGTTCCTGACCCGATTTCGACCCGGTTTTATATCCGTTTTATTTTTGAAAGGAAAAAGAAATATTTCAAAGAAAAATGCGTATTGTGGAATTTTGTGCTCGATGTTGGTGCCAGCGGAGTGAAAAATGATTTCTCATACAAAAATATTGACGTCTCTTTCTTAAGGGGGACCCCGGTATGCTCGATTGGAGACCATGTTAAATAGGCTTTTTAGGTACAGTTTTCTCAAAAGCCATCAAACACTTTTTAACAAAAATTTTACCAGTTATTTATTAAAAATTTGTACACGTTTTAACGGGAGCTTTTTTTAAAATTTTAAAAAGACATTTATATTTTTAATAATTTTTAAAAAATAGACACTTTTAATCCGCCTTGTCTCTTCCTACAAATACATCGTATGTATGTGTGCTAATATCAGATTCAAACCTTTGATGGATTCTGAGAAAAATGTACCTAAACATTGAAAAAGTAAGTTTTAAGATAAACACGTTTAAAGTTAACACGTTAGTAAAATCATGCAATGCAATGATTATGATACGCTTTCCAACATACCAGAAATAATTACTCAAGTTATGAGGATAATGGCTGCAAAATAAATCTCACTCTTGTGCCCTGACCTTTGACCCCATTTCGATTATATTAAACAGAACCGGTTCAGTATACTTATGTACGACATACAAAAGTTTTGTCGCAATAGAAGCATTTTTAGTCAAGCTATGAGGATAATGGGTGTGAAATAAATCTCCCTCTTGTGCACTTAACTTTGTTCCCATTTCTATGATGTTCAACAAATTTGGTTCAGAATACCTCCGGAACAACATGATAAAGTTTTGTCTCAATCGAAGCATTTTTAGATAAGTTATGATGCATAAGGGCAATGGAATGGATCCCACTCCTATGTCTTGACCTTTGACCCCATTTCGTCCATTTTCAACAGGCTTCGTTCCCAGGTGATCTCCTACCACATACTAAAATTTCATCAAAATCGAAGCATATTTACATAAGTTATGACGCATAAGGGCAATGGAATGGATTCTGCTCCTATGCCCTGACGCATGACCCAATTTCTTCCATTTTCAATAAGGTTCGTCCTCAGTGATCCCCTACCACATACTAAAATTTCATCGAAATTGAATAATTTTTATGTGAGTTATCGTGCTGACCGACAGGCGGTCCGACAGAGAGACAAAGCTGGAGCATATACGCTTCTTCAACCTACGGTTGAAAAGCGTACAAAAGACTCATCAACAACTTATTACAGCTGCGCAGGGGGTGCGCTTTAATAGCATTTTAGAAGAAGAATTCCAGAAGATATTCCAAAAGTGGGAGGAACGTTGGGACACCTGTATTAGATGCAATGGACAGTATTTCGAAAATAATGACAACTTCCTTGATAATTAAGGTAAGCGTACGTTATTTTTTTATTTATTTATTTTTTTTTTCATAAAAGCACAGTTGTTTCGGAACAGCCCTTGTGCACTGAGAAAATTTCGCTGTTCTAAATAAAATATAGATCGTACTTTGTTATTATGGAATAAAGTATAAACTTCACATAGATCGACACAAATCAAAAAAAGGAACTTCTTACATGAAGCGCAGCGTTATTTCACTATTCATAAAGTTCTTCAATAAAAGATTGCCGTATCTTATAACTTATATATAAAACACAAAACGTCTGTTTCTCTGAAGCAGCAAAAAAAAAAAAAAAACTCTCGAACGCCGAAGTGTGGCATCGTGAAATTTGCATTTCTTATAAATACTGCAATTTCTAGTTCAAACGCAACTATTTTAAGATCTCTACGTTGTTCCGTCCGCGAGTTATGAATTAATTAATAAGCTAATCAATAAGGTCAGCGTCGTTTGCCACATCATCGTTATCTGAAAGCACGTGACTGAATCATCGCCGCGGCACATCCACAGGTGTTTCTGTTCTTTGAGAAATTGTGCATAAAAAAATGCAAAAACGAACTTCGCGAAATCTTAACGAAACGGGCTGAAATTTTTATCAACGCCATGAATTGGTAATAAGAGGAGTCCCTCAAAATTTCACTGGAATCCGGTCAAAACTTTTTAAAATAGGCATGGAATTTTTAATCCTTCGTAAACAGAAATATATACGCAGAAGCGGTTAATAAAATTTGGACGGCTAATTTAAAAAGTTATTTTCCGATTCAGGCAAAATTTGGAGGTCATGTTCTTATTAACGATTTATGGTGTTCATTAAAATTTCAGCCAGTTTCATAAAATATTCGCAAAGATACGTTTTTAACTTTTTTATCCCAGAAATTCGCCCCTCAAAGACGTCTGAAACTGAAAGCACGTGAAGAATTTGATGCTTCTCACACGGACAGCTGTATGTTGGAATGTCAAGAGCAACGGATGCAACAAAATTATATATTGTCACCGATGAGGGAGAAACCAAAAATGTTGTGTACGCCCAAGTGCTGAAATAATCACACCATGTATAAATAATTTGTAATGACCGAATTTCTGAAATCAGCTTTTTTCTTTCTTGCAAGTATCAATTTTTTCCCGATTTTTTCAGTTACATATGAGGGAATATGAAATTAAAAAGCCTAAATCCCGGGCAAAGCCAGGTATAGTAAAGCTAGTATTCAATAAAAGATTCCCTGTAAGTTACAAACAGTTCAGCATCGGAAGAGCTGAACACTTGGTACATGTGGCACTCGTTTCGCCATCATTCACTCACAGTCTAAAATTGAAAACCCCAGACGAATATTCATAATATCCGCTACTGCCGCATTTAAATATTTTCTGCGTACGTTTACATTTTTTTCTTTAAATTTGGGATTTAACGACCACCATGAGCAATTGTGAGGACTATAAGCGTCCGACGGTCCCTAATATGGGGTCGCTGGATCCAGGGTAGAGTCAGTGTCCAGACCATCGAGCAGACGCACCGCCCATGCACTCGAATCCAGCCCACCTGGGGTCAATTAGCGCCTGGGTTCATTCGGCCACCGGGATTTCTGCTGGTGTTCAAAATACACGCTTTTCCTAATGGGCTCCCAGCACTTTTTCTTCTGTGCACATTATTTTAAGATTTCTTCCACCCGAGTGGCTGAGTGGTCAGAAGTGTAGGTTTCTGGCTGGTCGCCGGAGTTTGAATCGAGTTTCTGCACGAGTCATAAACGGTTTGTTTGTTTTAAGATTCTGCCTGTCACCCATCCCTGAAACTAACGGCCCTAAATTAGGAACGGGGCGACTGCTTATTTTGGCACCCGATGGCGGTTGGGCGGTTTTGGAAGTACTTGAAGCATGCGCAGCTCTGTTATCGCTTAGGCATTCGACAGGTGCGAGTTCTAGCTGCAGTCTAAAAGGAATAGTGAGCGATTTGGTTGATTTGCGGAGATTTAACATCAAGTTGAAGACGGAAGACCAAACTGTGCATTTTCGCCATATTTTACTGTTTTACTTCCGCAAAGGGAAGAACGCGCGACAAGCTTGTGAAAAGTTGCGTAAAGTGTACGGTAATAATGTTCTACAAGAACGTCAGTGCCAGCGGAGGTTCGTAAAATTCCGTGCCGGTGATTTTGACTTCAACGATGCTCCTCGGTCCGGGAGGACCACCGAGGTTGATGACGACCAAATCATGGCACTGATCGAGTCAAACCCACTTTTCACGATACGGGAGATTGCAGACACATTGCACATCCATCATTCAAGCGTTCACGACCACCTGAAGAAGCTGGGATACGTAAGCAAGCTCGATGTGTGGGTTCGTCATGAACTCAAAGAAGCTCAATTGACCGGCGCGTATAAACATCTTGCGATATGCTCATTAAACGTGAGGAAAACGATCCTTTTTTGAAGCGACTGATAACTGGTGACAAAAAGTGGATTGTGTACAACAATGTGCTGCGCAAACGATCTTGGTCCCGACGTGCTGCTTCGCCTCAAACGACATCCAAAGCAGACATTCATCAGCGGAAGGTTCTGGTCTCACTGTGGTGGGATTTTAAAGGTGTCGTGTTTTTCGAGCTCCTACCACGGAACCAAACAATCGATTCGAATGTGTACTGTCGGCAACTGGACAGTTTGAACGAATCCCTCACCCAGACACGTCCAGAGCTCGTTCATCGTAAAGGTGTTGTGTTCCATCACGACAACGCCAGACCACACACAAGTTTGATCACCCGCCAAAAATTATTGGAGCTTGGGTGGGATGTGTTGCCACACCCAGCATACTTGCCTGACTTTGCGCCGTCAGACTTCCACTTGTTTCTCTCTCTTCAACAGTCCTTGGGTGGTATAACGTTCAATTCAGATGAGGATGTAAATCAGCACCTTGTACAGTTTTTCGCCTCGAAAGACAGGTCCTTCTATGAATGAGGCATTCTGCATCTCACTGAAAGATGGCAAAAGGTTATCGAACAAAACGGGCATTATATCATTGATTGATCTTTGTTCTTTCTATCAATAAATGACCTTTGCAGAACAAGACTAAAATCCGTCATGACTTTTCCGAAAACCCAATAACCCTTGGAGTGTTTTTTTTTTTTTTATGGTAGCCGTTAACCACTCTGTCCCTCCACAAATAAAGTTCTACGTCACGCAATTTCTTTCACACGAAGCTTAAGGTCAGAAAGTATTATCACTAAGAGAATGTTGCAGCTTACTAACATCGCATGAAACACTGGAGGAGGGAAATAGGGATAGAAAGTTAATTAAAAAATCGTACTTTCCTTGCAAGGCATGTAAAACGGACTGCTTCCAAAATGTTCCAGAAAACTGATGGTCAAAGATACTGACAGGCATATTGACAATGTACGAGGTAAGTGATTACGTAAGAGTGCATTCTATCTGAACCGCACATTTTTGCGGTTATCCTAGACGCTTAGGGCGTGTCAAAGGTCAGTTTTCAATGGTTCCCATGAATGTTGATTTCCTTAAAGTGGGTGGAAAAAGGAGACTGTATTTTGATTAGAATTTGGAACAGCATGTAGTAGACAGTGCAGCGTTTTCCCGGATAATTATTACTCATAATAATACCTCATATATCACTAAAAACATGATGTAAGACAGAAGCCCCAGCACTGTGGCAAAATCGTGACACGCGCCTTTCTAAGACATTTCGGACAGTGCCCTAAGCAAGGAACGCTCAAGATCAGTGCATTTGCAGAGATGCGAGGATATTTTCCCCTTCTTGGTGGATGGTATGCCCCTCGAATCAATTTCTGATTATGTGTGTGCGAATTTGGAAGAATAGAAAAAAAAAAAACACTTGTACAAAAATGTTCTGAAATTCACGAATCATTTTCCGCGATTTCTTTCTAGAATTAACGAAGAATGTTCTATGAAGCAATCATTTCCGTGCAATGACGGAATAAAAACTTGAATTTCACCGATTTTTAATTTTATAGTACAGGAACTGCATTCTATAGTGCAGGCAATTTTTAACGCGTAAGTACGATTGTTTAACATAAACATTGTTCCAAATGTTTGAACGCGATTTTCTCGAAACAACGTGTTTTGGTGATTTTACCAAGATATCTCGCAAACCGCTCGAGATAAATATAAACTGGAAATTTATACCGGATTTGTAAAACGCGATGACGCATTAATTATACGTGATATCTGATTGAATAAAAATGTTTTCACCATTTTAGAATAACGAATAAACTCGCATTTTTCCACATTTTTCGTTATCTGAAAGCCATATTTTGCATTTTGTTTATATTTTCAATTTTTTTAAGGGATACAATCAATAGAGAGAAGCCTAAGAAGAAGAAATATCCCTAGGATTTCCCGAAATCTTCAACCATTCGACTGTAATCGTGGTAAAATCGGATTTTACATAGTCTGCCTCCTTACGTTGCAGCGCCAATGTTATTCATCTGGGAATAAATATCGCGACATTTTCTTATTTCATCATTTTATACTAAACACCTCTACACAGACAACACGTTTTACATTTATTCGCGGCCTTGTTATAAACAATTAAACGCAAGCAACTTTTTGAAATGTCAAACATTCTTAGTCCCCTTTAAGGATTGTTGCATAACACACACACACACACACACAAAATTCGACGAGATATAATAATAATATGCTGTTCATGAAAGTAATCTGAATTATTGGATTTTTCTCCTTCTTTTCGCTCATAGAGGAGAATTGGTAAACACAGCGGTAATTTGTTTTTGCTAATTTCGGTTTACCTGTCGCAAACTGAGAACTAAAAAGCAAATATGTGAAAACAAAAGCATTAGATTTTTCCGATGTATTAACCGGTGAATGTAAACAGATTAGCATCTTAATTTTAGAAATGGATATACATAAAAGATGCATAGAATTGCGAAAACCTTATCAGGCCAGATGCTTTATTCAGTTAATTTAAGTTACCTTACTTTAAAATTATCCGTATTCATGCACAGCATATCGATTATTGCGCAGCATCGACAAGAATACCTCAGAATAGAGCTAAGAAAATGTATTTTTTTTTTTAAATCGTGTTGATTCCGCGCATCACAGAGCCGTGTTTGATGCTCCGTGGATTAGAGCGTTTGAGGTTATTTGGAAAACTAAAAATGAAACATAAACTGCAGTTTATTAGCACGGTCTAGCTAAAGTGAGTTTTTTTATTTGATTGGAGGTTTTTTTTTTTTTTTGATTGGAGGTTTAACGACCACCGTGAGCAACTCAATGGGCTATAAGCAGTCGCCCGTCCCTAATTTAGGGTCACTGGTTCCAGGGAAGGGAGAGAGCCAGTGCCGTAAGACAAACACAACATCCATGCCTCACCGGGATTCGAACCCGGACCCCTTACGGACGAATGATCAGAGGCCAACGCCTTAGACCACTGCGCCACCGGGGCGGCGATTGGAGGTTGAACGACTGCCGTAAGCACTTCGGTGGGCTATAAGCAGACGCCTGTCCCTAATTTAGAAACACTGGTTCCAGGGAAAGAGATACCCAGTTCTGTAAGACAAACACAACATTCATGTCATACCGGGATTCGAACCCGGATCAAACTTGGACGAATTATCAGAGAACAGCGCTTAGACCACTGTGCCACAAGGGCGGCTTTTTTTTTTTTTTTATTATGATCATTTGTTTTATTTTTTTATTATTGGAGGTTTAACAATCACCGTGAGCAACTCAGTCGACTATAAGTAGCCGCAGATCCCTAATTTAGGGCAACTAGTTCCAGGGAAGGGAGACAGCCAGCGCCGTAAGACAAACCCCAGGTAGCAATATCATGTTGGACCAACCGTGGGCTTTCAACGGTCGGCCCAGCGACGAGGCGACTCGGCGGCCAACAATTGGATATGTGTTGGTTCAACGATTGGACCCACATTGAACAACTGTTCCAAACAGTTCTCCAATGTGATCATGCGTTCTTGGACAACCATGGTTGGTCATGTGTTGTTTGACAACCATCGGACAACCGTTAAGTGGTCATTTGTTGATAAATGGTTGGTCATGTGTGGTTGGAAAAACCGTTGGCCAATCTTCGATAAACAACGCAACCTTCGCGCGAAGCTGTCGACCCAAAAATATCATTGGGCCAACCGTTGGCCAATGTCAGTGTGCTACTTGGGACACAGCATCCATACCTCACCAGGATTCGAACCTGGACCTATCTTGGACGAATGATCAGAAAACATCGCTTAGAGCAGTGCGCTACCGTGGCGGCTTTTTTGTTTTTGTTTATGATTGAAGGTTTAACACGATCACCGTGAGCATCTCAATGGGCTATAAGCAGTCGCCCGTCTCTAAGTTAGGGATGCCGCCCCGGTGGCACAGTGGTCTAAGCGATAGCCTCTGATCATTCGTCCGAACGGGGTTCCGGGTTCGAATCCCGGTGAGGCATGGATGTTGTGTTTGTCTTACGGCACTGTCTCTCTCCCTTCCCTGGAACCAGTGGCCCTAAATTAGGGACGGGCGACTGCTTATATAGCCCACTGAGTTGCTCACGGTGGTCGTTAAACCTCCAATCAAAAAAAAAAAAAGTTGGACACTGGTTCCACGGAGGGAGCCAGTGCCGTAAAACAAACACAACATACATGCCTCACCGTATTCGAACCCGGACCCTTCTCAGACGAGTGGTCATAAGCCAGCGCCTAGACCACTACACCAGCGGAGTGGCATACAGTGAGTTAACACTTTATTAGGTACATTTCCTTCGCCACATAAATGTCATACTCCAACACCCGAGAAGAATCGTCAGCTCTGTGTGCTGTAAAACTCAGGTAGACCAGCTCGTCAAGTATCAGGGAGCGCTCAGTTGCGTGTCGGAATGGGCAAAACGAGTGCTCTGAGGGACTTTGAACGTGGCATAATAGTTGGTTTCAAGAGTGTCACTTTAATCTCCCTAACGGCTACCCTCCTGTGCTTTTCTGGAACAACCGTAGCAAGGGCTTGCTCTGAATGTGGCGACATGAAAAATAATCCAGTAATTAGCCAGTAATTGCTTGATTGATTAGAAATTAATAAAGCAATCTGAAACCCCGGGGGATAAAATCAGCTGATGGATTAGAGATGGAGAGCGAATGAGAGTTGCGCAAGCAAGCCAAGGGGCTACGGCCCAGCAAAGACCTGCAGAATTCAAAACGGGTAGGCTGAGGGTCATCTAAGAACGCACCACGTATCGAAATTGGGCTGCAACAGCTGATGACTATGCGACAATGTTAGCGCAAAACTACAAAGCGGGCGTGGAATAGGCGCGGGAACATCGACACCAGAGCGTTGAGGACAGGAAAAGTGTCGCCTGCAAGGACGAATCGAGTGTTCTTTATGCATCAGGTGAACGGAAGGTTCCGAACTTCGCTCAAGCAACATGAGGCCACGGATATATCCTGCCAGGTATCAACAGTACAAGTGTGAGAAATGTTTTCCCGGCACGCATTAGGTCTACAGATATCCATTGAATGACATCTGAACATTGTCGCTGAACAAAAAATTGATGCCCATGCGCAGGAAGATGAACATTTCCCGCGGGATAACGCACTCACTCGTAAATCTTCATAAGGCTCATACTGTTCCCGAATGATTTCAGGAACATTCTAATGAGTTCTCGTTGTTTTAGTGGTCTATACACTCCTAGAGCTTAAAAAACTTATCGAGCATATCTGGAATGAGTTGAAACGGTGTGTTATCTGCGAGACTAACGCTCCCCTCCCCACAGCCATCATTTTTTTTTTTTTTTTTTTTTTTTTGGATTGAAGGTTTAACGACCACCGTGAGCAACTCAATGATATTAGAAGTCTCCCGTCCGTAATTTAGGGTCACTGGCTCCAGAGAAAGAACAGAACCAGTGAACCAGTGCCGTAAGACAAACACAATATCCATGCCTCACGGGATTTGAACGTGGACCCTTCTCAGACGAGTGGTAATAAGCCATCGCTTAGACCACTGCGCCACCCCGTCAAATTTGCAGCAAATGCGCAACTAAGTAATTTTGACATGGTGCATCAGTATTGTACAATGCTTCGAGAATCTAAAATGTTCTATGCGCCAACGAATTCGGGCTATTTCGCAGGCCGAAGATGGCTCAACAGGCTATTGATGCCTAATAAACTGCCATCACAGTGTAGAAAATCGCCAAAAGACACTCATTTACATTTTCCAACTGTAGAAGAATGATTAATTCCTTTAGGTTGAATATTACGCTTCGTTGATAATGAAGCCTTAAATTGCTTTTGAGTTCATTCGAGACATGAGAAATATTATGCATATTGAGAAACTGTTACGTTTGCTCTCGAAATACCACATGATTACGTACGAAGGGGATTCAATTTTGATGTGCTGAGTACAATACTATCGGGTCCAATAAAAGTGTGGGAATACTTGAATAAGTAGACTTTTTCTTTTCTGACCGTTTTGCTATTTAGTTAATAAGCATGTATTAATTGTTCAGTTAAGCTATCCAATGTACGACTTCACGCTACGGAACTTTTATTCAGTAGGAAGGTAATTCACATTTATGTTAGTGTTTTGGTGTAACACCTACACATTTATGTAACCCAAATACACTAAAACCATTACAATTGACATTGCGCAAAGCGGAAAGAAAACATTAAAACTGAGGCTCGCGCTTATCAACTACGTAGTTACTTTTTAGTCAGAAACATGGACACCACACGCTTCGATGATATATATATCAGGTCGTTCGAAAAATAATGGCCGATTTTCTGAGGTGCAACATTCAATTCTCTCACAATGCTTGTAGACCAACCCTCTCGTAGCTCCATTCGTAGAAGTTGAAGGGCGACTCGGACAACACATACACGCCAAAATCGGTTGAGCTGCAGTCGTTGCTACTGGTGTGAGAGTGGTTTATGCAACATGTTAGAAAGGAGTGAGTTGTGGGTAATTCTGCTTCAAGAGTTCAAATTGGAGCATAATGCGACACAAACCCATCATAATGGGGTCGACGCATGGGGCGAGGATGCAACATCAGGGCGTAATGTTCATCGGTGGTTTGAAAGGTTTCGTTCCGGTGACACGAGCTAACAAGTTGAGGAGGGCCCAGAACGACATTCGCTCATTGATAACGACGATCTGAAGTCAAATGTGGAGGCAAATCCTCGCGTCACAGTCAGAGAACTCGTCAAGGAGTACAACGGAAACCATTTCTGAACATCTTCGCCAAATTGGTTAGGTCAAGTCAATACGTGGGTAATACACCAACTGATAGAGCATCAGAAACAACAACGATTTGAGAATATCCAGTAACCTTCTGCTTCGCAGGAAAAAAAAGGACCTACTTCATCGCATCGTAACCAGTGCAAAACGTAGTGTGCTATACGACAACCACAAGAGAGTGGCTGAACCATGGTGAACTACCAAAACCACATCCTAAACCAACGTTGACGCCAAAGAAGGTTTTGTTGAGAGTGCGATGGACTGTTCACAGTGCCATACAGTACAGGATTTCGAAGGCTGCTGAAAGCATTATATCTGTCACATACTGTGAAGAAATTGACCGAATGCATCAGAAGTTGTATTCCAAGCAGCCATCTTTGGTGGACAGTGTGGTGGCCTGTTCACCGTGTCATACAGTACAGGACTTTGAATGCTACTGAAAGCATTACTTCTGTCACATACTCTGAAGAAATTGACCAAATGCACCAGAAGTTGTATTCCAAGCAGCAATCTCTGGTAGACAGGAAGTGCCCTCCTACATTAACAACGAGAGACCACACGTGCAACAAATGAGGAAATAGAAACTACATGAACAGAGGTTCTAAAATCGTCCCACACAAAGCTTACTCGCCTGACATGGCACCTACGGGTTTCCACCTGTTCATGCATTTTAGCAATTACCTCAAAGACAGGACCTTCAGAAACCGAAAGGAGAACGAAACTTCATTCCGGGACTTTCTTGCATCCAGGGAGACAGAGTCCTTCTGCCTTTGAAACACTCCTCACTTGCTCGGAAAGGTGTACAGTTGCTGAAGCAGCTTCTTTTTTTTTTTTTTTTTTTTTTTTTGATTGGAGGTTTAACGACCACCGTGAACAACTCAATGGGCTATAAGCAGTCGCCCGTCCATAATTTAGGGTCACTGGTTCCAGGGAAGGGAGAGAGTCAGTGCCGTAAGACAAACACAACACCCATGCCTCACCGGGATTCTAACCCGGACCCTGTTCAGATTTTTTTTGATTGGAGGTTTAACGACCACCGTGAGCAACTCAGTGGGCTATAAGCAGTCGCCCGTCCCTAATTTAGGGTCACTGGCTCCAGGGAAGGGAGAAAGTCAGTACCGTAAGACAAACACAACACCCATGCCTCACCGGGATTCGAACCCACACCCCGTTCAGACGAATAATCAGAGGCCATCGCTTAGACCACGGCGCCACCGGGGCGGCATGAAGGCGCTTCTTTCGATAAAACAATGTTGTGTGCTATGAGGTACGTATCGTTCATTTTTACCCTCCAAATCGGCCATTATTTTTCGAACGACCTGGTAGAATAAATTTGAAGATGACAATCCGTTTTTCTTTCCAACCGTAGATTGAAGAGGCGTCCATGCTCCAGCTTTGTCCGTCTGTCCGTCCGTACGTTAACTCGCGTAAAAATAGTTCGATTTCGATGAAATTTTAGTATGTGGTAGGAGACCACTTAAGGACGAACCCTATTGAACATAGGCGAAACGGGGTCAAAGGTTAGGACATAGGAGCGGGATGCATTCCATGCCGTTATGCGTCATAACGTGCGTAAAAATGATTCGATTTCGGTGAAATTTTAGTATGCGGTAAAGGGCAACCTGGGAACGAACCCTATTGAAAATGGGTTAAATGGGGTCAAAGGTCAGGACATAGGACAGGGATCCATTCCATCGCCCTTATGGTTCGATTGAGACAAAACTTTATTATGTTGATCCGGAAGTATACTTAACCGGTTCTGTTGGATATCATCGAAACGGGGTCAAAGGTCAGGGCATAGGAGCGAGATTTATTCTACAGCCATTATCCTCATAAATCAAGTAATGATTTCTGGTATGTCGGAAAACGTATCATAATCAATGCATTGCATGATATTACTAACTTTTTTGGTGTAAATATGAAAAGGATGGTAAGTCAGATAACATCTGAGAACTTGAAAATTTCGTCGTCCTGGAGCGGGACCCGAACTCTCGCCTCCCAGATAGCGCACGGGTGTGCTAACCACTACATCATCCAGAACGATCAAGTCTCAAGTTTCCGATTAATTTGAATATAACCATCACAGGATTCGCTAGTCGAAGCAACCGGCATTGATGTGTAGCGAATTTGGAGGTTAAGAATCCTATCCAGTGATGCCAGAAGGAGCAGATAAATCATGAAAGGAATACGGGATGACACCATACAATACAAAGTTTGAAGATGACAAACCGTTTCTTACGCTTTTCAACCGTAGGTTGAAGAAGCGTATATGCTCCAGCTATGCCCGTCCACACCATAACTAGCTTAAAAATGATTCGATTCCGATGACATTTTAGTATGTGGTAGGGGACCACCTACGAACGAACCCTATTTGAAATGGGGTCAAAGGTCAGGACATAGGAGCGGGATACATTTCATTGACCTTATGCGTTATAACTTACGTAAGAATACTTCGATTGAGACAAAACTTTATCTTGTTGTTCCGGAGCTATACTTAATCGGTTCTGTTGAATATAATCGAAATGTGGTTAAAGGTCAGGGCATAAGTGCGACATTAATTGTACAGCCATTATCCTCATAACTTGAGTAATGATTTCTGGTATGTTGGAAAGCGTATCGTAATCAATGCATTGCATGATTTTACAGACTTGTTTGGTGTAAATATGATAAGGATGGCAAGTCATATAATATCCGAAAAATTAACAATTTCGTCGTCCTGGAGCGGGAATCGAACCCGCGTCTTCCAGATAACGCCCGGGTATGCTAACCACTACACCACCCAGAACGACCAAGTCTCAAGTTTACGAGATTAATTTGAATAGAATAATATTGGTTCGGCGATGCTAGAACTTTAAGTTTTAAGGTCATTTGAATAAATTAAACTATTTTAAGAACACTAACATTCTAAATTGTATCGCTGCCTCGGTGGCGCAATGGTTTAAGCGCTGGCTTACGATCAATCGTCTGAGAAGTGTCCGAGTTCGAATCCCGGTGAGACATGGATGTTGTGTTTGTCTTACGGCTCCGGCTCTCTCAATTTCCTGGGACCAGTGACCCTAAATTAGGAACGGGCGACTGCTTATAGCCCATTGAGTTACTCCCGGTGGTCGTTAAACCTCCAATAATAAAAAAAATTATCGCTGGTGTTGAAGTCGTAGATAAAAAAAATAATTGCACAAGAAAATAGATGACTTCCAAGATAGTACCTTCCGGGATTCAACAATAATATAATTCTGCTCAGCCGTTCAATGTCCTTTCATACTTGCTCCCAGTACGCCAAGTATGCAACACATCAATAGTACGTGATTTGTATGAAAACGAAGAACAGACTTCAACTACTATTTTGTAATAAAATATGTTTGACAATCATCACTCACAGTCCTGAGATATAGTTCGCTTACACTGAAGAGCAATTGAATTAGAGACAGCTGGCGTTATGCAAACGTGGCGCTGTGGGCGGCCCTGTAAATGGAAACGACACGAAGTATGCAGCGATCCGACAATATAAGGAGTGATGCGACGGGAATCAGTAAGAGTCGGACACTGTATGGGTAAGACGAAGGATCTAAGTGCATTTGATCGTGGGAAAATTGTCGGGGCCCGACGAATGGGTCACTCCATCTAGGAAGTCGTGCTGGCACTGGGATTTTAACGAGCCACTGTGTCACGGGTGCACCATGAGTACATCGAATCCGTTAAAACCATGCCTGCAAGGGCCAACTGCCGTGAACAACAGCGTACGAATGAGCAGGGACATCGTCGGCTAGCTCGCATTGCAACAGCGGATAGACGGGCCACAATGCAAGAAATCATTCGGCAATTTAACGCTGGTGCACAAAAACGTGTAAGCAGCCACACCATCCAGAACCATCTCTTCGTTATGGGGTACAGAAGCCATCGTCCTACGAGGGTACCGCTGCTGACCGCACATCACAAGGTGCAAAGATTAGCATGGGCGTGGGAACATCACCCCTGGACCCTATACATGTCATGTGTAAAAATGTTGCCTGGGCTGACGAGTCCAAATTCACGTTGGTACAGGCGGATGACAGGTTACGAGAACGGCGAAAACCACATGAAGTGGTGGATCCTTCTTTTCAGCAGGGAACTTTTCAAGTTGGTGGGGGTGCCATTCTCGTCTGGGGACTGTTTACGTGGACTGAAATGGGACCCCTGGTACGTGTGACATCATCCCTCACAGGTCAACGTTACCGGGATATCCTGGACGACCATTTGCTCCCGTTTGTGCGTCTTCAACATCCCACTGGGGACCTCATCCTGCAACAAGACAATGCAGCTCCCGAATTGTATCCGAATGGTTGGATGAACACTCCACCGACGTGACCTAGCTTCCTTGGTCAGCTAGGTCACCTGACCTTAATCCCATCGAGCACATGTGGGATGCCATCGGGAGAGATGTTCGAGGCCCTGACCCCCACCCCCCCATCAAATCTTCGTGAACTGTGGAAACTTGTTTAGGGGTCGTTGATCCGTATGGCTTCCTAACGCTTCCGGTGTTTTGTCGAGTCCATGCCGAGACGAATCGCCGCCGTCATCAGGGCGAAAGGTGGTGCTACACGTTACTAGACAGGTATCTCTAATTCAATTGCTCTGCAGTGTATATCAAATCCACAGTATTTACAGTAATCAATGCATAACAAATCGTACTCTTCTGATAGCATATCCTTAGCCTACATAACATTTTACTGGCGCTCGCCTTACACAGTCAGTATATCACTCTTATCATTTTTTTAGCTTTCACTGTACTTTGATCCACTGTCAGGTTTTTTACTTTGACTAGATCGTAGAAAGGGATAATGTGCCATTAAGTTAGAAAATTTTTAACGAGAAGAAACTAAATTTACATAAGAGCACAAAAATTCAAAGGGAAGGTTTAATTAGAGGTATACACCAGTGATGGCTCTCCACACAGCATTAGAAGTGCCTTTATATGAAATGCTTTCAGGTATGGCAGTATTCCGCAGTGATATTAATTTTAAATTATATTGAAGACATTCTTCAGTACATGGACTTGCCGACTTTTATCGATTCAACACTGAAAAAAATTCAAGTTGTATCAATCCGTAATCTTTTCATTGCTAACTGTGTGCGAGTTTCTTATTTACTGCTTTGTTATCACTCCACGAATTTTGCCGTTTACTTTTTCGTCCCGAGTTTTTTCGACGTCAACACATTTAGAGGAAGATTTACACGAGCAGTTTTCCAGAGTGGGGGTGGTTTCCAGCAATAGTGACTGCCTTTAACAAGAACCCATCCTTCAATTGGGTATGGTTTTCCTCTTATTTAAAAAGGTCTCTTGAGATGTGGAAAAATGCTGTTTTATCACGATTCACTCCATCACACAAGACGTCTTTGTTACGTAAAATAACAAATGTATCTGCCGGAGCACAACACGGGAACTGGAGCGCACACGAACTTAGCAAAAGAAACGAAACAAACCGCAACCGAATGAAAAGGAAACCGCTACGGAAAAATGTGTTAAAAATGCTGCGCAATTACTCTTCGAAAGTGTTCCAAAATAAGATGTGTTGTTCGCATCTGCTTCTTATACTTTTTGCTTTAAATTGGAGCACCCAATTCAGCAGATACATTCTTATATTTTAAACCACTAATGTAGAAACGTCTTTTTGAAACATGCGAATCAGTTTTGTGTTCTCCTTTTTAAGAAGATGATTCGGCATTCTTCAGACCGCTTTTGACATTCTGTAACCGCTAAAATGAACTGGCTTGGAAAAAAAAAATGAAAATCCCTTTCGCCTGAGGCATCACAGGAAGAAGTTCGTCTTCAGTTGTGAAAGCCATACCTAAATAGAAAAAGATAGAGGATATCATGCTTAGAGTTTACATTGTTTGCTAACCTTTTAAATTCTCTTATCGAAGCTTGTTTACGCCGAATGATTCCTATAAATCCGCGGTACCAAATATTTTTCAATAATAAAATTCAATTTTTTTTTCCATTACTCACTTACTGTTGCGTTTTCGTATTTCCTTTATGGCGAAACAACTGGAAACGTAAGTTTGAAATGACATCTTGATGTGAACAAGTAAAGAAGAGTAGCCAGTGCATAAATTATGAGACATTTTTACGTTCAGAAGAAACGGGGAGAATGGTGCGGTACGATGAGCAATAGTTTCTTTCCGAATTTGGTTGTCTATCGATGAAAAGCGCCCGTAAAACTTTCCATGGAAATTCCTAACGAAAAATAAGATGGTATATCTGTGAAATTCCGTTTTCTTTACTTAATCAGGTCGCTTTTAACATTTTTTAAATTACCAAAGCTGTTCAGTTTGATTAAATAAGAACTGACAGCGGTTTGTCCTATCTGTTTATCTATAAAAGTAATCAGATAGAGAAGTACGCCCCCTCCAGAAATCTGTTGTTTCTGTTAGCTCAATAGATCGAGAGATATACTATACAATAGATGACGTCATTTTCTGCTACATAAGACGAAAAATCACAATACTAGTCTAAGGGTTCGGAAAAGAAAAATATCTCATCAAAATGTCTTCTTCGGAGCAGCTTTTTTTTTTTTTTTTTTTTTCGCCATATGTCAATTTTTAGTTGCAGCTTTCCTTCTCAAATTTCTGCTCTAGTTTGTGTTGCTCTAAAGATTAAATGCAAATAAAATCCAATCAAGTTTTTCAAAAGAGAATAGCTCTTCTCATTTCACACGGCAAAAGTGAAACACGGAATGTAGTCAAAATTATTCCAACAAGCAGAAAGTTATTATGAAATAATTCAAAAAGTTATTCCAAACTGATTGTCTGTCACTTTTCTATAAAACACGATAAAAATGTGGTTGAAAATATTCCACTAGATGCAATCAGCAGGGCCAGCTTTAGTGTTCGTGACGCCCAGTGAGACAATTTTTGCTGACACCCAACTCCTAGCCTTTTTAACGTAGAACTACTTCTAACTTCGCGGATAGTATGGAGCGGCTTACGGCCGACCTACTGTAACAAAAATAAACTGCTGGCCACCCAAAATGCAACATCAAGAAGGAAGCATCCGATTGGCCTGAAATTCGCAGCATGCGTCGCCCGCGAGAGGACATGCGAACGATTAGCATTGCAAGGCATATGCAAATCATGTGCGACCGGCACGCCACCGAGAAGCACTATAAGAATGGTGAATAGAAGGCCGGGTGTAATTAGTGGAAGTGTGTTGTGCTGCCGGACCTGTGCTTGGGTAGCTTCCTGATGCCTCGTCGCAGAATACGTCAGTCATTCCAGCACGTTTCGGAGTTCGACAGAGGACGAATAGTGGCTTTTCGCGACAGCGTTTTATCGTACCGAGACATCGGCGCCCGTTTGGGACGACATCCAGCCACAGTGAGGCGAGTATCGATTCGGTGGGTGCAGGAGGGACGGACGGGCACACCACCGAACGAGAGCACCGGCATGTGGTGCGGTGGGCATTGACGGCACGCACCGCCACATCACGAACGTTAGCGCAGGAATTAGTGTGTGTTGCACAACAACCTGTGTCAGCACGTACCGTTCGACGTCGTCTGCAGGAGCGGGGACTTGTCGCACGGCGCCCATTGCTCCGATTACCATTGACGTTACACCACCGACGAGTGCTGCAGCAGTGGACTACGGAATCCACCACCGGCGAGTCCGGCCGCACTTGGACTACGGAATGGCACGACATTGTCTTCTCCGACGAATCCTGCTTCTGCCTGCAACACCACGATGGTCGGATCTGCGTGTGGCGGCACCACGGCAAGAGACTGTATGACGCCTGCATCATGAATGGTCGCCTAGCGTTATGGTTTGAGGCGCAATTGGATATGACACCCGCAACTCTCTGGTACGCATCGACGGTACACTCAACAGCCACTGCTACATCGACGTTTTGGAGCCTGTAGTCCTCCCTTACCTGCAGGACCTGCCAGCGACCACGTTTCAACACGACAATGCGCGCCCGCAAGTGGCACGCAGCTTGCAGCAATTCTTCATGGCCCACCTGGTGTCACTGCTGCCGTGGCCCGCCTGTTCTCCCAATGTAGCCCATCGAACACGTCTGGTCATTGATCAGCAACCAAGTGGCCCGTCAAGCCCCACCCGCGGCTACGCCTGATGAAATGTGGCAACGTGTGGAAGCCGCCTGGACCGACATGCCCCAAGCCCACATCCAAAGCCTCTTTCGTTCGATGCCGCGGCGTGTAGCGGCCGTTATTGCCAGCCCACACGAACTATTGATGTCTGCGTGTTCCGCAAGTCGCACAGGCCTGTAAGCTCAATCGTTTCATCCTTGCATCTGTTATTATGTGTCCAGTAAATTTGGCTTTGCTATCTCGTGTCTTTCTTGGTGTTGCATTTTGGGTGGCCAGCAGTGTAGGTCCCAATTGAAATCATTATAACTTTAAAAATACGTACCGCACACTAATCGTGTTAGCATATTCGTAAACAGCATGGAGTCCGATTCGTGTAATGCGCAATACATCGTGCGCGCGACGCTCCCTTCGCTGCCTGCGCGCGGGGAAGATGATGCAATATTTCTGGGTGTGCCGCCGCGTTTGACTCAGTCTATCTTGACAACCGTTACCGCAACAGGACTGTGCGTGGTATCGTTTTAAAGATCTCGCCAAGATTTATTTAAATATACGAACACAAATTTTTGAAGATGACAATCCGATTTTTGGTGTAAATGTGACAAGGATGGTAAGTCAGATAATATCCGAAAATTTGAAAATTTCATCATCCTGGAGCGGAACGATGAAATTTTCAAGTTTTCGGATATTATCTGACTTAGAATCCTTGTCGCATTTACACCAAAAATCGGATTGCCATCTTCAAAAATTTGTAATATATGGTGTAATCCCATATTTTTTTCATGATACGAAGAACATTTCGCAGTGATTTGAACTGAACATTTTAAAAATTGTTTTTCTTGTGAACGGATAAAAACTCTTGACGATATGGCAGTTTATCTGAACAAACGTGAGTGCAAAACAACTGTGCGTGGTATCGTTTAAAAACTCCCGACGAGATCTATTCAAATATATAAAGAATATACACTATCTACCAACAAGTAATTGGACACGTCTGATAGATAAGGAAAACGAAGTTTATTAACCTTCAATAGTTGGTGGAGCCTGCACGAGAGGCGAGTACAGCTGCTACCCTCAGGGGCATACTCTTAACTAGGCGTTGTACGACGGCTAGTGGTATTTTCTCCCACTCGGCTTGGAGAAGACAGGTCAGTTCCATCACCGATTTCGGACGGTGAGAGCACCCCGTAAGTCGACGCTCCAACTCGTTCCAAAGGTGCTCGATAGGGTTAAGGTCCGGGCTCTGCGCAGGACAGTCCATTCGATTAACCCCATTTTCACCGTACCAAGCCATGGTAGACCTCGCAACATGACAGGTGGCATTGTCATCCTGAAAGTAACATGGGTCCACCCCGTAAAACTGCCACAACGTAGGAAGCGCATGGTCATCAAAAATGGTGCAGTAGGTCTCGGCGTTGAGTCTACCAGGAATTGCGACCAAGGGTCCCGTGCTATACCAGGAGAAACACCCCCATAGCATAATTCCATAGCCGCCGAATTTCACAGTTGGCACAATACATTCCGGCCGGAGGCGTTCTCCAGGCAGACGCCAAATCCAGACCCTGTCATTCGAACAGTAGAGCATGAACCTTGATTCGTTGCTCCAGAGAACCTGTTTCCACTGTTCAACGGTCCACTGTCGACGTTCTTTGAACTACATTAGCCGAGCAGCACTATTGGACTTGGTGATCAATGGCTTGTGGGCGGCAGCACGTTCATGATTACCGTGCAGATGGGCTTCCTTACGGATGGTAATCATCGAAAGAACACTCGCGGATGCCTGTTGAAACTCCTCGCGGATGTGGCCCATCGATTTGGGGCGGTTTTTCCGAATTTCTCTGGCCAGCACCCGTCGGTTTCTAACTCCCAGTTTTGTGGGTCTTCCGGGTCGGGGCACATTCCGACAGTCATCTCTCATCTTCCATTTGCCAATAACGTAGGCCACTGTCGATTTTGGGTACTTCAACTAGCTGGATATGTCACGTATGGAACGGCCGTTTCTGTGATACCCGAAGATTACACCTTTCTCGAAATCAGAGAGCTCCGAACTGCGTGGCATCTTGCACGCGACTGGTTGCGTTGTTGTTTCCCCGCACGATATTTAACGTCGGCGGCCGTGACGTGTTCCAGGACCGCAGATATCGTCGATTGTAGGTGTGTCCAATTACTTGTTGGTAGATAGTGTATCTCAGTTGTTTAAACTAAATTTAAAAAATATATATTTTTATCTGAAGAGGTTAACATTCTCGACAATGCCGCGGCATTCGCTGAATTAACGCAAAGGAAAAGTAGAGAAAATCAAAACCAGAGGCAAGAAAGAGCATGTGATGAGGAATATAAGATGCCCAAGAAGACAGAGCACCACGTTGGATAATTCGTGTATCGATCTGCTTTGTGTTCGCAATGTATTGAGCATTACTTGCAAAAATTATGTAAGCTACTTTTCATATCCTAGACTTGAGTTGGCTTTAACAAATTAAATAAACGCTTTGGAACCATACTGGACTAGTTCATTTCAACTCTCCGATCTGCAAGCCGTAATTCTATGTTCCAAACTGACGGCTCAATCAGATCAAATTATAATATGTAGAGGATTTTAGGAAGGGAGTGTCTGACCCCTGGTCTAAAACAACCCTTAGAAATAGGAAGCTAGGAAATTTGCGCTAGAGTGCCCGACAGAAAAGGGACACGGAAGCTGAGTAGAAAGGGGGAGAAAGACGCCATTATTTATTACCGGGGGCCAGTACCCGGGATCCGACGGCTTAACGTGCCCATGCGACGCACGGCGGATATTTATTAAATCGAGCGTTCGCACCTGCCCGGGATCGAACCTGAGGTCATTTCCGTGGCAGTCACAAACGTTGCCCACTAGGCCATCCGTGACTCATATGCCGCGGGTGGCCTAGTGGTTAACGCGGCTCAATCAGAACTGAGCCTAACTATATATATATACACTGCCGGAAAGTGAACAAAAAACACAAAGAAGGAATTGGCGGACGATCATGAAATTTACATATGTTAATGGAGTCGAGTTTACGTAGGTGTGATGTTAATTTCGGGACCAACCGGTGAGCGCTTACGCCACAGCACTGCATAATATGCAAATTATCGTCGGTGGTATTTAAGGAGTACGGCGAAGTGAATGTAATCAGTCGTCGGCGTACGGAGTCGTGCGAAGACCCTGAAGAAGCTGCAATGCCTGGACATGGAAGACGTGTACGATTTCAACAATCGGAATTTGATCGAGGTCGTCTAGTCGGACTCCGCGAGGCCGGGTGGTCGTAACGTCGTATTGCGGAGCGAATTGGACGTAAAGTATCGGTGGTGGTACGATGGTGGCGTAGATGGTCCGAGAAACATTCCCACACGAGAAGACGTGGAACCGGGAGTCACAGACGGACTGATGAGCGGACCGATCGACGCATAAGAAGAGCGGCGTTGTCAAGCAGAACATCCACTGCGACGCAAATTCGAGCTGCTGTTGCACCTGAGGTGACTGTGCGAACAATCCGCAAACGTCTACTGGATGCAGGACTACGTGCACGTGCGCCTCTGGTATGTGTACCTCGGACTCCAGCCTACCGTCAGGAACGGCTGCAGTGGTGTCGCCAACGTCTGCACTGGAGAACGCAATGGCGATCTGTCGTGTTCAGCGATGAAATCAGATTCTGCTTGGGAGCCTCCGATAGCCGTATGCGTGTTCGCAGACGCACAGGGGAGCGCTTCACCCTTCTTGCATCCGCCAGCAACACACATGGCCTACACCTGGTCTGCTGGTGTGGGGAGCGATTAGGTATCACTCCCGTACACAACTAGTGTTTGTACCGGGTACGTTAAACAGCACCTCCTAAATCAACAACATCATTCAGCCCGTTGTTGTGCCATTTGTAAGGTCGGTCCATCGTGGTGTTTTCCAGCAAGATAACACACGCCCACACACGGCACGTGCAACGCAACATGCACTTCAGGGTGTGAGACAACTTCCATGGCCTGCACATTCACCGGATTTGTCCCCCATTGAGCACGTTTGGGATTTTTTGGGACAACGACTTATCCGGTCACCACGGCCAGCCACGACCATCCCCGATTTACGCGTCCAGGTTGAGGATGCTTGGAACTGAATACCCCAAACTTACATCCAACATCTGTACGACCGACTCCATGCCAGAATTGCGCAGTGTGACGCAATTCATGGCGGTTCAACCTCGTACTAACCATGTTACATGGAAATGTTATTTTTCAGTTTACCAGCAAATACAGCTGTATTTTAGCATAATGTTTTGATCACGTTATCCTCAGTATTCCGTTATTATGCTGTATAAATTTCGTTGGTTTCAGACGTCTCCTTCTTGGTGTTCTTTTTTCACTTTCCGCCGGTGTATATACTACGCCACCCGCGGCTCAATCAGAACTGAGCCTAACTAACTAACTATATATATATATATTTTATGTGTGACAAGATTTTCATCTTATTTTTATGTTATGATTTAATGTTTTTTATGGTTATCATTCGAATATCTCTGGTATATTTTCATTTGTTTAACTTTTGTAAGCAAAAACGGAGTGAAAAAGTCGGGTGTCAGATTTTCAGGCCACCACAGATGGCACACTTCATAATTTTTAAGATGTAAAATCTGAAGCATTTTCGGAAAAAAATTAGTGATGTCTATGTCTTTGAATTGGAGACAACTTTTTTTTTTCTTTTTTGAACTGTACCTGTTTTATCATTAGGTGTTACATTTATCCACACTACTGCTGCATACCTGATATTGAAAACGCCAATTTAAATGTTAAACGAGGAATATTATTTTATGAAATATTAAATTTGTGAAAGTACCAATACAAATTAATGTATTCAGCAAAATACGGTTAAAAAAAATAAAATTTGTCTGCTTAATAATTTCTAAAATTTATATCATTACCACGTAACAGTTAATACATGCATCAAAGGTTTTCCTGCTAAGTACTGCACTGTAGAATACACTTTTCTATAACAGCAAAAAATTGCACTGGTAGCAAATTTCGCTAATGAAAATAAGCACAGCAAATAGCCATGCTATGCGTACTGATTGGGTTATCTGAATACAGTTTGCAACCGCTGAAACACTGCTAGTTTCTGTGGCAAGAAGTTCTAGCTGCCATAGCAAAATTTCTGGCTTCTGTGGTAAGTAAGCATTTTTATCGCTTTCATATCAACTACTGATATTTTGTTGGGTCTAACGAGATTTCTGTTTTCTCCAACAGGCAGTTCTTGCTGCCCTAGGCAAACGTTTTGCTGGGTCAACAATTTTTCTGTTACAGACAATATCCCAGGAAATAACGTTGTTCATTCAGCAAAGATCACTAGCTGTTGTAATATACATTGCTAAATGATATTTAGGTCAAAAATACCCTAATACCGCGAAGCAAAACATCTTTCCTGTTCTGACGATTGTTATTATCAGGTTGTAAATAAAGTTTCCGTAAAAAAAACGTATTTGGCGTGTGCAGAGACGACTTTAGATGTTTTGGTGCCCTAGGCGCTAAAAGATCCGGTGGCCCCCTACCCCTTCTTATCGGCTCATAAATTTTCATCCGTTAGACTAACAAAGAAGGGGGGAGTAAAAATGTTTTTACGCTTTTTAAAATGTCATTCTATCTTCCTATCTTCCTATTATTAGAACATTCTATAAATGAACAGTGCTAGCGTAATAATTTTGTCCGTGCACATCAAACTTTTTGTTTTTAGCGATATTTCAAAAATTATTTTTGCGGTTAATAGGAGATCAAAGGGTATTAATAATTTTGGCGCTTTAAATATCCATATTCTTCGTGAATTTACTGCTAAGGGCTGTCAAATTCGAATATTCAAAAAATTAAACTTCTGTTGTGAAGAATCTGTCTAACTTTAGAGAAGAAAAAAATGTCTGTGCCTCTCAGGTTAAGCTTAACTATTCCTTATCAAATATTGAAATTTTCCAATTAGTTCGTTAATTTCCTGCTAGAGGCGCTAAGTCCAAAGAATTTGATTTTCACAGATTTTTGAAATATGTTTGCGAATTGTAGGACATTAACATTCATTAAATTATGTCCATTTAAGATTTCACTACTAGTTTATAAATTTCCCGTTGACAGTTCTAGGATTCAGAGTTCTACCACAAAAAGAAAGGTAAAAGTATTTTAACCGTTCCTTTTCAAAATACGTACATCGATAAGAAGTCGAAAATTCGGAGTACCAACGACAGCACGAGAAAATATGTTACTAGTATGAGAAAGTAAAATATCATTGATTTGTTTCGGTCCGTGAAAACCAAAACAAAACTGGAAATCCAATTATACGTTTTCGGGGCCCCTTAAGATGTGGGGCCCAAGGCGCGCGCCTTGTGCGCCTAGTCGGAAATCCGCTCCTGGGAGTGTGTAACGCAAGATACTGCTGCCCTGCGGTGACGTAAACATCCCAGAGTGCTGTGCGAGAAAGAAGAGATTCTAAGGACAGGTGGAGCGCTGTTGTGGTGAAGATTAGCTGCACGTGGCGACGATGCGATGCCGATATCGAAGAAAGTTGTGCGTTCAGTACTGTCCTATGAATATTTGAATGCCGTAAAATTACCGTAAGACAAACACAGCATCCATAGCTCGCCCAGATTCGAAGCGGGATACCTCTGAAGAATGGTCAGAAGCCAACGCTTAGGCCACTACACCAGCGGGATGGCAATCTTTGTTTCAGATTTTTTATACAGATAAAAAGGGAACTGTGAAAGCTATTTAATAAAAAATTTTAGTTGCATCATCTATTTTATGGCTGTAAAAAATGCTTTTCTCAATTCTCTCAAAGTTGTGGCATACCAGGTTACGTACAGAAGAATCAAAGAACCGTCCATATTTGATAATCTGAAGTTCAAAATTTGAACGTAAAGAATCGAAGAACAATGTATTTTTGATAATCTGAAGTTCAAAATTGACTATAAGGAATCAAAGAACCGTGGATTTTTGAAAATCTGAATTTAAAATTGAACGTAAAGAATCAAATAACCCTGTATTTTTGATAATCTGAATTTCAAAATTGAACGTAAAGAATCAAAGAACCGTGTATTTTTTTGATAATCTGAAGTTCAAAATTGACTATAAGGAATCAAAGAACCGTGTATTTTTTGAAAATCTGAAGTTCAAAATTGAACGTATAAGGAATCAAAGAACCGTGTATTTTTGAAAATCTGAAGTTCAAAATTGAACGTAAAGAATCAAAGAACCCTGTATTTGTGATAATCTGAATTTCAAAATTGAACGTAAAGAATCAAAGAACCGTATATTTGTGATAATCTGAATTTCAAAATTGAACGTAAAGAATCAAAACAGTGTATTTGTGATAATCTGAATTTCAAAATTGAACGTAAAGAATCAAAGAACCGTGTATTTGTGATAATCTGAAGTTCAAAATTGAACGTAAAGTATCAAAGAACCGTGTATTTTTGATAATCTGAAGTTCAAAATTGAACCTAAAATCACAAAAAGGGTATAAATGTATTATATAGAACGGAATTGAAAACACAACAGAACCTGCAGCGAAATATCGGGATTAGCCCAGAATTACGTATAAAAGTGAAAAACATATAACCAAAGTATTTATTATTATTATTACTGTAATAAATAATATAATAATATTGCGTTTTTCAGGGTGAACTCGGGTGTCAGTAGAAAGCAATTCCTCAAATTTTGTTCGGCAACGGTGAAATTTCTCCCTCGAGGAAACCTACGAGAAACGTTTCGAATAATAATATTAATAATAAATAAAAGCAGTGACCTAATAATTTTGCTAAGATGATACATTAACAATTAGCGCACGATACAGAACTATCAGTGTCAGAAGTACCATACCATAAATATCAACCCACTGAGGTACTAGAAAACAAAAAATACAAATTATATTGGAACCGTGTGATTAAATCAGACATAACCATCTTTGCCAATCGTCCAGACATACTGTTATATGACAAAAGGCAGAAGGAAGCAGTCATTATCGACATATCAGTACCATTGGACCGTAATATTCAAAATACCTATGCAACAAAAATCAACAAGTATGTGGAACTGGATGCAGAGATTAAACAGATGTGGAAGCTGAACACAGTTCACACACGTCCACTGATTATCTCTGCAACTGATATGATTCATCATACTCTTATAACTCAGCTTGATGCTTTAGGTCTACAACACCTAAGGCCAAAATCCAAAAAGCAGTAATTCTTGATACGTGCCACATCGTACGACGATTTTTAAATCATGAATGAATATGTCTTTACTTGACTTTATGTCTGTACTGACAAGTGGACCATGCTACAGATGCCATTGCTGTAGAAGGGAAAATTAAACAATAATAATAATAATAATAATGATAATAATAATAATATCGAATTCTTCAACATAATGAAAGTCTGAGTGGTATATAGCAAATTAAATATGGCAGTGCTTTGCCATTCTTGCTGACAACATTAAGAAGAAAAAAAAAACATAACGATGCACTTGAGGATGTCGGGAATGAAACGAAAATAAATGGATGTGGATACTTGATAAGATAAACTCCTCCCTTAGGGTACTGCACCGATATATAAAAAAATGTACAGTTATCTGAGCAAAGCTGCTAAAATGTCACAAATGGGTTTCCTTTTAATCACGCTGGGCATGTATGATGGTTTGGAAGCTGTTCGCATAATTAACGTCGCCGAGTACGTAAACGCTAATTTAAACATATGACTAAATAGGGCAGACGGCACTAAGATAAGCTCAGGATTTGAAGGAACGGCTGGGTTAATTAGCATATTTAATAAACTTTCCTTGAAGTGACGCTGCTAATTAAATAAGATTCATACTGCAACCAGAGATGGCATTTGGCTGTCATTACATGAGAGGAATTATGATCTTCTGAGAGAGAAAGAAAGAGATAGAGAGAGAAAGACAGAAAGGCGGTACTGCAAGGAAGAAAAGAGGAAAAAGCTGATATAATTCTGAAATATTATTTTTTTATGTTTCGAAGTCGAGTTTTAAGAAATAGTTGTGCGAGAAGACAGTAAATTTTCTATACGTTTTCACGTTTCGTTGAAATCGTGGTATGTCAATAAAATGGTTTCAACAAAGAAGGCATCTTTTCTTCACTTTGAAGTTTCACATTGAAACATTTTGTAATTGCAATAAATCTAACGCTATACTCAAGAAATTTCCCGCTTAGTTTTCTTTCATTCACTGTTCTTCATCGCAGTTTACAATTGACTTTCTCTGGAAGAAGGCGAAGAAATTACTTCACATTCCCAGTGATTTTATTGTTACAGCATTGAGCATCGAAAAACCAGTATGCTGCATTTTTTGTTTCATATCTCAGCTTCTATTACCTGTGTTTCCAGCTGAATCTCTTATAGAAAATTTACTGTGAAACTATATTCAGCAGTCATCAGCATAAGATTTTCCGATTCTATGTACAATGTTAGAAATTCCAGTGAAATAAGTCTTGTTACTTGTGCTTAATAGGGTGAAAACTCATTTTACCATTTTCAGAAAAGTGACCGTGTTACTATACTGTGCAAATTAATTGGGACAAAGTAAAAAATCACTCTATTTTCCAAAACTATGCCTCTATATCATTCTATGCCTTGATATACACTGATAAATACCCGTATTAGTATGAAGTATGTCCTCCTTTAGCAGAAATGACCTCTTGAATTCGTTTTGGCATTGACTCTACTAATTGAGTGCACATATTTTTGACTTCATAATCCTGGAACCACACTTTTATAGCATTCGTTATCATGCGTTCTTTGGTTGTACAGTCCATTTTACCTAAACGTCCCTTCAAAATATTCCACAAGTTTTCTATGGGATTTAAGTCTGGTGAATTTCCAGGCCAATCAAGTTGATTTTCCAGCATGAAATTCTTGACCAATCGAATTATGACATGGGGCCAAGTCATGTTGAAATGTCCCGTGAAAAGTTTGCAAGAATGGAACAATCCTACGTTGTAATATTTCTACGTACTTGGCTCAATGCATCATACCTTGAACAGGAACTAAGCTTCCAGGGCCATTTGATGTGAAAAAACCCCAAAACATCTGTTTTAGAGGGTGTTTTACATTATGCTTGACGTGCTCAGGTCTTAAGGGTTCACAGTTGCTTCGTCTAAGGACATTTGCTTGGTGACCCTGCACAAATAAATGCGTTTCATCACTGAAAATTACTTTTTTCCAGTGGTCAGCAGTCCATGATTTATATTTTTTGGCCCATGCTAAACGTTTTATTTTCATTTTCGCATTCAAATATTATTTTTTCGTTGGTCTTCTTGCCTTCCGGCCAACTTCCAGAAGCCTACGGCGTACAGTTGAATCACTGACATCAAAACCACTAGCCAATAAATCTCTTTGAAGGTCGGTGCTTGTTCTTTTTTTTTTTTTTTTTTTTTTTTTGGATTCATTTCACTATTTCTGATTAGATATTTATAGGTTCGTGGAGTTGTTTTTCGTTTACTTCCACATTTACCTCTCCTTTTTGGAAACGATGATCCAGATGCATTGTATCGCATAAGCAGTCTTGACACACTTTATTTGCCTACACCAACAGCAGAAGCGATATCTCTCACTGTCATAGACTAAGTGTGATCCTTCAGAGCAATTACTTTTGCACGCTTCCTTGGGGAAATATCCATTTTTTAATACACGAAAGCAATACGTACTCACAGAGAGCAAAATCTAACATCCACCTGTCACACACAAAAGCTCACAACTGAAGCTGAAGTGCCTATTTCCTGTTTAAAACCGGTCAAACCACATTCTTACTATCGAGTTCTAACAGTCACACCCCCTCACAGCTGATAAAACCGGTTTACGTGGGTTTCCGACATCAACTGGAAATCACATTACAATTCTGAGAATAACATAGCTTGTCCCAATTAATTTACACGGTATAGTAATATAAGCATTGAATGTGATTTTTTTTATAATGTACCGGGCCCAAAGTTGTTGCCTGGAAAAAATCTCTTTTACAATGTAACAATAGAAAGACACTTTCACCTCATAATTAAGGAAAAACACCGATGAGTCACTACATTACGAACATCCCCAGCCTAGAGAAATGAGCGCGCCTAGAGACCGAACTATGGCGCCGATGAAGTTCACAGAGCAGTATATACTCGTATATGCAACCCGAAGACCGGCTTTAGGTTAGTAGAGTATTCGGAGGAAGAATGGTAAAAGCTGCCGATTTATCAGAGTTTGATAAAAAGAAAAAGGAATTGTGATGGCACGGTGCCTCCGAACTACGATATCGGAAACAGCGCGGCTTGTGGGTTGTTCACCTACCGCTGCAGTGAGTTCACAGATTACTAAACGACAAATCGTCATCAGGCAGTGTGTCGTCAGAAACTGATTGATACCAGGGGGAAGCGGATACTGTTGCTCATTGTTCACAGTGACCTCAGGGTCACTGTGAACAATGCGACAAATCACTGGCAGCTATAACAGTGGTGATCAGGGCAATGTGTCACAGCACACAGTTCATCGCAGCCTTCTGCGCATGGGCCTGCGTAGCCGAAGACCCAGTCGCGTCCCCATGCTCACTGCACGTCATCGCCAACAAACTCCTGAAATGGGCCCAAGACAATCGAGATTGGACCGTGGATGCTTGGAAGAAAGTGGCCTGGTCTGACAAATTAAGTTTCCTGGTGCATCAGGTAGACGGCCGAGCGCGGATACGGCGATTACCAACGGAGACTATCGCACCTGAATGCACTGTTCGGCGAAAACATGCGGGCGGCGCGGCGATGTAGTGCTGTGGGCGATGTTATCTTGGGACAATTTAGACACCATTATCCCCATTGCACAATTCCTGACAGCTGTCAGGTATCAGAACATCGTTGCGGACCAATTTCACGCATTCAAGGCAACTGCGTTCCCTGCTGGTGATGGCCATTACCAACAGGACAATGCGCTATGCCACGCTGCCAGAATCGTCAAGGAGTGGTTCCAGGAACATGCTGGTGACTTTTATACGCTTTTCAACCGTAGGTTGAAGAAGCGTATATGCTCCAGCTTTGTCCGTTCGTTTTTCCGCACGATAACTGGCGTAAAAATGTTTCGATGAAATGTTAGTATGTTGTAGGGACCTGCCTCGGGAAGAATCCTACTGAAAATGGGCGAAATGGGGTCAAATGTTAGGACACAGAAGCGGGATCTATTCCATAGCCCTTATGCATTATAACTTACGTAAAATTGCTTCGATTGCGACAAAACTTTATCATGTTATTTCGGAAGTATACTGAACCAGTTCTGTTGAATATAATCAAAATGAGATCAAAGGTCAGGGCACAGGACTGAGATTTATTCCACAGCCATTTTCCTCATAACTTGAGTAATAACATGAGTAATGATTTCTAGTATGTTGAAAAGCGTATCATAATCAATGCATTGCATGATTTTACTAACTTTTTGTTAATGACCTGGCCTCCAAATTCACCTGACATGAACCCCAGAGAACATTTGTGGTTCGACTTGGAAAAGCGAGTTCGCGCTAAATCACCATCACCTGGAAATGTACGGGAACTGGAGGACCTGCTGTTGACATTATGCTACCAGGTAGCCCATGATACCTATGGCCACTTCATCGAAGCCTAGCAGAGTGGCCGCTGTTTTGCGCGGTAAAGGTGGTCTTACAGCTTATTAGGTAAGTGGTCATAATATAATGGTTCATCGGTGTACACTCGATCGCTTTACGTGTAAGATATATGTAGAGCTTGAAATGGTGTGAGTCCGACATGGAAATACGTTAAACGTTGATGTGTCACAGGTGATCCACGATGGCATATCCGTCACAGACTATCCACGAAGGCATATCCATAATAATGAGTCATAACTGGTTCAAGAAATATATTTACCTGTTGTTGTTTTTTCAATTTTACGAGATTATTTTCTTCAATGTATTGCATTTATTGCAATGCATTGGATCTGACAGACGATGCCATGATACACTGACGGACAATTGCTACGGACGGATGACAATAGCAACGGTAGCAACCATAAAATGGAAGGCAAGAAAATGTGGAAATTAGCATAAGTGCGGGACACAGTAAGACGTGTTGTGCGTATGCAAATTTTGGATTGCCGAACTTGTTCGTGACGTCATAGCGCTGATAAGAGATATAAAGGATTTGACGCGTATTGACCTTTGTTGTTCAAACGCAAAGTTGAAAGGGAAAGAATCAATTGACGAACTTGCAATTTTCAGTATGTCTTCCCGACATCACCTAAATGATTTTACGCGTGGCCGTATTATTGGCAAGATTGAAGAAGGGCGAAAAATAACAGATGTTGCCAGGGAGTTCGACGTCAGCCACAGTGTTGTTTCAAGGCTTTGGAAATCATTTCAAACAAATGGAGAGTGTAGCAAACGTCACGGGGGAAGTCGTGTTCGCAGTACGACAATTGCAGAAGATCGGTACATAGTGCCATCAACAAAAAGACACCGGCGCAGCACAGCTAGTGAGGTAGCAAATCAGTTTATGGCTGCTACTGGCAAGCGGATCTCCCGAAAAACTGTCGCCAGACGTTTGCATGAAGGAGGACTATACGCCCACCGTCCTGTTGTGTGCATCCCATTGTCCAGACGTCACCGTACCGCCCGTTTGCAATGGTGCCATCAACATCGCAATTGGACTGATAACGACTGGTCTGCTGTCCTCTTCTCAGATGAGAGTAGATGCAGTCTATCGTCTGATTGTCGACGACAACTGATCTGGCGTGATAGTGGTACTGCATACTGTCCAGCAAACATACAGGAAAGGGACCGATATCCGACATGTAGTGTCATGGTATTGGCTGGCGTCATGATCAATGGCCGTACGTCCCTCTGTGTGCTTCCAACTGGGACTATGACTGGCCAACGATACATTAATGATGTTCTGCTACCTCATGTTCGCATGTTCCGTGGTGCTGTCGGTGATAGATTCATTTTCATGGACGACAACGCAACATGCCATCAAACAGTCGCTGTCCAAGAGTGTCTTGAGAGCGAGGATATTCAACGCCTCGTATGGTCAGCACGTTCTCCATATCTGAATCCCATTGAAAATGTGTGGGATGCTTTAGGGAGGAATCTTGCTGGTCGCCAATGCCCTCCAATAAACAAGGACACCCTCATCCGTGCACTGACAGAGGAATGAGATAAATTACCCCAACAGCTGCTTGATAATGTTGTGCAAAGCATGACACGACGTGTGGAATCTTGCATCGCCCTCCATGGTGGCCATATCCCGTATTGACATCTTACGCCGGAACGCCTGCGGACGGTAATTGCATTTTTTCACGTTTGCGTATTCTGCACAAAATGACCTGTTTGTCCCTTGAACACGTTTCAAAGCCTTCTGGATTTCAGAGCACAATAAATTGTGTTTCTTGTAATGTCCTGGCATTCTGACATTATTTTATTTCACTTGGCATCCAACCACACTTACTTTTTATGCGCTGTATAGCCGTTTATGATCCGTCCTTAGCAATTGTCCAGCAGTGTATGAACAAGAAATCGAGCCCACGACGTGAAAGGCGTCTTCAGCATATTTTTTGTAAAAAAAAAAAAAAAGCATGTGTTCATGGTATGACTTCGTCCGTCTCTCTCTGGATACTTTATCTCTGCAAAATATTTGTCCGACTTGAAAATTTCTTTCTGAAGTGGGAAGTCCGAAATGCCAAAACGGACGATCCTTGCTTTCCAGTTACTGTTTATTAATTTTATTTTTATTTTTTCATTTTGAGAAGCATAACTTCTCCGCTAGGAAGGACGTAAAGGCAGGTGCTCTGGAATTAAAAATGCATTTTTAATCCACATCATTGCTTCTAAATATCCAACTGAAAAGATTATTTTTTTCCATTCGATACCATTTATGAATGAAAATTATGTTGAGTAGCAACTTCTTTTTCAAGTAATGCATAGTTTTCCTGGTATAGCGTAAAGGAAACTTGCAACTCCCCCGATATCCTTTCTTCCAAGGTCCGATTTGAAAATGTATTTTTGCACCGAATAAAGTTTTAGTATGGAAATGTTCCGCAAATAATTACTAATTTTTGAAAAATAACTTTTACCTCCATGGGACGTAAACATACACTATATTGACAAAAGTCACCGAACACCTAGAACAGAAGCGCAACATAGCATTTATTGACATACATTAGTACGGTGTCGGTCCACTTTTGGCCTTAATGAATGCACTGACTTTTCGAGACATGCTTTCGACATGGTTTCGGAACACATCGATAGGTAGGCGTTTCCATTCAGTACATAATGCTGCCGCTAACTGTTGCTTAGTAGTAGGACTTGGTTCCAAATTTCTTATGCCGCTCTCTAATTCAACTCATAGGTGCTCTGTGGGATTAAGATCAGGGCTCTGTGCTGACCAGTCCAAACACGATACGGAATTATCGTCAAACCACGTCGTAACAGTCCTTGCTTTATGGCTGGGTGCATTATCCTGCTGGTACCAACAAGGCTCGGTTCCATAGCATTGCCACAGTGTTGGTAGGGCATAATTGTCCAGAATATCGAGGTAGACGTGCTGGTTAACAGGTTTGTCTAAGATAACTAATGGGCCGGGAACATACCACGAAAAACACCCCCGAAACTAGTACACTGCCAGCTCCAAACTTGACTGTAGGAACAGCACACTGTGGTAAATAGCGTTCCCCCAGCAGCCGACATACCCATACACGCCCATCAGACTGATGGATCGTGTATCTGGATTCATCAGTCCATAGGACCAGTTTCCATTGATCTACGGTCCACGATAAATTTTCTTTATATAATGCTAAACGACGAGTAGCATTCCTAGTGAAGATGAAAGGCTTATGAGCAGCCGCACGAATACGGTAATCCTTCGAATGAAGTTCTCTGCGAATGGTACGTGAACATACAGAGGTTCCAGCATTTTTACTCATCTGTACACTGAGGTCTTGTACAGTACTCCGTCGATTAGCTATAACGACTCTCCTGAGGCTTCGACAACCTCTATCACTGATTTTCTTTGGTCTGCCGGTACGTTTTGCTGCTTCAGGAACGCCATGCGTTTTCCACTTATTAAGTAAGTACAAAACAGTTGACTTGGATATGTTTAAACGCTTCTCGGTTTCTCTTAAGGGCAACCCATTAATATAACACCCAACAATCTTTCCTTTCTCAAAGTCAGTTCTCTGCCGTTGCAACATTTTCACTCAACCTCACAGTGCGATAGATTGCGGTCATCAACAGGTTTGTTTTTATACCGTTTGCAGCTTTATCGCGCTTCTTAACAACGCAGCGGATCCGTTCATTTGCTTTTGAAGGAATGTCTGGTGACTTTTGTCAATATAGTGTATATTTCTGTTCTTGGTGCATTTGCAGCAATATCTACGCTTCTGAATGCTCGATCAAAAAAAATTTTTCTGGTCGGATGCCATTTACCACGAACAACCTTTTTCGCATATCTTCTGCTTAAAGTAATACTCAGTTTTTCCGCCAGGGGTCGTAGATATATATCTTATTTTTCTCGATATCTCTCCTTCTAAACACTCCGATTTAAAAAACGCTTCCTTCGTCGGGTAGCGTTTCTAGTGAGAAATGTTCTGCAAATAATTTCAATTTTTTCATTCCAAATAAGTTTGCTAGAGAGCAGAAGTATAAGTTTCTGTTAATAGCATATTTACAGCAATATCCGTGCATCTAAAAACCCGTTTGAAAAATAAGTTTCAGGTCGGTTACTACTAACTACGAAAATATTTAACGTGCACCTCTTGCCGAAGATAATGCACAATTTCCTCGCCAGCGGGCTCAAATATTTAATTTGTTTTTCTCGAGATCTCTGCTTCTGAAAGTCTGGTTTAAAAAAATCTTTAAACATCGGACACTTTTATTTTATGGAACTTTTTTCATAAAATCGTCGTTTTTTGAGTTCACAATTCTGAGAGTAGGTAGCGTTAGTGCGCATTTTTCTTCGGAACTGTAACTCCGCTTCTAAAAATCGTATTGGAAAAGTTCCTACATTACCCTTTTTAAGTAATGCGCAGTTTTCCTGCTAGGTGGCGTAAGTGTCAAAACATTTTTCTCGCCATCTCTGCTTTCAAGAGACGTACTTGAAAAATTCTCTTTCCTTGACATAACCTTTCCTATGAATAATCATTTCGAATATTTCCTACTCTTGTATTATTCAAAATTCCTCCTCTAGGGGGCGTTAGAGTATATTATTATAAGAAAGTGTTTATTTCATTCTAAAAATCCCTTAGGTAGATTCTTTTTTTGGTAGGATACTCTTCGTGTATGACGACTATTTTGCACCTGTTTTCTTCTTTAACCCTTTGAGCGGCCGATGTATCTGCACCAAATGTTGCAAGAAAAGTTTCTGCCCTTCTCAAATAGAACTGTTGACATAGTGTCCGGGTTATACGAAAGCTACGACAAAACTATTCCTTTCCCTCTCTCATCTCAGCAGAAACAACTGTATATCCGTCCCTGGTAGTAAGTGCTCCCTTATGGCCTTTAGTCTATAGTGTGATTCCCTTACAGTGCTTTCTTCTCTGTTCCATGACCCAAGGAATGATTGGGAAGGGCTAGTCCTCCTGACACGAACATCATGCCCCTGGGTAGAAGCAATTTACTCAAACATCTTTTCTCTCCTTTCTTAGGTTTTTCGCTATTTTTGTTGTATTTTCGGGAGAAAAGCTAATATGATACAAAAAATTAAGGAAAATCATTCCCCTTAGATGACCATTTTGAATGACAAACCTAAAGAAAACGCAACACTTTCTGATGTGCAGACTCACTCGTTCTTGTCGAGTTCGGCCCACTTACTAAACAGCGAATATATATATTCGTTAGAGCTGATTTCAAACAATTTTGCTAACCTCGAGTTAATTCGGTCCAGCCGGTTAAAAGGTTAGAAGTAACGCACAGCGTTTTTGTTAGGTACGGCGATTAAATGTTGTCTTGCTCTATAACTCTTCTTCTAACTTCTCTTTGAAAATTCGTTTGTCTGTAATATTTTAAGAAACCTTTTGTTCACAATTTTTTAGAATACGCTAAGTAGCTATTTCTTTCGTTAAATGTTTTATCTCTTGTAGCAATCCGGCCGATTTATTTTAATAATTTTTTTAAGCGGTCCCATTGACTCTGAATAGCCTTGTTCACATTGTGTATTTTTGCCTTATTAGGCGGTGTACGTGCATTTTTTTTAATTTTTTTTTTTTTTTTGCTAAGGTTTTTATTTCTCTAAAAATCTGCTTTGAAGTAATTTTTGCTAGTCGTAAAGGATTCGTTAGACATGTGCATTACAAACGAGAATTTGGTGTCCTCTTTGTTTCTTTTCAAATTTATGGCTTCTTTCAACTTCAAGATCACGGACTTAGGTTGCATAAGTTACAAGAATTCAGCGCAGGAACGAACATTTTCCGTTATCTGCACAGAGTCACACTTACTGGGTTCATACTAATGTTTGGAAGCCCATTTAGTTTTTAAAAAGTTTTCCAGAAGTCCGAACTCTATTTTTCAAGGCTAGACACAAAACGAAATCAGAACTTAAAGTTTGATTTCTCTGAAAATGTATGGCTTCCCCTTTTTTGTGATAAACATGTGAAGTGGGCAAAGTTGCATCGTCAAACTTCGTCAGTGCAGCTTAATTGGGAAAGCATTCAGCTCCGGAGCAGAAAGATGCGGTTTAGATTGCCGCCAGCAGCAAATGACTTTAACATTATAACTTCTCGCTATACGAACAGATAAAAAGAGCAATCATTTTTCCTTTTGATTACAAAAAAAAAATAAAAAAAAATAAAATAAAGTTCAATATCGAAACTTCCACCTTTCCGTCGCCGTCTTACGTTGACTGCAAAGTCGTTTTTTCCTGCAAAGTGAGCAGGTAGTACCGTTTCTGAGCCTTAACTTCGCTCTAAACAACAACAATAATAAAATGCTTACTATGCCCCTTAATACAGAAAAAAGCGACTAGTTCAAAATCGGAACTTCAACTATCCATCGCCGTCTCTCGTTGCCGGTAAAGTAGTTTGCTCTGCAGTGTGAGTAGCGTTTCTTAAACATATTTGAAATTCATTGTCAATATAAAAGAATCTCAAGTTCCAAAACATTCAACAGCTTTGAAAACTCACGATGAAAAAACAAATATAATTTGTGATACGTCCTCTGCAGAAAACATTAAGTTATTGTAAATCTATTTAAAAAAAAATAAGCTCGTACAGAAAAGAAAATTATTAATTTACCCACATTGATAGCGAAAAACATTTCATAATCAAACAATACGAGACCTTAAACGTGATTAACTGGCAAGTGCGTTTCTACGTCAGTTCGTAGCGCGCTTGACTGGTGTTCAGGCCATACCAGGCTCGATCCAGTGACACTGCGTACGTCACGGAAAAAAAAAAAAGAAAGAAACACTAAAAACGTCAAAATTGAATTTTTTGGAATTTCTGTATACAAACGGGAAAACTCGAAACTGACTTTTCTGAAACAAACGGATAAGAGAATGCGGGAAATCTATCAAAATGCTGAAGTTTCCGGGGTGTGCTTTTCAAAACCGAAATTTCATTAAAAGTTGAAGATCCTGTGGGCAGCTTTGCAGCACGTTATTTTCAGGAATTATCCGTGACAAAACAGCACTTATTATTTTAGAATGTGGTAAAGGTGAGATCAAATCAGTTTTTAGCAAAAATAGATAGATAAATGGACAGACAGGCATAGATAGATAGATAAATAGATAGATAGATAGATAGATAGATAGATAGATAGGCAGACAGGCATAGATAGATAGATAGATGAAATAAAAAGAATAAAAGGTAACTCCCGCCAACTGAACGAGCGATGGAGGGCATCGAAGTAGTCCTAAGTACAACAATTTCCAGGAATCAAAATTAAATTCAAGGGCATTTTTAGGAGTCTGCAGGGTAAAATAAGAGGAGAAAAGGCTAATTTAAGGAGTTCTCCTTAGATTTCAGGGGGCGTACAAACTTTGCATAATTTACATAAGAACAGAAACACAAAAACGAAGACTAATACTGTAAAAATATACTTCACAAGTGTCCATTAGGGCGGAGCGTAAACATTTTTTTTTTTTTTTCGAATTTCGATATGCCCTAATGCGGGAAAGTTGTGTATTGCTACGTAAACTACGTGCAAAAATTTAGCTAAATTTAAATAATATCTTACGGTTGCACTTTGCCTCGAAAATTTCGATATTTGGGTAAAATCCTCACATTTTCATATGCGTTGTGAGAAAAGAACAGTGTTCGTTAGAGACTTTCCCTAGTGCGCAAAAGCTATCTGTTGGTACCTAAAAAGATGTGCACAATTTTTCAGGTAAAGCAACTAATATCTTATGGTTCCAATTTAATGCAACAATACTCCATGTTTAAGGAAAATTGCAATACTTTGACACCTAGTGTTCACCTTGTGATTTCTTTCGTAGTTGTGTTAATGTGTGCACTGAAAGCACAAATATTGTGCAAATGTGAAGTAGTGCACACTGCACATGGTGCAGCTCTTCACATTTTTCATGTTTCAGAAATATCCCAGAACTCATCATGAGGTGGCGGCTGCACAGCGGGTTCCACCCGTGCCCAACCCAACCACCCATCCATCCATTAGGGCAAATCAATTTTCTGTTCTTTTTTTAAACTTCAACCCTGAAATCTGATTTACTTTTGAAGGCTGGCATTATTTGCCGCGCTTCCAACCGTACTGCAATGAATCAATCCCTTTATTCTTCTCCGCAAACAGCAGCAGATGCATCTGTTGTCAACTTAACGCATCGCTCCACTCCTTGATTGTGACAAGGGAAGTTTTGCGTGCCCAATCGTTCAACAATATTCTTATAGTCATTGTTGCATAGGTTCATTATTTCATCGTCGGTTAAATGAGCAGTCAATGGCGGTTCGCCGAAGATGCACGATTGCCAGTCAATTAGGTCAAAATACCCCTCCTCCCGCCCCTGAACAGTTGAACTGAGGATTTTCGAATACACGGATTGCATCGGAGTATTGTGCCCTTGCTCGAAGGATCCTGCGGAAACCAAGTTCTCTGACATGTTTCCTCTAGTCCGTGATAAAAGCCAGAAGTATTGATTCTGGATATCCAAAATAGCCATTCCTTTTGATTACGTGGTCCAGAATGCTCTTCAAACCCTAGGTGGGATATGTGGATGCTTTAATGCCCTTCCACAGATTCGGTGCTCCACCATGGCAATGAGGGTGTGATCTTATAAGTGAACCACGTGGGTTCATAAACCTTACAACAAATTCTGCGAGAATTTTAAGTGAATCCAAAGGCTGCGAAGTGCTAATATAAAGGCGCAAAATATGACTAGCCGTCGTTTGCCACAGTGCATGGCTCATTTTCCCCTGGTGCTTATGTTCCAGGCTTGATGATCAAGTACGCTTTGTCACAGCGTGGCTAATGTCCCACAGGTATTTCTGAGACATGTTAAGATCCCTGGAAATTTTTTCATCAAGTTCAGGAAAACCCGCTTCAATTTCTTCAAATTTCAAAACCGGTACATTTTTGCAGCCCTCCAGCTGTTCGCTGATTTCCCCCTGAAAATGTTTTTGGGCCACTCGTTTGGCCATCCAATTGTTGAATTACTGTCAGCTTGTTTCCGTGCGACTGGCATATGCTCCACAGAAGAGGTTTTTGGCAGGCTAGCTCTCGAAAGCGAATTGCACCTCCTTTACACTCAGTGTTAACGGCGGTTCCATCGCAGCCTATCACCAACAGTTTGCTTAGGTCGATATTCTTGGCATATAAGAAATCCAGCAGACATTTGGTAATGTCCTTTGCGGTGGAAGATGTAGGAGTGATATTCCCAAGATATTTACTTCCAGGTTCTTCCAGCATATTCACGTGTTCTTCAGTAATAGTATTTTTGAACCGCTTTCCTTCACTTTTCTTTATACATTATGCTTTTGGTCCTTACGCCCGTCGAAATATAGCCCTTTAGTAACTTTACGTGCAGTCAGAATATCTTTTTGAAGCTGTTTTCTATTCTTTTTTCTCTGCCTTCTAATTTTGTGCCTATCTACAACATTTAAAAGTATCAGCTTCAGTTATCATTCTCACATCTTCCAAGGATGGGCTTGCAAGGATGGTTCCATACATCCAGATGCACTATCTACCTACAAGTAATTGGACACCTGTGATAGCAAAGGAAAACGAAGTTTATTCACCTTCAATAGTTGGTGGAGCCTCCACGAGCGGCGATTACAGCTGCGACCCTCCGGGGCAAACTCTCAACCGGGCGTTGTACGACGGCTAGCGGTGTTTTCTTCTACTCGGCTTGGAGAAGACAGATCATTTCCTTCACCGATTTCGGACGGTGGGGGAACCCCTTCAGTTGACGCTCCAACTCGTTCGAGAGGTGTTCGATAGGGTTAAGGTCCGGGCTGTGCGCAGGCCAGTCCATTCGATTAACACCATTGTCACCATACCAAGCCATGGTGGACCTCGCAACGTAACTAGTGGCATTGTCATCCTGATAGTATCATAGGTCCACCCCGTAAAACTGCTACAACGTAGGAAGCTCATGGACATCCAAAATGGTGCAGTAGGTCTCGGCGTTGAGTCTACCAGGAATTTCGACCAAGGGTCCCGTGCCATACCAGGAGAAACACCCCCATAGCATAATTACACCGCCGCCGAACTTCACAGTTGCCACAACACATTCCGGCAGGAGGCGTTCTCCAGGCATAAGCCAAACCCAGACCCTGCGATCCGAACGGTAGAGGGTGAACCTTGATTCGTCGCTCTAGAGAACCTGCTTCCACTGTTCAACGGTCCACTGTCGACGTTCTTTGCACCACGTTTGCCGAGCAGCGCTATTGAACTTTGTGATCAAAGGCTTGTGGGCGACAGCACGTCCATGATAACCGAGAAGATGGACTTCCTTACGGATGGTATTCATCGAAAGAACACTCCCGGATGCCTGTTGAAACTCGTCGCGGACGTGTCCCATCGATTTGGTGTGGTTCTTTGGAATTTCTCTGGCCAGCACCCTTCGGTCTCTAACTCCAGTTTTGTGGGTCTGCCGGGTCAGGGCACATTCCGACAGTCACCTCTCATCTTCCACTTGCCAATCACGTAGGCCACTGTCGATTTCGGGTACTTCAACTCGCTGGATATGTCACGTATGGATCGGCCATTTCTGTGATACCCGACGATTACACCTATCTCGAAATCAGAGAGCTCCGAACTGCGTGGCATCTTGCATGCGACTGGTTGCGTTGTTGTTTCCCACACGATATTTAACGGCGGCACCCGTGACGTGTGTCAGGACCGCAGACATCGTCGATTGCAGGGGTGTCCAATGACTTGTTGGTAGATAGTGTATATCACCCAGGGTTTGAGAGAGCGTTCTGGACCGCGTAATGCAAAGGAATGCATATTTTCGCCATCCAGAATCAATACTTCTAGCTATGATCACGGAGCAGACGAAACATATCAGAGAACTTGGCTTCCGCAGGATCCTTAGAGCAAGGGCACGAAACAGCGATGCAATCCGTGTATTCGAAATTCCTCAGTTCAACTTCTAGGAGGAGGAGGATTATTTTGACCTAACTGACTGGCAATCGTGCGTCTTGAGCGAACCGCCATTGACTGCTCATTTAACCGACAACGAAATAATAAACCTATGCAACAGTGACTGTAAGGACATTGTTGAGCGATTGGGCGCGAAAAACTTCCCTTGTCACAATCAGGGAGTGGAACGATGCGTTAAGTTGACAATATAAGCATCTGCTGCTGTTTGCGAAGAAGAACAAAGGGATGGATTTATTGTAGTACGGTTGGAAGCACGGTAAATAATGCCAACCTTCGAAAGTAAATCAGATTTCAGGGTAAACATGTATAAAGAACAGTAAATTGAAGATTAATAAAGACAAAAACAAAATTGATTTGCCCTAATGGATGGGTGATTGAGTTCGGCACGGGTGGAACCCGCTGTGCAGCCACCTCCTCACGATGAGTTCTGGGATTTTTCTGAAACATGAAAAATGTGAAGAGCTGTACATTTGGACAATATTTGTGCTTTCAGAGCAATAGCGCATACACTAACACAAGTAGGAAACAAATCGCATGGTGAACACTAGGTGTCAAAGTATTGCAATTTTCCTTAAACATGGAGTATTGTTTCATTATATTGGAGTATTGTTGCATTATATTAGTTGCTTTGCCTGAAAAAATGCGCACATCTCTTAGGTACCAACAGATAGATTTTGCGCTCTAGGGAAAGTCTGTTACGAACACTGTTCTTTTTTCACAACGGACATGAAAATGTGTCGATTTTGCCCAAATATCGAAATTTTGGAGGAAAAATGGAACCGTAAGATATTATTTGAATTTCACTAATTTTTTTTTTTTTTTTTTGCACATGGTTTACTTAGCAATACATAACTTTTCCGCACTAGGGCATATCGAAATTCGAAAAAAAAAAATCTCTCCGGCATAGTGTCCATCCTTAATTTAGTTCCATGGTTGCACGTAAGTTGCAGAGCCACAGTCGTTAGACAAACACAAAACCTACGCCTCATCCTTGTCTCAAACTGGAGCCTAACTTCGACAATAAGCAAACAACCATCGCATCTGAACAATAGGACAAGTCAGGGACGGCAGAAAAGAGAGTAAGAAAGAAAGCCAAATGTGATAATTGCTTGTTTTGCGTTAAAATTTGCCGGGTCCCAGAGTGCTTCAAAAGGACATTAAATTAAATAATTAACCAATTACTTCGAAAAAATATAAAATAAAGCATCATCGATTTCCATTCGAAACGTCTCTCGCATATACGACTGAAAATTTCTCTTAATTAAAAGCGTCTGAGTGTGTTAGTTTCTTCGATCACTCCTCTAACTATTCCAACTACAAACTTCAAATAACTCCAAGAGCACTCGAAATGCTTCTTTCATTAGTCACAACTAGATAAAGTGCAATAGTCATTTAGGCGCACGAAACATCACTTTTATTTTTGCGTGGTGTAATTAAAGGTCCAGTGCCAAAACTTCCCCCTTAATTAACTTTTAATTTCAATTTTTACAGAATTCCCATTCCACATTGTAGTTGCGTTTTTTCCCATAACTAACGTCATCTTTCTTTCCTTTAATACATGCATTTTTTCTCAGTTCCACTATCGCGGATTGGTTGATCCACTAATTGCCAAGACCGAACTAGTTTTTAAAAACATGCTTGATGTGCTACTCGAGTATCTGTAAAAGACCTACGATAACGACGTAGCACTTGAGCATTTTTTTATTTTTTCAAAATAGTCTACGGAACGAAAATTTGTGATCCATTACTCTAAAACCTATGGCTCCTCAACTATGTGCACGAAGGGCAACCTGGAATTTTCGAAACCAATTTTAAATATAAAACATTTAACATATGCTAAAAAAGAAGCTAAAGCGTTTGCGGCACTTAAAAACAGTCGAATAAAATTTATAAACTACCGCCTGTGAAAATTGCAATATCAAGAAAGAATCGCGCTTATTTATATTACAGACTCCTCATGTTACAGGAGATAACTCATTATATTTTTATATCTATACAAGATTATATTCGTTGCAACACTCAGTATCGTGTGAAGCCACCTTGAGCAACAATAACAGCCTCTAGCCGGCGTGCCATTGAATGGAAGAAGTTTTCGATATCGTCCTGGGGAATAGCCTGCCAAGCTGCTTCTATGTGAGACCAGAGTGTGTTAACTAGCGGAGGCGCTTGATGGGCCAGTCGATTGGCTACCATATCCCACACATGTTCGATCGGGGGCATATCCGGCAAACGGGCTGGTCAGGGAAGGCAAACGGGCTGGTCAGGGAAAAAGCGGTATCTGCCGGACATGAAAAATGTCTTGGACATTTCGGGCCACATGTAGCTCAGCATTTTCCTGCTGGAATATAGCGCCAGACAACATTGAAGGAAGGGTATCAAATCTGCCTCTAAAAGATCCCTGATGTATCGCTGGCTCTTGAGGGTTACATCAATTTGTACCAAGCGAGATAGCGAATTAAACCCAATGGCGCCTCAAACCATGACACTTGGCGTATCGCTGGCTATTGAGGGTTCCCTCAATTCCTACCAGGCGACATGGCGAATTAAACCCAATGGAGCCCCAAACCATGAAGCTTGGCGTATCGCTGGCTATTGAGGGTTCCCTCAATTCCTATCAGGCGAGATCGCGAATTGAACCCAATGGCGCCGCAAACCATGACGCTTGGCGTATCGCTGGCTATTGAGGGTTCCCTCAATTCCTATCAGGCGAGATCGCGAATTGAACCAAATGACGCCCCAAACCATGACGCTTGGCGTATCGCTTGCTATTGAGGTTTCCCTCATTTCCTACCAGGCGAGATCGTGAATTGAACCCGATGGCGCCCCAAACCATGACGCTTGGCGTACCGCTGGCTATTGAGGGTTCCCTCAATTCGTATTAGGCGAGATCCCGAATTGAACTCAATGGCGCCCCAAACATGATGCATGCATTGTGCCGGTATGACGCCGCAAAATAAATTCACGCTTCAAGTTACTGTTCACCACGATTTCTTCGAACACGTATGCGCCCATCATGGTGCATCAAGTTGAATCGTGACTAGTGAGAAAACACGACCTGTTGCCAGTCAGCGCGCTCGTGTCTTTGTTCAACACATCATTTCAGCCTGAAGAGTCTGTGGTTGAGGATCAAAAGAGTTCGCAGCAACGGGCTGGTGGCCACCAGTCCTCTGTTAAGCAGACGAGGTGGAACTGTGCTGGAAAACAAAGCCTAACCTGAGACAGTGCTCCACTACTGTGCTAGTACCGTGGATGTCGCTGTGCGATCGCCACTACCATGCGGTACAGGTGTCTGTCCTATGGTGCATTCGCGCGATTTTGAGGTCCATTTCCTGGATTTCTGTGCATATGAGCGTCATCTGTCCACAGATCGCATCACTGTGCTGGCATTTCATCTACGACGAGTGGCAATTTTGCAGTAGAAAACTCCAACTTCTCCCATCCCAACAATTCTTTCTCGCTCAAAGTCTGTCAAGTGTTCCTAAAGTGACCGTTTTCGAGAATAGGGCAAAGTGAGGCACAAGAAACACAGTTTCGACTCAATATCGGCTGTTCACACACTCTCGACTCAATATCGGCTCACTATATGGAACATGTCTAGAGTCCTTCGTGAGACTGAAACAGGATTCATTAATGAAGGCCACACGTTACCACTGCTGTTTGGCCGAGGTATTATAATGGTGCCCTCAACAAAGTCATTTGAACCCTTCTTGGAGAGCTGGTTAGAGGAAAGCAAGCCATCACACTACTAGTATGCACACTCTTCTCACAAAGTCGTACTTGAAGCATAGCTGATATCTACAGCAATTTGTCCGGCGGTCATCGCTTTGTACCTACTCGCTGTTTGGATAGATACCGATCCACCAGAGATGTTGAGATTTGGCCAGCTCGGAATTGGCTGTCGAGACACGTTCCGAGTGTCCCGATTTTGTCAAAAAATGCATAGGAATGACGGTCTGACAGTATCGTTGCTGGTCATCTCTTACCTGCCACGATACTACAGGTGGCTATATACTTTTCAGAATCCTCCAAGTGACTTTAGCTCTTCGTCTACATGTTTTTCTACACTTCTTGCATCCTGGAGAGCTCTGGAGCTTCCGAGGTATAACATTAAGAGCACCGTATCTACGCTGTCTTTCATAGTGTGGCTTTAATTAAAAATTCGTGCGAATAGGTAAGAATCCAAGTAAACGAAACTGTCACTGCACGATCCAGAAAATAGGCGAAGAAAAACCAACCTTCAGATTAAAATATTTAATACGTTAAAAAGTATATATATACTAGTGGAAAGTGAAAAAAGAACACCAAGAAAGAATTGGCGGACGATCATGAAATTTACATATGTTAATGCAGTCGAGTTTACGTAGGTGTGATGTTAATTTCGGGAACAACCGGTGAGCGCTTACGCCACAGCACGGCATAATATGCAAATTATCGTCGGTGGTATTTAAGGAGTACGGCGAAGTGAATGTAATCAGTCGTTGGCGCACGGAAACGTGCGCCGACGAAGACCCTGAAGATGCTGTGAAGACCCTGAAGATGCTGCAATGCCTGGACATGAAAGAAGTGTACGATTTCAGCAGTTATCGGACTTTGTGCGAGGTCGTCTAGTCGGACTCCGCGGGGCCGGGTGGTGGTATCGTCGTATTGCGGAGCGAACTGGACGGGAAGTATCGGTGGTGGTACGATGGTGGCGTAGATGGTCCGAGGAACATTCCCACACGAGAAGATGTGGAACCGGGAGTCACAGACGGACTGATGAGCGAACCGATCGACGCATAAGAAGAGCGGTGTTGTCAAGCAGAACATCCACTGCGACGCAAATCCGAGCTGCCGTTGCACCTGAGGTCACTGTGCGAACAATCCGCAACCGTGTACTGGATGCAGAACTACGTGCATGTGTGCCTCTGGCATGTGTACCTCTGACTCCAGCCCACCGTCAGGAACGGCTGCAGTGATGTCGCCAAAGTCTGCACTGGAGAACGCAATGGCGATCTGTCGTATTGAGCGATGAAAGCATATTCTGCTTGGGAGCCTCCGATGGCCGTATGCGTGTTCGCAGACGCACAGGGGAGCGTCTCCGCCCTTCTTGCATCCGCCAGCGACACATAGGGCCTACACCTGGTTCTCCTGGTGTGGGGAGCGATCAGCTATCACTCCCGTACACAACTAGTGTTTGTACCGGGTGCGTTAAACGCACCTCTTACATCAACAACATCATTCAGCCCGTTGTTGTGCCATTTGTAAGGTCGGTCCATCGTGGTGATATCCAGCAAGATAACGCACGCCCACACACGGCACGTGCAACGCAACATGCACTTCAGGGTGTGAGACAACTTCCATGGCCTTCACGTTCACCGGATTTGTCCCCCATTGAGCACGTGTAGGACTTTTAGGGACAACGACTTATCCGGTCACCACGGCCAGCCACGACCATCCCCGATTTACGCGTCCAGGTTGAGTATGCTTGGAACTGAATACCCCAAACTTACATCCAACATCTGTACGGCAGACTCCATGTCAGAATTGCACAGTGTGACGCAGTTCATGGCGGTTCAACCTCGTACTAACCATGTTGCATGGAAATGTTATTTTTCAGTTTACCAGCAAATGCAGCTGTATTTTGCCATAACGTTTTGATCACGTTATCCTATATATTCCGTTATTATGCTGTATAAATTTCGTTGGTATCAGACGTCTCCTTCTTGGTGTCCTTTTTTCACTTTCTGCCAGATGTATATACGCTTGTCAAAATCCTACGAGATGTTTCGGGTGGGCAGTCCACCCATCTTCAGGTCATACACTACTAACAAGAGCATGGAGGCAAAGCTTTTATACAAGTTATGTACGTAGTGGCACATAAACATGCCACTGCGCAGTGACATGTTTATGTGTTACTATTACTGTTTTCTGCACGATCCAGAAAACAGTAATAGTAACGCATAAGCATATTATCTCGCATGTTTTCTGGATCGTGAAATAACAGCTTCACTTATTTGGATTACTTCATAGTATGCCTTAAGTGTGTTTAGTTTCTCATGTGTCAGCGCAAGCACAGTTTACATGGCAGTCCTTTTTTACATATCCTATTATTCATGTGTTGATAAAGTCTCTACTAATTTTGTTTTACAGTTTAACGACCACCATGAGCAAGTCTTCGTGCTTTGAGCTGTTTCCCGTCCGTAATATGGAACCATAGGTTCCACGGAGGTAGCATAGCCATCGTTATCACACAATTACCCCCCCCCCCCACTTAGTTTTTGATTTAGGGTTTAACGACCACAGTAATCAACTCGGTGGTCTAAAAGCAGTCGCCCGTCCCTAATTTAGGTCCACTAGTTACAGGGAAGGGAGTGAACCAGTGCCGTATGACAAACACAACATACATGTTTCACCGGAATTCGAACCAAAACCCATCTCGGACGAAGGGTCAGAGACCGGCGCTTAGACCACTGCGCATACGGGAACGGCACACGCACACATACCCATGTCTCATTCGGGACTCCAACTCCAACCCAGACCTTCTTGGACGAATGGCCGAATGCCAGCCCTTCAGACCACTCAGCCATCGGGACGGAATCTATCAAATTTTATTAGCTACTCGTTAAGCAAATACATCAAATTTGTATTTGCACCCAAACTTTTGTCGGCTATTATACACAAGAAGTATTCAGTGTGCTAGACTGCTGTTTCCTTGGTTTCTGATATACTGGTATTATTTTATCAACTGAATAGAAAAAAGGAAACGACATCCCGGCTTCGCAGTAGTCTGAGTGCTAACTGTTCGACCGAGTGAGCACGGGTTCGAGTCCAGAACGGCGCGTTCGCGTGTTCTGGTCTTACGTCACCCAGCAGTACCACCTACCTAACCGGAACCAGCGGTCACAAATTAAGGACATGCTGCTGCTTATAGCTTTTAGAGTTGCTCACGGCAGTCGATACCCCCCCCCTCGCAAAAAATAAATAAAAGTTTCATAGGCTCTTGTGAAAACGCAGCAGCCATTCGCCACGACAGTATTTCGTTAGTTTTCTCCAAGATTTCACACCCCCAATCAATTTTTAATCGGTACTACATTTCTCATTATTACACATTTGTCGGTCAACAGAAGACACCATTCGACAGAAAATTGGATAGCATCCTTCTATCTGCCCAGTGAATATATATATATATATATATATATTGCTTTTAAGAACTCCAGAAGTGATTAATGTGCGAGTTACGATTCCTCGGGTTAAGAAAAAAACTGACAAATAAAAATTAAGAAAAAAATTGGATTTACTTGCATGTTGCCTCATTATCTGGTGCATGTTTTACCAAATTTCCGCCAAGTCAAATATTTTCATCTCACCTTAATTTAGTGTTATTAGAGAAACCTTCCTCGAAATCTGTTCCTTAATCATATTTAAGCGTCTTTAAATGTTCTCAATACATAAAATGTACGAAAAAAAAAATGTCGAAGCAGGGAAAATCTCGGAAAACCTTCGTTAATTTGGTGTTACAACAGTAATTTTCTTCCACGGAAAGAACTGCGTCATCAGATTTAATTACGTCTTATCACAGCTGTTCGGATACTCCGAATGACTGAGGTTATATTTTTTAATTATTTTCTTTATTTCGGCAAATTATCTTCACTGAGAGAAAAATCCCTAAAAGAAAAGTGTCCAATTAGCGCACTAAAACGGCAAAGCATAACAAAAAAACCAACCATCAAAATGTTTGCGTTCAAAATTTATGGCCGTTTCCATCATTCTCTTCATTACGATTTTCCTTATGACAGTTTCTTTTTTATAAAAATATTAAAAACAAAAATCTGTTTATAAATTACTGGGACAAGACAAGAGTTGTGGGATGAATAATTCGAGTGCAGCAAAACTAAATTAAAACCAGGTCATTAGGTTAAGAACTTTGGCCTACACAAGAACCACCTGTTATATTTGAGAAAGGCAAAACATTCGCCTATCAGGCGTACAAATAAAATTTTAAGCGTTTTTTGTGTGACGTATAACGCTAATTTACATATCCGACATTCTTTCTTGTTGTTGTCATGTGACCGTAACTGGTCCAGAGTATAATATGTGACTGAGAAGTTTTCTCAACAGTCAAACGCACTTGCGCATCGGTAGGTGAAAGACGGCAAGCGGTAATGCATTTATTCTACACTGCATTCGTTACGAATTTCATCAAGGAAAAAGTGCTGCAAAAGCATGTGCATCGAACTGTTCTGTTCTGGGGGGGGAGAATATTGTATCGAAAAGCACGTGTGAGCTTTGGTTTAGACGGTTTGCAAGCGATTTTGCTGTTAGTGATCGAGAATGTAGCCGCGCCCAGCAGAAGGTTGTACACGAGGAACTGCAAGCACTGATGGATGAAGATCCATCTCAACTGCAAAATGAATTAGCTGAACAACTGAAGGTAACTCAACAAACCATTTCCAATCGCTTATGCGCAATGGGAAAGATTCAGAAGGAAGGAAAATGGCTGCCACATGACCTGAGCCAGAAGAACAAGGATGAGCGTGTCATGAAGTGTTTGAATCTGTTGAAAAAACAACACAGAAAGCCTTTCCTGTGAAAAATCGTTACGGGTGATGAAAAGTGGATATGGCACGACAATCTCAAATGCAGAAAACGCTGGGTAGACCCCGGTGAAGCAACGACTTTGACACCGAAACGCCATGTTCACTCCAAAAATGTTCTGCTGTGCATCTGGTGGGATATGAAAGGAATGCTCTATTATGAGCTATTGGAACAAGGTCAAACTGTTACTGCTGATCGCTACAAGCAACAAGCTCTGCGATTGAACCAGAAAATCTGCCAAAAAATTCAATTCACAGGCAAAGGATTGCGTCCCGTGAAATTACTGCATGACAACGCTAGGCCGCATGTCGAGAAATCGGTCAAGAAAACGTTATTGACGCTTAGCTGGAAAGTTTTGGGGCACTCAGCGTATAGTCCCGACGTGGCCCCCCTTCATACTAACATTGGTTTCAGTCGATGCAACATGGTTTGTCAGCTGTACGGCTCCGGACATGTGACGAAGTGCAAAAATGGGCTGACGACTTCATCGCGTCACACGACGAAGTATTCTTCATGGCTGGAATCCATCAGCTGCCCGACCGATGGCGGAAGGTGATAGATAATGACGGCGCATATTTTGATTCGTAAAGGTATTGTTGTTTTCTCTCAAATTACATGTTGCGTTGTCTTAAAATGCTTTAAAACTTATTTGTACACCTGGTACATATAAAATAGGTAGGGTATCTTTCAGCCATAAGGAGATTCTATAGCACGTTTACGAACGAACAAAACATAAAATATGCAAAAACAGTTAAAAAAAAGGGATAAGTTAACCTTTTAACTAAGGCGACGATTTAATTCGGGGTTAGTAAAATTGGTTGAAATCTGCTCGAATGAATGTACTCGCTGTCTAAGAAGTGGGCGAAACACGGCTGTTCCCCTTTCCCTCTTTGTTGAAAGTGGTCGTTTAGGTGGGTGATTAACACTAAGCTTTTCTAACTCATTACTTGGTAAAAGCGTTATAACAATAACACAGACCTAAAAACGGAGAGAGTAGATGTTTGAGATACTTGTTTCTGTTGTAGTGTGATTTAAAGAACGGGGTGTTTATACACAGTCGAATCACATTATTGTGACCATCTCCTGCATTTGACGTCAACAGCGGGTAGCCAATGAAAGAAGGCACGTGTCGTGAGCTGGCTTGGAGGGTATATAAGGTGTGCTGTAGGCATTCTGAAAACATATCACTCGTTGCTGTCATGGATAAAAGAAACGATTTATCAGATTTGCAAAAAGGGATAATTATCGGCTTTCAGGCCAAGGGTGGCAGTATTTCTGAAACAGCGCAGTTTGTGAACTGCTTGCGTGCTGCTGTGGTAAAATGCATCGTGATTGGAGAAATGGCACCATTGAGAATAAATGACGTGGAAACTGCAGAGCACCACGTGCCATGGATGTGAGAGGTGAAACTCGGCTTAGTGAGGGCCGATCGACACGCTACAGTGGAGCAACTCACTGGGCGAATGAACCAGGGAGGGGGGCACAGGAAGTGTGCCCAAAAAGACAGTTCAGCAAACCCTGCTGCGTATGGGGCTCCGATGCAGAAGGATGGTCACTGCACCTATGCTAACGAAGGAGCATCGGCAGTAAAGGCTTATAATTGCACTGCGGTATCGAAATTGGACCTTTGCTGATTGGCAAAGGATTGCTTTTTCGGATGAGGCACGTTTTCTGCTTCATCGAATGGATGGACGTCGGCGTATAAGGCGAGAAACATCGGAGAACAAACACTTTTCAACCATTGCTGGAACAACACAAGCTGGTGGGGGCAGCGTTATGGTCTGGGGAATGTTTTCTTGGCATTTTCTGGGCCCACTCATATCTGTGGAAGGCACTATGGGTCGAATATTTTATTAATCCATCCTTGCAGACCACGTACACCCGTACATGTTGTTTGTCTTCCCTGGGGCTGATGGGATCTTCCAGCACGACAATGCGACGTGTGTCACAGCTAGAAATGTCCGAGAGTGGTTGGAAGAGCACGATGAAGACTTCAAAGTACTTCCCTGACCACCTATTTTCCCAGATTTAATTCCAATTGAGCATCTGTGGGACCAACTCGATCGTGTTGTTCACTCTATGGATTCACCACCACGCACCCTCCAGCAGCTGTCAGATGTACTGCAGTACCCCGCTTCTACTCTACTTTCTTATTTATCAACAACAAGGTTTCTTTTTTGTTGCCTTCGGGGCAGTTAGGGGAGCTTAAAGCTACCTAATTTTTCGGAAGTGAAATCACGGAGAAAATATGGTTCTTCTTTAATTGAACGGAGTATATTTCTTAGTTCCTCGACGTATATATTACACGTGTGACCCAGTTAATCCTTACTGCACATTTCTTGCCTCAAGTACTCTCATGCCACAATGTTTCACAAATTCAGATCTATCATCTTAGTTCGGTGCAAGCTTTGTGCGTATAGACATTAAAAATAAAAATTTTCTTTTACGACATGCTTTGCAATTTCAAATATAAGAATTCTCGAGTGTGCTCCGAAATATTAAAACTTGAGCCAAAAAATTAACCACACGCGTGCTGAGTCCTGAAAGTTTCTTTTACCGGAAAGTTAAAAAGGGATTTATGTGCATCAAGAAATTGATGGGTACAGAATGGAGTTCAGAATGAGGGAGGGATTGCATGCTTTTCCAATTTACTTTCAACCGTGTCGTTGACCCCCGTGGGTTGTAAACCTCCGCTAAGCTCGAGGCAAGATGTGATGATCCCTTAGTTCATGGTGGGCAGACATCCTACAGACTTCCGCCCACACTGCCTCGTGAAGGTTACACTCCAGGAACCATGACACACACACACACACTTTCTCTATTACACACCTCCTCGTCAGACAGGTAGGTCCTGTTGCTGTCATTTTCTGCGAACTATTCATCAGCAATTTTTCTCACTCCTATCTATGTTCTGTTTGAACATGATTAGGGAGATAATAGCACCAGACGAAAGCAAGAAGTTTAAAAGAAGACGTTAATATTCCAAATCACCTCGCAAGTCGATGGCATGAAAACATTTATTTTTCTCTCGTCTATGCTGTCTGTTTTTTTGAAAATAGCATTGAATAGCATTTGGCGATGCGAGACATAATATATTAGGTGTGCAACTTAATTCCCGGGTACAGGCACGACACGTTGACAGCAAATTATAGCAAATCGAATACGTACCTAATCAGGGAAATAATCCCCGTCGTGTTGGATACATTTGAGCCATCGGTCAGGGTGCTGCCGAATGCCACTGGGGAAAAAAGAGGGCTGTTTTGAGTTGATAAAGTCATCAATACTTATGTGGACCTCCTCGACAGAAGTGAAGTGCGTATCACTCAGGTGATTTTGCAATGAGAGAAAGAGGTGATAATCCGACGGGGCGAAGTCTGAAGAATACGCCGGGTGGGACAAAATCTCCCATACCAGTTCGGTGATCGTGTTTAAAGTCATTTTCGCGGTGTGAGGACGCGCGTTATCCTGAAGCAACAGGACTGACCGTCTGCCCTTGCCGGTGAATGGCCTTTTCGCCTCCGTTGCGTCACTCACACGAATGAGTTGCTGACAATAACGCTCAGCATTGATTGTTTCACCAGGTTTGTGAAACTCATAGTGTACGACACCGCGCTGATCCCACCATATGCACAGCAACAACTTCCTGGCATGGATGATGGGTTTGGCGGTAGGCTGACCTGGATAAACCCACGATTTGCGCCGCTTAGGATTATCGTAGAGGATCCACTTCTCATCACAGGTCAAAATCTTGTAGAAGAAATCATCTTTCTTGAATCTGGAAAGCAAGGACATAGCAATATCGTAGCGCTTAGACTTGTTCGCACCTGTGGGTTGGTGAGGTACCCAACGGTCCTCATTGTGAATCCATCCAAGCTTGTGCAGGTGCTTTACAATGGCTTGCCGTGTTACTCCGAGTTCCAGGGAGAGCTCTGACTGTATGCGACAGGGATCCGCGTCCAACAGTTGTCCCAGTTCCTCATCGTCAAACTTTCTGTGGCTGTCCCGGACGTTCTGCATCACGGATATCGAAATGTCCATACTTAAACCGCTGGAACCACTTCTTACACGTACTGTAGGACACAGCAGGCTCACCTAAAGCAGCACACATCATTTTCTGGGCTTCCCCGGCATTTGTTTTCAGCTGAAACGCGAACAGGTGGCAGTGCCTCAAATGTTGCTTCTCGAACGACATTACTTTCATCGTCAACTTTCGTCCCTTATGTCACTACAGCTGCGAGCAGTTATGGTTGCCTGGAAAGCTGTTGGATGGCGCTGCAATCAGTCATTATCGCACACAGCTATTTGCATTTGCCAACGTTCTATGATCGCTTGCGGTTAGGGGCCGAGAATTAAGATGCACACCTAATGCACACCTATTAAGATGCACACCTCGCAGGGTGACTGTGGATTCAAGTGCGGTCAGCAAAACTTTGACAGAAATGGAATCGGGCTAAACATTACAACCTGAAATTGATCCATAAATGTCAATGTAGGGAAGGCCAGTAAAAAATGACGTGGCACATTAGGAAATTTGGAAATTTTCTTTTTAAGCGAAAGGAGGTTCAATGTAGTGCTACGTCATTTCTTTTGTTTACATTAACACCCGTTACTTTGAGCTATGAGTACCAATAATGATACTTACCTTCATGCAGCTTAGTGAAAAATTATGACAGGTAATTTTTATTGAGCTACATGTAGGTAAGTTATTATTACGACTAGTAATTTTTATTAATATCTGGAACACAGGATCAGCGGAGTCTCTTGCAAAGTGGACTCAATTAGATTTCGGAATGCATTCGAAGAGGTTCACAGGAAACCAAACTGAGAGCAGTTCGTATTGAATCATCTTCTCAGGTGATACAGTAGTTAGAGGTGCTGAACTCTGGCTAATCGTTCGAGTTGGGCAGGAATTCGCGTTCCGGTTGAATCATGGTGGTATACTTGTCGTAGAGCACTAGCTCTTCCTTTCCTGGAACCAGAGACCCGTTGTATGGACGACAACGACGCTCACGGCAGTCGTTAAATTCCTAAACGAAAAAATTACATATAAGTAATGCATCTTTAATGGAAAGGAAGATCCCGCTGCATGAGAATTCATCCGAAGTCTTCGAAAAGTTGGTTCACCGGCACACCAAGACAGAACGCAAGAATCACTGAAGTGACCTTCCAGTTCTGCTTGCTCACATCGGTCATGGTGACAGGGTGCATTGTCTTCATGAACTAATCTATCTCCGGCTGGAACATGATAAGTTAGAATGGGTATAAATACAAAATTTTGTGGCCATAGCCCCTCACAATTCATATATTAATTACCCCAGACGACAAAAGATTATCAGGAGAGAAGATTCCCTATCTCATAAGGTTAACACCACCTTCTTGGAAGATCTTTTTTTTTTTTTTTTTTTTTTTTTTTTTTGAGGTTTAACGACCACCGTGAGCAACTCAATGGGCTATAAGCAGTCGCCCGTCCCTAATGTAGGGTCACTGGTTCCAGGGAAAGGAGAGAGCCAGTGCCGTAAGACAAACACAACATGCATGCCTCACCGGGATTCGAACCCGGACCCCTTCCGACGAATGATCAGAGGCCAACGCCTTAGACCACTGCGCCACCGGGGGCGGCTTGGAAGATCTGCATCTGGTATATTGGTTCATATCATCCTCTTGTTTTTTTACAGGTGTCGAACCTACCATCGGCTTAATGCAGCACATACGTGGACTCATAGAAGCCATAACTCTTAGCCTGTGAAGACCATCAAACCTTCAGCCAGTCATAATCGCCATACTTCTGGTTTTTCCCTTGATATTATGACATCCACAGTTTGTATACTGTCTAGTTATGGAACAGGATGGTATGTCCGGTGGAAATTGGACTAATGTGTACTGGGGTAGTCGTGGTGTTCATTGTGGTTCACCTGAACTTAGACAATTGAATATAAGTAAGTCATACTAACACTTAGGTTGCCGTAACGTAATTGACCTCAAACAAGACTTGAGTTTAAAAATTGTAGTTTACTCTATGACTTGCAGGTAGCATGCAAGGCGAAACTTCAATGTTGCATAGAGTAGCGAGGGAGACACGTTACACCAGGGGTCGCCAGTCGTCATTTACACGAAATCAATGTTCAAAAATTACATTTTAAAGAAGAGTGATCAACGCCAAATTACTGGAGCTTCACTTTATGGTTATCCTTAAAAAAAGATCAGTGCTATCCAAAATAAAGTAATGACATTCATGTAGTGTTAAAAAGAAACCGTGAAACTGAAGTCAAAGTGCAAGGAAGCTGAACAAGTTAGTAAAATCATGCAATGCATTGATTATGATACGCTTTCCAACATACCGGAAATCATTACTCATGTTATTACCCAAGTTACGAGGATAATGGCTGTGGAATAAATCTCGCTCCTGTGCCCTGACCTCTGACCCCATTTCGATTATATTAAACAGAACCGGTTCAGTATACCTCTGAAACAACATGATAAAGTTTTGTAGTAATCGAAGCATTTTTACGTAAGTTATGACGCATAAGGTCGATGGAATGAATCCCGCTTCTATGACTCGACTTTTGGACCCATTTCGCCCATTTTCAATAGGGTTCGTCCCCAGGTTGTCCCCAACATCACACTAAACTTTCATCGAAATTAAACTATTTTTACGCGAGTTATCGTGCGGACAGACAGACGGACAAAGCTGGAGCATATACTCTTCTTCAACCTACGGTTGGAAAGCATAAAAAACGTGAGAACGGAAAGAAATTGCGGAAAGGTTTCTGAAAATTCCGAAGTTCCCTGGCGTTTGAAAAATCCATGAAATTCAAGGGTTTTCCCGTCTTTTCACGGAAAAGGTTGTATCAGAAATATGCTTCGTTAATTCAAGAAAAAAATCACGGTAAAGTGGCTCGTGAATTCCAGAATGTTTTTTACTGTGTAGGACAATTGTCTGAATTATTGTTTTCTACATTCATAAGTTTTGGTATCTAAGCAAAATCGAATCTTTTTCAGGCCTGTATTCCAGCAAAGACTTTCTACCCCACGTTATTGTCTTCCCGTACCAGATCTCCCAGATATTTCCTAACTATACTGAAGAGCAATTGAATTAGAGACAGCTAGCGTTATGCAAATGTGGCGCTGTGGGACGCCCTGTAAACGGAAACGACATGACGTATGCAGCGATCCGACAATATAAGGAGTGATGCGACGGGAATCAGTAAGAGTCGGACGCAGTATGGGTAATACGAGGGATCTAGGCGCATTTGATCGTGGGCAAATTGCCGGGGTCCGACGAATGAGTCACACCATCTCGGAAGTCGTGTAGGCACTGGGATTTTCACGAGCCACTGTGTCACGGGTCAGCGGATAGACGGGACACAGTGCAAGGAATCACTCGGCAATTTAACGCTGGTGCACAAAAACGTGTAAGCAGCCACACCATCCAGAACCATCTCCTCGCTATGGAGTACAGAAGCCATCGTCCCACGAGGGTACCGCTACTGACCGCACATCACAGGGTGCAAAGATTAGCATGTGCGTGGGAACATCATCCCTGGACCCTAGACATATGGAAAAATGTTGCCTGGACTGATGAGTCGAAATTCACGTTGGTACATGCGGATGGCAGGGTACGAGAACGGCGAAAACCACATGAAGCGGTGAATTCTTCTTTGCCAGTAGCGTACTCTTCAAGCTGGTGGAGGTTGCATTTTCGTCTGGGGACTGTTTACGTGAACTGAAATGGGACCCCTGGTACGTGTGACATCGTCCCGCACAGGTCAACGTTACCGGGATATCCTGGACGACCATTTGCTCCCGTTTGTGCATCTTCAACATCCCACTAGGGACCTCATCCAGCAGCAAGACAATGCTCCGTGCCATCGCTCCCGAATTGTATCCGAATGGTTGGATGAACACTCCACCGACGTGACTTCGCTTCCTTGGCCAGCTAGGTCACCTGACCTGAATCCCATCGAGCACATCTGGGATGCCATCGAGAGAGAGATGTTCGAGGCTCTGACCCCCTCCATCAAATCTTCGTGAACTGTGGGAGTTTGTTCAGGGTTGTGGATCCGTATGGCTTCCCAACGCTTTCGGTGTCTTGAGTCCATGCCGAGACGAATCGCCGCATCATCAGGGCGAAAGGTGGTGCTACACGTTACTAGACAGGTATCTTTAATTCAATTGTTCTTCAGTGTACTTCAAAGTACGTTTCATCACTTCAAAGTACGTTTCATCGCTTCTAAAGTAATCAACCTGACATATGGCACTTGCTCTGGTGGTAAATATATATTTAGTCTACATGTCTTAATAAAATAACTCATTCTATATCAAAACATGAACTTAATATGCTAGACAAGTGCTAACTCGATAATGCGTTGCAGGACTTAAGTAACGAATCTGAAGTATGAGCAAGGACACCTATTGTGAATTATTATGGAAAATGGGGTTACGTAAGAACACATTAACGCACTTTATGAATCGAGTTGAAAATTTTAAGCAACAGCGAAAACAAATTGAGATGTCAACTGCCACTGAACCTAAGTTCCATACAGGGTGTTTAACTAGGTAGTCCCCTTAAAGAACCAACTTTTGTTTTATTCTCACTGTACATAGAAACACGCCGTTAGGTTTCCCAGTGACCTTGATCCTTTAAAAAAGCGTGGGAGTGATTTTCCTCATAAGGCGATGACTCATTGTGACGTCACCCCCACCAAATGGCCGGTCACGCTATTTCTGTCCGGGGGACAATCTGCGTGTTCCACTGTGTCGTTGAACGGCGTTCAGGATGGCTGTGTATACCGTTGTGGAGCGGGTGTTTATTGTGAAAAGTTAATGGATGACAAAGTCTGCAAAGGTGAATTCCTGGAGAAGTCTGGGAGAAGAAAAGCACAAGAAAAACGTTATATAGCCAGGTTAGCGAATAAATTTGAAACCACGGTCAGTGGTTTCAAACCATACAGTGGCGGATGCCCTCCTTTAACAGAAGAAACAAGGTGACAGCGAATTTTCGGGTGTAATGAGCACCTCTTTTGAAACCGTTCTGACGCAAATTAAATTTATCAAAGCTATTTGAAGTGAATGGAACCGGTATGGAAAACAATACGATCTGACCGAAGGAAGAAGTTTTCAATCGGGTTTTTTAATCCTGCAGATATTGGTGTAAACCGAATCTTGAACTTGCGCCCTCACGTTGAAGACTTGTGCGTTAAGAAAATTTTGAATTTATAGGAGAAACACAAAGACACAATTTTTCAAATCGAACTGTTCGAAGCAGAGATATGGACAAATATCACATATGCATCTACGCCTCCTGCCGGAAAAACAATGCATTATTTTAGGAATAAAGTATCCCCAGAAGGTTTTTCGATACGAACGGTATCGGTCCAAGAAAAAAATTATTTGAATTTTCAGGAGCACAGATTTTGCTGCAAATACATCAGAAGCAGAAATTAACACTTATGCTCCCTGGTGGCCAAACCATTCTTTACCAAATATTAGAAATGCATTTTCCATCAGGTACTGTATGCGGTACAGGAAGAATTTTTGAAATCGGAGTTTTAGAAGCAGAAATAATGCAGAAAACGCAATTTTCTTGTGCGCCCCTAGCGGAAAGTCTATGAATGACTTGAACATTTTTATTTATATGAAAAACATTTAGCATCCGAAATAATATCTAACAAAGAAGGAATTTTTCAAATCGGACTCCTAGAAGTTGATATATTGACAAAAACATGATATATATCTACACCCCTGCCGTAGAAACCATGCATTATTTTAAGAACAAAATATTCCTAAAAGCATTGTTAACGTGAGTAGTATCGGTCCACAAACGGATTTTTTCAATCGAGATTTTAGAAGCTCAGATTTTGCTGCAAACGCTTCAGAAGCGAAAATTAAAATTTACGCCTCCTGGTGGCTAAACCATCTTTTACCAAAAAATTAGAAATTATATTCAAAGGATTTCCCATCAATAGTTGTATTCAGTGCAGAAAGAAATTTTCAAATCTGAGTTTTAGAAGCAGAGATATCATGGGAAACTCAATTTACCTTCGCGCCACCTAGCAGAGCCTTTATAAATTACCTGAAATCTTTGAAGTTATTTGAGAAACATGTCACATCGGAAACTCTATCCAATAAAGAAAGAATTTTTCAAATTGGACCATTAGAAGCAGAGATATTGACAAAAATAAGATATATGTCTACGCCCCCTGGCCGAGAAACCGTGCAATATTTTTAGAAGAAAATATTCCAGAAAGGTTTATCGACGTAAGTGCTATCGGTCCACGAACGAATTTTTTCAATAGAGATCTTAGAAGCTCAGATTTTATGGCAAACACATCAGAAGCAAAAATTAACACGTACGCTCCCTGGTGGCCAAATTATTCTTCACCAAAAATTGAAAATTATATGCAAACGATTTTTCTTGAGGAGCTGTATCCGCCGAAAAAAAAAATTCAAATTGGAGTTTTAGAGAAAGATATACCGGGGAAAACGTAATTTTCTTTTACGCCCCCAAGCGGAAAATCTATGCGTAACTTGAAAAAGTAACTATACCTGAAATACTCTTTGAAATAAGTGAAATCGAAAAATAGAATGTTTTCAATCGGATGTTTAGAAGCATCCGATTGAAATAAAATGTATCCGACATCATCTGCATTTGCGCCCTCTCGCTGCGACATTGTACGTCGTCAAAAAAAAAAATCTAAAAATGAACAAGTTAGTATAATCATGCAATGCATTGATTGTAATACGCTTTACAACATACCAGAAATCATCACTCAAGTTATGAGGATAATGGCTGTGGAATAAATCTCGCTCCTGTGCCCTGACTTTTGATCCCATTTCGATTTATTCAACAGAACCGGTTCAGTATACCTTCGAAATAACATGATAAAGTTTTGTCGCAATGGAAACATTTTCACGCAAGTTATGATGCATAATGGCGATGGAAGTGATTCCGCTCCTATGTCCTGACCTTTGACCCCATTTCGCCCAATTTTCAATAGGGTACGTTCCCAGGTAGTCCCCTACCACATACTAAAATTTCATCGAAATCGAACATTTTTTACGTTAGTTATGACGCATAAAAGCAGTGGAATGGATCCCGCTCCTATGTCCTGACCTTTGATCCCATTTCGTTCACTTTCAATAGGGTTCCCCTACCACACACTAAAATTTCATCGAAATCGAACGATGTTTACGCGAGCTATCGTGCGGGAGGACATACGCACGAAACGCGTGACGTAATGAGGCAGATGGAAATCGCAACCATCTGCTCGCAAGAGTGTGACGTCATAAAACTTTAATAGGATCCACACACAACGCGTGACGTAATGAGACAGATGGCGTGACCGCGTGCCAACATTCTCAATCTCGAGATTGTGACGTCATAAGATTTCTAAGCATGGGTAACATTAATGGGACGATGCCATGACAGTAAAAACGTGGTAATTCGGGGTGGTTATTTAACTCACTAAACGAATTTTCGTAAAGTCGAGTTCAAGCTAAATCGATTTCTAGTACCAGGAAACGGTAGGTTAACGACTTTCATCAAAATCCTTAGAGCCGTTTTCAAAATAAAATTTATATACATACAAGAAGTGCTCCTTCAATACATGTAGTATGGAATAAGGGCGATGGAATGAATCCCGATCCTATGTCCTGACCTTTAACCCCATTTCGTCCATTTTCAATAGATTTCGTCCCCAGGTGGGTCCCCTACGACATATTACAATTTCATCGAAATCGAACCATATTTACGCAAGTTATGACGCATAAGGTCAGAGGAATGCATCCCGCTCTTATATCCTGATCTTTGACCCCACTTCACCCATTTTCAATTGGGTTCGTCCCCAGGTGGTCCCCTACCACATACTAAAAGTTCATCGAAATCGAAACATTTTTACGCAAGTTATCGTGCCGACAGACAGACAGGCGGACGGACAAAGCTGGAGCATATACGCTTCTTCAACCTACGGTTGGAAAGCGTAAAAACGAAATACATGATCATCATTCGCATCACAAGAAACTGGGTATTCTGTTTCCACCCGCCGGCACAGAGCCGCGAAGAAAGCGCTACTTCATGAGAATGCTGCGGAAGTTACTTTCGAAAATATGCAGCGTTGCGTTCGAAGGTTTTTGGATGTTAGCGGAGGACATTTTTTTTTTTTTTTTTGATTGAAGGGTTAACCCGACCACTGTGATCAGTTCAGTAAGGTATAAGCAGTCGCCCGTCCTTAATTTTGAGCCACTGGTTCCAGGGAACGGAGAGAGCCATCACCGTAAGACAAACACAACATCCATGCCTTGCCGGGATTCGAAACCTGACCCAACTCGGACGAACGGTCATAAGACATCGCATAGACCACTTCGCCCACATGGCCTTCGGAGGACATTTCCAGCATTTATTGTGAATGGTGCCACATTCCCATGAACTACGGTACATTTGTAAAGCACATATCATGCTTCCAAACAGAGTGAGTTACAAAATATCACTGATTCTTTGCAAACACTACCTAGTGAAAACACACCCTGTACGATACGATAAATTTGAGATAGTTTTGACGGCGAATTATGGATTTCAAATTGCACCAGAAACAACCTGAGTGTTGAAAAGAAAATGATTGATGTCATAAAGAATAAGCGGAAAGAGAAGTGAGAGGAACGGTGATAAAAAGACGGTGTGCTCCGTGACAAAAGGCTGCCATACAACCTAAAACGCAAAAATTTTGATCATCGTAAGACCTGATTGATGCGCAGTGGATACACTTGCCCGTGAAGGGAGATGAAAATAATTAGCAAAATTTGAAGAAATGAAGTTTGTGGAGCGGATTTTCAAAAAGTATGACTGCTAATCGCAGTTTACATGCAGAGGACGATTCCGATGGCATCTCTGAAAACGGAACTACCAGGAAAGACGGGACAAGAAAGAATCAAAAGAAGATGAAGAGGTTGTATAAACAACTACACGAAGAAGGGTACAAAAACTGAATGAAAGCAAGAAAGGTCTGTGTAGAAAAGGAAAACCCGTACACTTTAACGTTTCCTGAAAAGCAACGCACTGGGAGTAAGTAACTAATCATTTATGCCACACTGTTTATCTAAGAAACCACAATAAATCTTAGTTGTTCAAATAAATCTTCGTTGAATGGCATTCGTGTACTTAAATCACATGATTTACAACGCACAAGTGTTTTGTTATCCGTTGATTATCTTCCAGTCGGGCACAAAATTGTAAAGTGACGATGGTTAAAATTTCGCCAAAACTGATGAGCGCTATTCCCCAGTTATTTGAAAAACCAACGCATTTGTTCTCTCTCTTACAACTGACATTGCTCGTTTGACACTCTTAACAGCAAGATACGAGTACACTTCGTTTATCATTTTAATTTAATTTCTTTTGTAAGCTCCAAACTATTCTCGAGTCAAGAAATATTTTAGAAAATGCAATATTTATAAGTTAACTTCGTTATTCGTATAAAAACGTGAACTGCTTACATAATAAATGGACGATTCTCGGCTTTATCAATATTATTTACAACAAAATATTGCATTTCGGAGCAGTTTGTAATATTTAAAGTAGATTATTATTTATACATGAGCATAAATTCACTGGCAAGCATCCTAATTCCAAAAGAGTTTTTTAATTTAATTATTCCACAATAGGATGGGACCGTTTTACCCCTATTCATATTAAGCAGTGATTTGTTAACTATGGTTCAGATTTTAAAATATATTGGGTTGATATTTAACAGTCATGATAAACGCTATGACATTTCTCTCGTACAATTTCTAATGCACTATTTTATAAAATAAATAGCAGTGCATTGCCCTCGGGAATGTTTGGTTAGATTCTTTTACGCAATGGTAACAAAAAAAAAGTAGTGTTACATTCGCGAACTCTAACACAGTGCATTTTATGCAAATTAAATAATACCTTTACTATTCAGAGAAGTGTAATTTAACATGCGTCGCGCAACAGTATTCTAAAGCTGCGTTTTGCCTTTCTTTACGTTTCCCAACCGTAGGTTGATGAAGGGTACATGCACCAGCTTTGTCCGCCTGTCTGTCTGTCCGCACGATAACTCGCGTAAAAATAGTTCGATTTCGATGAAATTTAGTATGTGATAGAGTTCAACCTGGGGACGAACCCTATTGAAAATGGGCGAACTGGGGTCAAAGGTCAGGACATAGCAGCGGAATCCATTCCATCGCACTTATGCGTCATATCTTACGTAAAAATACTTCGATTGCAAAAAGCTTTATCATGTTGTTTCGGAGGTATACTGAACCGGTTCTGTTGAATATCATCAAAATGGGGTCAAAGGTCAGAGCACAGGAGCAAGATTCATTCCCCATCCATTATCCTCATAACTTGACTAAAAATGCTTCTATTGCGACAAAACTTTAGTATGTTGTGCCGGAAGTATACTGAATCAATTCTGTATAATATCATCGAAATGAGGTCAAAGGTCTAGGCACATGAGCCAGACTTATTCTACAGCCATTGTCCTCCTAACTTGAGTAATAACTTGCGTAAAAATGCTTCGATTGCGACGAAATACAATACGTTGTTCCGTAACGACTTTGGAAGCAGTTCCGCCAAAATGTTTTCTGTCAGCATTGCGGGCAGTGCGCATGCGTGAGATTCGTTAGCCATTATTTTAGCGCGATAACCCGTGAAAATTGCCCGATTTAGATGGGGTTTTTAATTATAAAACGAGCTTATGTGTGGTAGCTCTTGATAATGGAAATAGGTAACAAGGGCACAAAGAGATTTAATTTTGATACATGTGAACCTCAAACGTTATACCATAGTTTAGCCCCTTCAAAACCAAGGTATTTTTCTACGATTTCTGGTGTGTTGGAAAGTGCATCATAATAATCAATGCATTGTATTATTTTACTAACTTGTCTTAATTTGCTGCTAGTCGTTGCTATCTTATCTTATATCCTGTCAAAGAATTCAAATCTAGAAAGTCTGCGTAACCCAATATTTTCGCGCCAATTTCATTGTTTCCTGTTGGAAAAGCTCCTCACAGGGTAGTAGATACAGAACTGTGGCAACTGAATTATTATACACTATTTAAAATATATATATATATATATATGGGATGTAAGGTCAGGTGATGCGTAACATCACAGCCTCTCCTTCACAAATGTCAACCCCGCCTTCTCGTGGTGCATCCTGTTCCCACTAAAGGGGCTCTGACGACCGCCAATAGCGGTATAACTATACCATCGGGATTAGAGGAAATTCTCTCCCACACTCACCAACCCGCTTGGCCAGCGTGGTGAGTTATGGCCAAACCCCTCCAAAATGATTCCACAACTTAAATCTTGGCCCTCAGTTTCCGGCAGCTGGAATGTACCTGGCCAAGGCAGCGGCCAGTGCGACATGAAGGCAGAGGGTGCTAAGAATCCCCGGAGGACCGGACTAGGCTGCCATCTGATGCTGACCTTGGCTACGTATAATGGACGCTCCCTATCTTCTGATTCAAGGCTTCTTGAATTGGAAGAGGAACTACAAAGGATCAAGTGGGACATTGTGGGGCTAAGTAAGGTAAGAAGAAAAGGAGAAGATCTCATCGAACTGAAAAGTGGACATCTCTTCTACTATCGTGGGACAGATACTGGCAGAACTAGTGGTTTTGGATTTATAATAAACAAGAAACTGAAGGATAAAGTTGTAGAAGTTGAAAGTTCCTCTGACAGAGCTGCACGACTCGTTATCCAACTCTCGAGAAGATACCAGGCTCAGATTATTCAAACTTATGCACCCACCACAAGTCATCCTGAAGAACAAATTGAAGATTTTATGAGGAAATTCGTCATCTAAATAATAAAAGTAAGCAGCACTTGAAGAAAATTATGGGAGATTTCAATGCAAAAATAAGGCAACAGCAACAGAATGTAACTTCAGTAGGTAAATTCCGTCACGGCAACAGAAACCAGCGTGGAAATACTCTCGTTGAGTTTGCAGAGGCAGAAGGGTTTTTCATCTTGAACTCCTTCTTCAAGAAAAAGCCACACAGGAAATGGAGACATCCAAATGGGACGACAAGTGAAATTAATTTTATTATGTGTAACAAAAAATTCATCATAGAAGACTGCAGTGTGCTAAACAAGTTCAACACAGGCAGTGACCATAGATTGGTAAGATGTAAGATGCACCTCAAGACTAAACTTGAACGTGGCAAGCTCATAAGACAAACAAAATCTATTGACATAACCAACCTTAAAAAACACCATAATACCTTCAAGTTGGAACTGAAGAACAGGTTCTCTGCTTTAGAAGGCCTAACATCGGAAGAAGTGGACATCTCTGAAGTTAACAGAAAAGTAACCAAAGCTCTTATGGAAACAGCAACAAAATTAGCTGGGTCTAAGAACAAGTTGCATGTAAACAAATTATCAGGAAAAACGAAAATGTTGATGCAAAAAAGAAGAGAGATGAGGACAACTAAAGAAGATGTGACTTCCAAAGTGGAATATATAGAGCAATGCAAGACAGTAAGAAAAAGTATCACTGAAGACGTAAGAAAATTCAACTGTAAACTAGTGAGGAAAGCAATTGAAAACAACCAAAGCCTAAAGATAGCAAAGGGACATCTCAGTAAGGGAAGAAAACAGATTATGGCACTGAGAAAAGAAGATGGTTCTGTAACAAGAAATAGAGGCGAAATTTTGACAAGAGTGAAAGATTTCTACTCCAAATTATATGAAAGGGATGATACATGCACTCCAGACATCATGAAAGATACCAGTACCAGAGTTCCTCCAGTCCTTCCAGCAGAAGTTGCACATGCAATCAAGAACATGAAGCGGGGAAAAGCTTCAGGAGAAGATGGAATTACTGTAGACATCATACAAGAAGCAAGTGGAGAAATCGAAACAGTACTCGCCCAAATTTTCACTCGATGCCTTAATGAAGGAAAGATTCCTGAGGTTTGGAACACCGCTACAATGATCCTGCTACATAAGAAAGGTGACATTGAGGATCTCGGAAACTACAGACCTATCAGCCTCCTATCAGTAGTTTATAAAATCTTCACTAAAGTTCTTTCACACCGCTTGAAGGTAACACTGGACATGGCTCAATCGAGAGAACAAGCTGGATTCAGGAGTGGCTACAGCACAATAGATCATATCCATGTACTGAGAGAACTAATTGAAAGAGCGAGGGAATATGAACTTCCACTGTGCATGGCTTTCATCGATTATGAAAAAGCCTTTGATTCGGTGAAACCATCAGCAGTTACAATGGCTCTGAAGACCTGCGGTATTTAAGATGCATACAATAATATTATTAATAACATCTATGAAAATGCAAGTGCAAAGATTCGGCTGTTTGAAAATACAAAACACATAAAAATTGGAAAGGGAGTGAGACAAGGTGACACCATATCTCCGAAGCTCTTTAATGCGACATTGGAGGGTGTTTTTCAGTCGCTGAGCTGGGAAAACAAAGGGATAAAGATTAATGGATATTATCTAACCCACCTTCGTTTTGCTGATGACGTAGTCATTTTTGCAACTACCCCATCAGAGCTGCAGAGTATGATCCAGGAACTTGCTGACAAGAGTAAAGAAGTGGGATTAAAAATGAACTTTCAGAAGACAAAAGTGATGTTCAATGCTTTTACAAGAAATAAAGATTTATCGATTGATGGAGAAAAGCTGGAGATAACAGACACGTACGTTTATCTTGGACAGCAGATATCAAGTGAGGGTCACATTGATGAAGAAATTAATCGGCGTACAAAACTTGCCTGGAGAGCTTTTGGAAGAAACAGCATAATTTTCAAGAGCAATATGCCATTATGTCTTAAAAGAAAAGTGTTTGATCAATGCATCCTTCCAGTGCTTACGTATGGTGCAGAGACGTGGACCTTAACTAAAAGAGACATACAAAGGCTGCAGACAACTCAAAGAAGCATGGAGAGGTGCATACTTGGTGTAACCAGGAGAGATAAGAAGAGGAACTCGTGGATCCGAAAAATGACAAGAGTGGAAGACATCATGATCGGAGTTAAATCCCTGAAATGGCAATGGGCTAGACATACTGCCAGAAGGACAGATCATCGATGGACAGCCGAAATTTTAGATTGGATTCCAACCAAGGGACAGGAAAAGATCCAAAAGAAGAAGACCACATGGGAGATGGGTGGATGAAATTCGAAAGTATGCAGGGGTGACATGGAGGAGACTGGCACAAGACAGACCGTTGTGGAGGAAACTTGGGGAGACTTTCGTCCATCAGTGGATTGATAATGGTTGACAATGATGATGATGATGATATATATATATATATATATATATATGTATCATCATCATCATATATATCATCATCATCATTGTCAACCATTAATATATATATATATATATATATATATATATATATATATATATATATATATATATATATATCCTCATCATCATCATATATCATCATCATCATTGTCAACCATTAATATATATATCATCATCATCATCATCATATATATCATCATCATCAGTGTCAACCATTATCAATCCACTGCTGGACGAAGGTCTCCCCAAGTTTCCTCCACAACGGTCTGTCTTGTGCCAGTCTCCTCCATGTCACTCCCGCATATTTTCGAATTTCATCCACCCATCTCCCATGTGGTCTTCTTCTGGGTCTTTTCCTTTCCCTTGGAATCCAATCTAAAATTTCGGATGTCCATCGATGGTCTGTTCTTCTGGCAGTATGTCCAGCTCATTGCCATTTCAGGGATTTAACTCTGATCATAATTCCTTCCACTCTTGTCATTTTTCAGATCCACGAGTTCCTCTTCTTATCTCTCCTGGTTACACCAAGCATGCACCTCTGCATGCTACTTTGAGTTGTCTGCAGTCTTTGTATGTCTCTTTTAGTTAATGTCCACGTCTCTGCACCATACGAAAGCACTGGAAGGATGCATTGATCAAATACTTTTCTTTTAAAACATAATGGCATATTGCTCTTGAAAATTATGCTGTTTCTTCCAAAAGCTCTCCAGACAAGTTTTGTACGCGGATTAATTTCTTCATCAATGCGACCCTCACTTGATATCTGCTGTCCAAGATAAACGTACGTGTCTGTTATCTCTAGCTTTTCTCCATCAATCGATAAATCTTCATCTCTTGTAAAAGCATTAAATATCACTTTTGTCTTCTGAAAGTTCATTTTTAATCCCACTTCTTTACTCTTGTCAGCAAGTTCCTGGATCATACTCTGCAGCTCTGATGGGGTAGTTGCAAAAATGACTATGTCATCAGCAAAACGAAGATGGGTTAGATAATCTCCATTAATCTTTATCCCTTTGTTTTCCCAGTTCAGTGATTGAAAGACATTTTCCAATGTAGCATTAAAGAGCTTCGGAGATATGCTGTCACCTTGTCTCACTCCTTTCCAATTTTTATGTGTGTTGTATTTTCAAACAGCCGAATCTTTGCACTTGCATTTTCATAGATGTTATTAGTAATATTTATGTACGTATCTTCAATACCGCGGGATTTCAGGGCCATTGTAACTGCTGATGGTTTCACCGAATCAAGGTTTTTTCATAATCGATAAAAGCCATGCACAATGGAAGTTCATATTCCCTCGCTCTTTCAATTAGTTCTCTCAGTACATGGACATGGTCTATTGTGCTGTAGCCACTCCTGAATCCAGCTTGTTTTCTCGGTTGAGCCATGTCCAGTGTGTCCTTTAAGCGGTGTGAAAGAACTTTAGTGAAGATTTTATAAACCACTGATAGGAGGCTGATAGGTCTGTAGTTCCTGAGATCCTGACTGTCACTTCTTTATGTAGCAGGATCATTGTAGCGTTGTTCCAATCCTCAGGAATCATCCCTTCATTAAGGAATCGAGTGAAAATTTGGGCGAGTACTGTTTCTATTTCTTCACTTGCTTCTTGTATGATGTCTACAGTAATTCCATCTTCTCCTGGAGCTTTTTCCCGCTTCATGTTCTTGATTGCATGTGCAACTTCTGCTGGAAGGACTGGAGGAACTCTGGTACCTTTCACGATGTCTGGAGTACATGCATCATCCCTTTCATATAATTTGGAGTAGAATTCTTTTACTCTTGTCAAAATTTCAGCTCTATTTCTTGTTACAGAACCATCTTCTTTTCTCAATGCCATAATCTGTTTTCTTCCTTTACTGAGATGTCCCTTTGCTATCTTTAGGCTTTGGCTGTTTTCAATTGCTTTCCTCACCTGTTCACAGTTGAATTTCCTTACGTCTTCAGTGATACTTTTTCTTACTGTCTTGCATTGCTCTATATATTCCACTTTGGAAGTCACATCTTCTTTAGTTGTCCTCACCTCTCTTCTTTTTTGCATCAACATTTTGAGTTTTCCTGATAATTTGTTCACATGCAACTTGTTCTTAGACCCAGCTAATTTTGTTGCTGTTTCCATAAGAGCTTTGGTTACTTTTCTGTTAACTTCAGAAATATCCACTTCTTCCGATGTTAGGCCTTCTAAAGTAGAGAATTCGTTCTTCAATTCCAACTTGAAAGTATTATGGTGTTTTTTAAGGTTGGTTATGTCAATATATTTTGTTTGTCTTTTGAGCTTGCCACGTTCGAGTTTAGTGTTGAGGTGCATCTTACATCTCACCAATCTATGGTCACGACATGTGTTGAACTTCACTTGTTTAGAACACTGCAGTCTTCTATGACGAATATTTTGTTACACATAATAAAATCAATTTCCCTTCCTATCCCATTTGGATATCTCCATGTCCATTTCCTGTGTGGCTTTTTCTTGAAAAGGAGTTCAAGATGAAAAACCCTTCTGCCTCTGCAAACTCAACGAGAGTATTTCCACGCTGGTTTCTGTTGCCGTGACGGAATTTACCTACTGAAGTTTCATTCTGTTGCTGTTGCCCTATTTTTGCATTGAAATCTCCCATAATTTTCTTCAAGTGCTGCTTACGTTTATTATTTAGATGACGAATTTCCTCATAAAATTCTTCATATTCTTCTTGAGGATGACTTGTGGTGGGTGCATAAGTTTGAATAATCTGAGCCTGGTATCTTCTCGAGAGTTGGATAACGAGTCGTGCAGCTCTGTCAGAGGAACTTTCAACTTCTACAACTTTATCCTTCAGTTTCTTGTTTATTATAAATCCAACACCACTAGTTCTACCAGTATCAGTCCCACAATAGTAAAAGAGATGTCCACTTTTCAGTTCAATGAGATCTTCTCCTTTTCTCTTTTCCACACTTAGCCCGCCGATTTCCCACTTGATCCTTTGTAGTTCCTCTTCCAATTCAAGGAGCCTTGAATCAGAAGATAGGGGGCGTCCATTATACGTAGCTAAGGTCAGCATCAGATGGCAGCCTAGTCCGGTCCTCCGGGGATTCTTAGCACCCTCTGCCTTCATGTCGCACTGGCCGCTGCCTTGGCCAGGTACATTCCAGCTGCCGGAGACTGAGGGCCAAGATTTAAGTTGTGCAATCATTTTTCAGGGGTTTGGCCGTAACTCACCACGCTGGCCAAGCGGGTTGGTGAGTGTGCGATAGCATTTCCTCTTATCCCGGTGGTATAGTTATACCGCTATTGGCGGTCGTCAGAGCCCCTTTAGTGGGAACAGGATGCACCACGATAAGGCGGGGTTGACACTTGTCAAGGAGAGGCTGTGATGTTACGCATCACCTGACCTTACATCCGCACGAACAGAACTTATATATATATATATATATATATATATATGGGATGTAAGGTCAGGTGATGCGTAACATCACAGCCTCTCCTTGACAAATGTCAACCCCGCCTTCTCGTGGTGCATCCTGTTCCCACTAAAGGGGCTCTGACGACCGCCAATAGCGGTATAACTATACCATCGGGACCAGAGGAAATTCTATCCCACACTCACCAACCCGCTTGGCCAGCGTGGTGAGTTATGGCCAAACCCCCCAAAATTATTCCACAACTTAAATCTTGGCCCTCAGTCTCCGGCAGCTGGAATGTACCTGGCCAAGGCAGCGGCCAGTGCGACATGAAGGCAGAGGGTGCTAAGAATCCCCGGAGAACCGGACTAGGCTGCCATCTGATGCTGACCTTGGCTACTTACAATGGACGCTCCCTATCTTCTGATTCAAGGCTTCTTGAATTGGAAGAGGAACTACAAAGGATCAGGTGGGACATCGTGGGGCTAAGTGAGGTAAGGAGAAAAGGAGAAGATCTCATCGAACTGAAAAGTGGACATCTCTTCTACTATCGTGGGACAGATACTGGCAGAACTAGTGGTGTTGGATTTATAATAAACAAGAAACTGAAGGATAAAGTTGTAGAAGTTGAAAGTTCCTCTGACAGAGCTGCACGACTTGTTATCCAACTCTCGAACAGATACCAGGCTCAGATTATTCAAACTTATGCACCCACCACAAGTCATCCTGAAGAAGAAATTGAAGAATTTTATGAGGAAATTTGTCATCTAAATAATAAAGGTAAGCAGCACTTGAAAATAATTATGGGAGATTTCAATGCAAAAATAGGGCAACAACAACAGAATGAAACTTCAGTAGGTAAATTCGGTCACGGCAACAGAAACCAGCGTGGAAATACTCGTTGAGTTTGCAGAGGCAGAAGGGTTTTTCATCTTGAATTCCTTCTTCAAGAAAAAGCCACACAGGAAATGGACATGGAGACATCCAAATGGGACGACAAGTGAAATTGATTTTATTATGTGTAACAAAAAATTCATCATAGAAGACTGCAGTGTGCTAAACAAGTTCAACACAGGTAGTGACCATAGATTGGTGAGATGTAAGATGCACCTCAACACTAAACTGGAACGTGGCAAGCTCATAAGACAAACAAAATCTAATGACATAACCAACCTTAAAAAACACCATAATACCTTCAAGTTAGAACTGAAGAACAGGTTTTCTGCTTTAGAAGGCCTAACATCGGAAGAAGTGGACATCTCTGAAGTTAACAGAAAAGTAACCAAAGCTCTTATGGAAACAGCAACAAAATTAGCTGGGTCTAAGAACAAGTTGCATATGAACAAATTATCAGGAAAAACCAAAATGTTGATGCAAAAAAGAAGAGAGATGAGGACAACTAAAGAAGATGTGACTTCCAAAGTGGAATATATAGAGCTATGCAAGACAATAATCAAAGGTATCACTGAAGACGTAAGAAAATTCAACTGTGAACTAGTGAGGAAAGCAATTGAAAACAACCAAAGCCTAAAGATAGCAAAGGGACATCTCAGTAAGGGAAGAAAACAGATTATGGCACTGAGAAAAGAAGATGGTTCTGTAACAAGAAATAGAGGCGAAATTTTGACAAGAGTGAAAGATTTCTACTCCAAATTATATGAAAGCGATGATATATGCATTCCAGACATCATGAAAGATACCAGTACCAGAGTTCCTCCAGTCCTTCCAGCAGAAGTTGCACATGCAATCAAGAACATGAAGCGAGGAAAAGCTCCAGGAGAAGATGGAATTACTGTAGACATCATACAAGAAGCAAGTGGAGAAATCGAAACAGTACTCGCCCAAATTTTCACTCGATGCCTTAATGAAGGAAAGATTCCTGAGGATTGGAACAGCGCTACAATGATCCTGCTACATAAGAAAGGTGACATTGAGGATCTCGGAAACTACAGACCTATCAGCCTCTATCAGTAGTTTATAAAATCTTCACTAAAGTTCTTTCACACCGCTTGAAGGTAACACTGGACATGGCTCAACCGAGAGAACAAGCTGGATTCAGGAGTGCTACAGCACAATAGATCATATCCACGTGCTGAGAGAACTAATTGAAAGAGCGAGGGAATATGAACTTCCATTCTGCATGGCTTTTATCGATTATGAAAAAGCCTTTGATTCGGTGAAACCATCAGCAGTTACAATGGCTCTGAAAACCTGCGGTATTGAAGATGCATACATTAATATTATTAATAACATCTATGAAAATGCAAGTGCAAAGATTAATCTGTTTGAAAATACAACACACGTAAAAATTGGAAAGGGAGTGAGACAAGGTGACACCATATCTCCGAAGCTCCTTAATGCCACATTGGAGGGTGTTTTTCAGTCGCTGAGCTGGGAAAACAAGGGGATAAAGATTAATGGAGATTATCTAACCCACCTTCGTTTTGCTGATGACGTAGTCATTTTTGCAACTACCCCATCAGAGCTGCAGAGTATGATCCAGGAACTTGCTGACAAGAGTAAAGAAGTGGGATTAAAAATGAACTTTCAGAAGACAAAAGTGATGTTCAATGCTTTTACAAGAAATGAAGATTTATCGATTGATGGAGAAAAGCTGGAGATAACAGACACGTACGTTTATCTTGGACAGCAGATATCAAGTGAGGGTCACATTGAGGAAGAAATTAATCGGCGTACAAAACTTGCCTGGAGAACTTTTGGAAGAAACAGCATAATTTTCAAGAGCAATATGCCATTATGTCTTAAAAGAAAAAGTGTTTGATCAATGCATCCTTCCAGTGCTTACGTATGGTGCAGAGACGTGGACCTTAACTAAAAGAGACATACAAAGGCTGCAGACAACTCAAAGAAGCATGGAGAGGTGCATACTTGGTGTAACCAGGAGAGATAAGAAGAGGAACTCGTGGATCCGAAAAATGACAAGAGTGGAAGACATCATGATCAGAGTTAAATCCCTGAAATGGCAATGGGCTGGACATACTGCCAGAAGGACAGATCATCGATGGACAGCCGAAATTTTAGATTGGATTCCAAGGGACAGGAAAAGACCCAGAAGAAGACCACATGGGAGATGGGTGGATGAAATTCGAAAGTAAGCAGGGGTGACATGGAGGAGACTGGCACAAGACAGACCGTTGTGGAGGAAACTTGGGAGACCTTCGTCCAGCAGTGGATTGATAATGGTTGACAATGATGATGATGATGATATATATATATATATATATATATATATATATATATATATATATATATATATGTATGTATATACGAAGCAACCCGAGAAAGTCATTCGATCCTCATGAAACTCCATATGCCAGTACTTCAGGGCCGAATATGCAAACGATAACTGCTGATCGTGGTGAGTATATTAAGAGCAAAGCTCACACGCGAAGACAATCGTGACAGCCAATTACGATTCCATTAACCTCAAAGGATTGTGAGGATGCCTCGTCGTCGGAACCGCGCACAAAATAAGCAGTTGAGCTAGTATGACAGATGACGTACGATTGGGTTGAGGGAGGCCGGTTATTCAAGTCGCCGTACCGCCAGGCCCATGAGTCGGATAGACACGGCGTTTACGCCAATGGGTCGTGGAGGGCACATCCCAGCGGCACGCGGGTGGTGGATGGCCGAGGGCAACGACGGAACGCGAGAATCGAGTGATTGTGGGAGCCGCACGAACAGAACTTGTTTCGTCCTTCTGAATCATCTGTGGGCATGTTGCGCAATCTACAGGTACGTGAGCAACGATGGCCATCCGGACATTTGCCAGAAGGCTTGAGGCATCGGGACTACATTCGAGGGGGCCATTCCTCCACCATCATTGACCAGCGAGCATCGACGGCACCTGTTGCAGTGGTGTTAGGCCTGATCATCGTAGTATAGTGCTCAATGGCGTCCTGTTGTCTTCAATGCTGAGTCACGGTTCTCAGTTGGCGCCAATGACTAGCATATACGTGTCTGGAGACGAGACGAGTAGCTCACGGATCTTGACTTTATCGTGTAACGGGCATATGGCTTGTATGCCGGGAGTGACTGTCTGGGGAGTTATCTCCTACGATAGCGAGACAACCTTGGTAGTCCTCTTTACCACCCTCACGGCTTGAAGGTATGTCGATGACATTCTACGACCTGTAGTAGTATTACCATTCTTGTTGAAGCATCACCGGGCGTTTTTTCAACAGGATATTTAATTTCGTCCGCGATTAGCAAGGTAGAGCTAATCGCGGACGAAATTATATTTTTGAAGAAACACAAGCCAGACATATTACTGGTGGGGTTAAAATCTATTAACCTATATAATAGGCTTCTGTCATGGAAATACTGAATGGGAATATTACGAAATTTTGTTGTTGGTGACTTATCTTATAGACTGCCCATTAATAATTTAACCTTTTATTATAGTTACGTATATGTATTTTACGATTCGTTTTATAAAATTTTCAATCACAGCTTTTTTACCCTTACATGGCACGGGCTATGAGTTAGTAGTATATACATAAGTCAAGTAAATAACACTGAAATTTTATTCCGGTAGAAAAGTTAATAATAAGGTATTAGGCCTTAAAACTAATAACAGAGGTCAGAAGTCTGATTTACGTGAAAGTGGACACCGAGAAATCAAAAGGACGATTTTTATACGATCCCCTTACGTGTTGGCGTTCAACTTTCCGGACCATTTCTATATTTCAACAGGTTCAATATTAAAATCCAAAGCTCTAGATAAACTGAACCTTCCGTGAAATGACCTTTGAATGTAATGAATGTTTAGGGGACTTAACTTTTAATCAAGTGATCCTTCGGTGAACTGTACATTTCAGGATGTGATTTTTGGTGAAGTGATTTTTTGGTCAAGTGAACGACACCCGTGTGTGTGCATATCTACATACATGTTCACTATTTAAATACGGAATGCCCAATTCACAGGCTCATTCTGGTCCCCGCGCCCATACGCGCCCATAGGCGCCCATACTTATTCCCCGTTCAACCGGGCTTTGTATTCTATCTTAGTGGAAGAACCTATTTCTTACCTGTTTGTTATACAAGCGAAACACCATCTTTTTGAATTTGTAATGCTTTTGGTTTGGTAAAGTCGAGGTGGTGTGTGTGTGGGGGGGGGGAGGAGACAGACTACTAAAGTCACAAATTTAGATTGCTGGGTTTTCAAGGAAAAAGCAGAGCATTCACGAATTACGGTTTCATTATATTTGCAGAGGAGAAATAAAAGACTTATCTTTTGACCCCATTACACATAATTGAGAATGTGCAAACACGAATTTTAGTTTTCACAGCTCGTTTGGATACACAAAACTTTGCAATGGAAAAATATTTCATACATAAATATGCTCTTTCACACCCAATCAGCTGTGCATATACAGAAACTGAACAAAAAACGAACCTAAAAGAACAACAAAAACAGCAACAAAAATAAAACTTTAGCTTTGCAATAATGATTTCGTTCATACATGAAAGTATCATCATTTGTTATTACGGCATAAAGAAAGGAAAATTATCACAAATTCTTACCGGAAATTGGCGACATCTTGCTAGGCTTTTTACCTGGAAATAGAAAAAAGGAAATATTTAGCCATAGCTTATGACTCAGTCTCCAATAACATATTTTGACTAAACTGTCCTCCAATGAGAATGTTTACATAAACGGCATACACCGATTAGCCAAAGCATTAAAACCACCTACCTAATATGATGTGGGTCTGCCTCTCGCAGCCAAGAGAACTCTCACCCGATGAGGCATAGGTTCAATGGGATGTTCGTAGGTGTTTCTTGATATTTTGGTACCATGAGTGCAACAGAAGATCGTAAATTACATGGATGTGGCGATGCTAATCGTACCTGATCCTGATCTCGTAATGATCCAGCAGTTCCCGTAAATTACATGGATGTGGCGATGATACTCGTACCCATTTTTCCAACTCAAAAGACAAATGTTCGATAAGATTCAGGTTCGGGGGCCATGACAATAAATGGAATTCATGTTCTTGGAATCATTCCAGAACTTTCTTTGCAGTGTGGCATGGAGCATTGTCATGCTGAAAGACCACACCTCCGCTAAGGAATACAGTCGCCGTAAAAGGATGTACTTGGTCAACCATGATGTTCAGGTACGTGGCTGCTGTCAGACTTTGCTCTACGAAGATAATGGGTCTAACCCAAAGAAAATATTTCCCAGACCATCACACCCCCATCCAGTAGTCTGGATCTGTCTCACAGTCTGAATCTGTCCCATAGTTCGACAGGTCCCATCCAGCAGTATGGATCTGTCCCACAGTTAGACAGGTCCCATCCCGCAGTCTGCATCAGTCCCACAGTTGGACAGGTCCCATCCCGCAGTCTGCATCAGTCCCACAGTTGGACAGGTCCCATCCAGTAGTCTGGATCTGTCCTACAGTGCATCTGTCCCACAGTCTGTATTTGTCCACACCCTGGATCTGTCCCACAGGTGGACATATCCCATCCAGCTGTCTGGATCTGTCCCATAGTTGGACAGATCCCATCCAACAGTCTGGATCTGTCCCATAGTTGGACAGATCCCGTCCAGTAGTCTGGATCTGTCCCACAGTTGGACATATCCCATCCAGCCGTCTGAATCTGTCCCACAGTTGGACAGATCCCTCCAGCAGTTTGGATCTGGATACAAATCTGTCCCACAGTTGGACAGATCCATCCAGCCGTCTGGATCTGTCCCACAGTTGGACAGATCCCTCCAGCCGTCTGGATCTGTTCTACAGTGCATCTGTCCCAGTCTGGATTTGCCCCCACAGTTGAACTGATCCCATCCAGCAGTCTGGGTCTGTCAGATCGTTGGACAGATCCCATCCAGCAGTCTGGATCTGTCCACAGCCTGGATTTGTCCCACTGTCTAGATCTGTCCCACAGTTGAAAAAATCTCATCCAGCAGTCTGGATCTGTCCACAGCCTCCATCTGTCCACAGCCTGGAACTGTCTCACTGTCTGGATCTGTCCCACAGTTGAACAGATCCCATCCAGCAGTCTGGATCTGCTGTCCTACAGTGCATCCAGGTGAGAAGGCTTCCTTCAAACGAGCTCTCCGCACACGAGTACGTCAGTCGACATGGAGTAACAGAAAACGCGGTTCGTCTGACCATGAGACCGTCGTCATATCTTCTATGATTCAATGTAGGCGATTACGTGCTCACTGGAAGCGTTGATGGCGGTTAACGGCTGTGAGCATAGACACACGAAAGGGTCTACGGCTGCGAAGAATCATATCCAAAAGCGTACGATGAACTGTGCGTCCGGACACACTGAGCCCTTCACTACAATTGAAATGATGGGTAATGTCAGCCACAGTGGCCTTCCTGATGCAGCGTAGAAGAAGCGATAGTCTGCGCTGATCTCCGGCATCAGTGAGGCGTGCCTTGTTGCCAGCTTGAAGTGCCAGTGATACGTTCGTGTAAAAAGCAATGAAATAACCTTCCGCGATGGTTCAGTGAAAGTTATTGTTGAGAAACAAATGAAATAAAACTATTGTAGCTTCACTTCATGGAATAACATCAGATTTCAACAATGGTTTTAACTACTTCGTTTACCCGCTTTTTCGCAATATCGAAAATACAAAAATACTGCTGATGAAACATTTCAGAATAGGGCCGGACCTCTAGCACCTTTTCCTTGGGTAGATCGGAGGTCGAGGCCTGTGATGAAAAAACAGAATATTTATTCGGCAGTGCAGGTAGATCTTATTTCGTTTGGTCCAATTTAGTTTACTTCTCAAGTCCCATTTCGTCGCCCACTCTTTCGTTGCTAAGCAGTCGCAGTGGATCTAGAAAGTTTACGAATGCAGAGAATGAAAGTCTAAGTTGTAGAACATAGGCGAGGGAACCTATTCAAGTTGGAAGGCCGCATTGAGTTAGTTGTAATCCACCTAGGCCACATTCAAAAGACTTCAATTAGATATACTTCGAAATGCAGATTATTTTGTAAAAACCTTACTATGTGCTATAGGGATGACACATTCGAATCCTCGAAAGTTGAGAATGATTCGAGATTCGAAAACTCGAATCTTCGCGCTTTTTGCATCTTTCGAATCTTTACCTAAAATACTTGGCGTTCGGTGCTTGTTCTAGAGCGATATTTGTTCGAATTTTTGTCAGCATAACGAGTTCTGACATTAGAAAAGAATCGAAGATGATCGTCTACAGTGTGTACACAGCTATTTGAAATAGCTCGTTACTTCCAAAATTTGAGGAAACTCTCTAAAATGTTCTTAATCACACCACCATCGACAATAATGTCAGAAAAACTATTCAGCACATCAGGTGTCATAGCTGATAAAAAACGAAGTAGGCTAGACCCAGAACGAGTTTGAATGCATGCTAGTGTTTTTAGATAAAAATCTCCATTAAAGGTTTCTGATTTTTTTACATTGCCCTGAAAGAATTCAGTGTTTTTAGTAACTCTTAAAAAACAAATATGTTTTTGATTTTTCTTAGTTTTCTGGAAAAAATTTACTCAATTTAGTGTTCCTAGTGTTCCATGTGTTTATCTACATTAACTCTTAAAATACTCCTCCCCAACTCCACACCTGCTTTGATTTAAAAAGGTTTTGGAACTTTTGTTATTAAAGAAAAATGTCAAAAATTTGAATTGTTACTCAAATATTGTTTTGTCAGATTATGTTCAGAAAATGGAAATGAACCTCACGACTCAAGAGTTATGTTCTTCATTTAGTAAATGTAAATTATACATTCGTTTGTATTTTCTCAGTAAGTATGGGTATATTTTTTGAAAACTGTATTTTGTAATTTGTTTTTCATTAAACACAGTGTGGTCCGTGGTTAGGCAGGATGAAAAGTCTGCTGAACCAACCCTTAACTTGTATTACTGCTGTTAATTATTGACGCGTAGAATAAGATTTTTATGATGCATATTTACCTTACAAGTAGACGATGTGAGAACAACAGTAGACGATGAAGGAAATATATTCTCCAGGGCGACTTTCATGAATATAACTAATATGTTTTATATACACAATCTACCAACAAGTAATTGGACACCTGTGATGGCTAAGGAAATCGAAGTTTATTCACCTTCAATAGTTGGTGGAGCCTCCACGAGCGGCGATTACAGCTGCGACACTACGGGGCATACTCTCAATTAGGAGTTGTACGACGGCTAGCGGTATTTTTTCCCCTCGGCGTGGAGAAGACAGATTAGTTCCTTCACCGATTTCGGACGGTGGGGACACCCCTTAAGTCGACGCTCCAACTCGTCTCAGAGGTGTTCGATAGGGTTAAGGTCCGGACTCTGCGCAGACCAGTCCATTTGATTAACCCCATTGTCACCATACCAAGCCATGGTGGATCTCGCAACATGACAGGTGGCATTGTCATCCTGATAGTAACATGGGTCCACCCCGCAAAACTGCCACAACGTAGGAAGTGCATGGTCATCCAAAATGGTGCAGTAGGTCTCGGGGCACATTCCGACAGTGACCTCTCATCTTCCACTTGCCAATCACGTAGGCCACTGTCGATTTTGGGTACTTCAACTCGCTGGATATGTCACGTATGGATCTGCCATTTCTGTGATACCCGACGATTACACCTTTCTCAAAATCAGAGAGCTCCGAACATGTGACTGGTTGCGTTGTTGTTTCCCACACGATATTTAACGGCGGCGGCCGTGACGTGTATCAGGACCGCAGATATCGTCGATTGCAGGGGTGTCCAATTATTTGTTGGTAGATAGTGTATATACACATTATATACACTAGTAAGATCTTCCGTAACTATAATTAACTAGAAATGAATACTGGATATACAGTTTATACCGCCGACATACAGAACGTCCTACACTATAGAAAAACCTAAAGCGCTCTGATCTGGTTTGTTTACTTATCGTCTTCACGAGAGGTCACATGATCTCGTGACGTCCTTTATTTGTTATTGTCCGAGAAATGTGGCTCACGAGAGGTCATCTGATCTCGTGACGTCATTCAATGTTATTGTCCGAGAATTTTGTTTTAAATAAAAACTTTTAATTTTAAGTAGAAGTCTTTTTTTTCTCCCCTCTTTTTCTTATAATTATTCTTACATGACAGATTCGAGAAAATTTAGGATTTGTCCTACCCTCTAATATGTACTAACTTACTTCAAAAAATGGAAAAAAAGTTAATTCTTAAGTTAGCTAATCTTTTAATGACTTTGTGGTGACTGCTTTTTGTTGGAAAGTATTTGAATATTTGTTTGAAACATAGAGGTACGCACATTTAGCTGATTCTCTGAATGGGTATCGCCATTTGCGTCTTTAAGGGCGTTTTGATTTGGGTTAGGTAGGAGAATGTAGATTCGTAGCAATAAATGGTTGAAAAGCAAGGGAGTTTATCATGCATGTTTCCGATTCTATGGCATTTTTCCATATTTCAACTGGATCTATCTCAGCGTCAAATAAGGACTTTAAAATGTCATCATCTGAGAGCTCAATCAATTCCATCTTTAGTTCTTTAGGAGCCATAGAAGGAAATCATGAGCGTAGCAGGTGTCAAAATAGCCCTTATGACTTACTGACAGCGTCAAATAAGGACTTCAAAATGTCGTCTTCTGAGAGCTCAATCAATTCCATCTGTAGGTTTTTAGGAGCCATAGAACGAAATCATGAGAGTAGCAGGTGTCAAAATAGCCCTTATTGACTTACTGACAGCGTCAAATAAGGACTTCAAAATGTCGTCTTCTGAGAGCTCAATTCAAAATGTCGTCTTCTGAGAGCTCAATCAATTCCATCTGTAGGTTTTTAGGAGCCATAGAACGAAATCATGAGAGTAGCAGGTGTCAAAATAGCCCTTATTGACTTACTGACAACGTCAAATAAGAACTTCAAAATATCGTCTTCTGAGAGCTCAATTCAAAATGTCGTCTTCTGAGAGCTCAATCAATTCCATCTATAGTTCTTTAGGAGCCGTAGAACGAAATCATGAGCGTAGCAGGTGTCAAAATAGCCCTTATGACTTACTAATGTTTTAATTATGGCCCTCAGTCGGGAAATTTATTTCGTTGAATCTTCTATAACTTTTTGGTGTTTTAAATACTGTCGTTTTAAGATTAAAATAATAAAAGACGAACAAAAAGCATATTAATAAAAATAAAACGATTTGTTCTACAAAATTTGGATTCACTCAAAAGGCCGCAGGTTCTCCGCAGTCCTGTTCTAGACATTGCAACTGGGAACCGCATAGCTCTGAGTTCTTGGAGAGTTAATTGAAAGTGTTTCTTGGTCTCGAAACAACTAAACAAGAATTAGAACTTAGACTCCTTTTAAGCTTTATTTGTGAAAATAAAAAAAAAATAAAAACAATGAAATGGAAAAAAAAATCCCAAAAAGAAACAGAATTGAAATTCTCATCTTTCACGTGCACGTAGAAGAAAGAACAAAGGGAAAACATTTCTGTCTTGAAATAACTTGAGAATTGTTGAACGACGCCGTTTTCTTAAACCAATGGAACGCGAATGAAGATAGTACAAGGCTTTTCATAAAAAGGGGAAAGTTGGAAAGGATTTACGTAATTGTTTCATTGTCCTTTTCCGCTCTTCTAAACAGCAGATTGATTTTCCTCGTTCCACAGTAGGGTTAAAAAGCCCCCCCCTTTCTTTCTCGAGTCCGTTTTATTTTATTTTTTTCTCTGAGAGAAACAACAGATTAATCCGTACAATTTGTTTTACGGGAAATACGTCAGAAAAGTCAAAAGGGTTATAGATTTATACATAATCCTTTTCCATTGGCTGAGATAGCATTTTCCCGTAGGGAACGTTACAGACGATTGTGCGCGGGAATTTGTTTAAGCTTGAACCGTCGCCTGGCGAAGAAACCTTCGGATGGAAATCTGGTTTAGGAAAGAATGGCTTTTTTGCACGATAAGCGAATTTGCAGCCCTTCTGACGTTTATAATATAAGGAGAGAATTTCATACATACAAACATATGTAGCACACGTTACAAGGCATCAGAGGCGCATGTTGTTTCCACCTGTGATTGCGGAGAGCTACCATATGTAGTAACCATATCTCTTTTTCACTGTTTTTCCCCCGCAAATAAGATTTTGGTTCATAAATATAAAAAACCCCTTTTTTTCCAGTGGAATACACTCAACGAAAAGTTGGCAGAAGAAATAAATCTTTTAGCTATTTTGTATTCCTTATTTTCAGGAAGGAGAGAAATGCAATGAATCTTCGATTTAATGGACTTACAGTACATTTGTACATGCATAAAGTACGTTAAACCTCGTATGAAGAGGTAGAGAATACGCGAATTTCTGTACAATCCAGTACATTAGAAGTTCCTACTAGATAAAAGATTAGGTATTTCCGGATGGCACTTCAGTCACGAACCTAAATGATCTTATGCATAAAACGGAAAAAAACTAGACTTTTGCAGCAATCAGTATTTTAAATTAATATCACCTATCTATTATACGTAAGAAAGTGATTGATTTCCTGTGATGAGTCATGCACCTTAAAACTATAAATAGATGGCACATACAAATATATGTTTGGAAACGTATTGTAATCTACGCTGAAGTAGCAGGAACATCAAATAGCACCCGCGATATTCTCATTTATGTAAGCAACCGTGACATTGAGATGAATTTATAAAAACCTCAGACTGGAAATGATTCGTATCTATACGAAGCTTAGATAGCGACAATATACTAAAGATTTCCATTATTTAGCGACTTTTTGAGGGGGATGGGAGGGAGGGAGGAGATTAAACGACCACCGTGAGCAACTCGACGAGTTGTAAGCAGTCGCCAATCCCTAATTTAGGGCTACTGGTTCCAATGAAAGGAGATAACCAGCGCCGAAAGATATATACAACATTCATGCCTCACTGGGATTCGATCCTGGACTCCGACAAATGGTCACGAACCATCACTTAAACCACTGCGCCCCAGGGGCGACAAAGCGACTTTGAAAGGGGCATGATAGTGGGAGCTATCATACCAATTTCATACCACGTTTTGTTCAGTAGAACCAGTGACGTATGACAAACTCAATATCCATACCTCGCTGGGATTCGAACCCGGACTCGAACAAATGGACACAAGCCGTCACTTAAACCACTGCGCCACAGGTGCGACGAAGCGACTTTGAAAGCGGCATGACAGTGGGAGCTATCATGCCAATTTCAAGACACGTTTGGGTCAGTAAGACCAATGATGTATGACAAACCCAATATATACCTCACCGGGATTCGAACCTGAACTCGGACAAATGGTCACAAGCAATCACTTAAACCACTGCGCCACAGGGGCTGCCACTTTAAAAGTATCATGATAGTGGGAACTATCATGCCAATTTCAAGCCAATTTTTTTGTTCCGTAGAACCAGTGATGTATATCAGACAAAACATTAATACCTCACTAGAATTCGAACCCGGACTCGGACAAATGACCACAAGCCATCACTTAAACCACTGTGCCACAAGGGCGGCCAAGCGACTTTGAATGTGGCATGATAATAGTAGCTAGGCCGGCCGGTGCAATCATCTTAGAAACGGGCAAGTCTTCTCGGCTAACACAGAACTGTGTACAATGAGTCGTGCACAAACAACAAAACAAGCAGTCACAGCGTTCTTAAAAGAGGTATGATACTGGACACAAGTCGAGCAGGAGCAAGCATCTCAGAAGCGGCAAACCTTCTTGGTAATGAAAGAACAACTGTGTACAGTGAGTGGTGCACGAACAACAAAACAAGCAGTCAGCAGTCTTGAAAGAGGCACGATACTTGACCCTAGTCCAGCAGGTGCGAGCATCTCAGAAACGGCAAACCTTCTCGGCTATGCAAGAAGAACTGCATCAAGGGTGTACAGTGAGTGGTGCAGAACAAGACAAGCGATCGGCGGTCTCCTTGTGGGGAAAAAATAAGTGCCCGATGTTCAAGGGGAACGAAGGCTGGAGAGCATTGTACGTATAAAGAAACAGGAGAGCTCCATTGCGTCAAATAACAGGACAGCATAAAGGCGGTATCAAGAGACGAATTTATAAACACACAAAGCCCGTCTCACACTGGCGAAAATGGGATACGACAGCAGATGTCTCCTTCGTGTAGCACTCATGTATGAAAAGAATCGACTAATTCGTCAGCTATGGGCACCAAAATTGAAACCTTGAGGATTGGGGGAAAGGTCACCTGATCCTATGAATCACGATTTTATTTAATACACGCCGATGGATGGGATAGATTAAGGCGTCAAGATCACGAACCGATGTATCCCAGATACCTAGCGTTAACTGTATAAGTTGGTGGAGGCGGTGCAATGGCGTGGGGTCTGTTTATATGGCAGGAATTTGATTTAATACCTAATGAACAGCGTTTGGGTGCCACAAGGTATCTTAACATCATTATATCGACTAAAAACACATGCGCATGATATTCCCTGATGGCGAGGGCTTCTCCCACTAGGATAATGTGCCCTGACACGAGGCCTGGATTTTAACACAGTAGCTGCAGAAGCACGACGGCTTCAAAGTGCTGAAATGGCCTTCACAGTCCCCTGATCTTAACCAAATTGAACAGCTGTCGGATGAAATAAACCAGAAAATTATAATCTCAACAGGGTTTTAACTTCCTATGCAACACACTTCTACTATACTAATACCGGGTGTTCAATAAATGATCGAACACTTAGTTTGGGAATAACTTTTGAAATACGCACGATAGGGCAGTACTATCAGTTTTTCTTCGACCAAGTGCTTATAGGTAATTGATTCAGTGTTGGTTCGAATGTGTTTTAGTGCAAGTTAAAAAGGTGTATTCAACCGAACAACGCGTTTTTATTGTGAAAACTTGGTGTCAAAAAAAAAAAAAAGTCCTTGATACGCTGAGAAATTGTTCAGCAGCTTACAAGAATGTTCGAAAGCCATCAAAATTAACAGTTTTGGGCCTGGTTAGGAAAGTTGAGACAAACAAAGCTATGCTGGAAAACAATTTATCCCGGAAATCTGCCATCTGGGAAGAGTCGATGGTTTCTGGTTCATGCAAGATGGTGCACCTCCGCATCTCCCTCTGGATGCGTTTAGGACCATAAGCAGCCATTTTGGACACAACGTGCTTGCTCTCAACATCCCCAATCATTACCCTGGAGCTATTGAATGGCCTCCTTATTCTCCCACGCAAATCCTTGCGACTTCTTTCTTCTTTCTTTGAACGTACCTGTAGAACGATATCAAGATTTTGTTGAATCCGTTCCAGATCGAATGCAAGCTGTTTTAAAGGCCAAGATATAGGTGTTCGTAACAATTTGCTAATTTGTATATTTTTTTTGTCGGGGGTGGGGGGTGGGGGAGGATTACCGCGAACAACTGTATGGACTATAAACAGACAGTCAGTCACCCGTCCCTAATTTGGAGCAACTGGTTTCAAGGAAACAGGTCATATTTCATATTCTGTCCACTATTTAAGGGTATCAGTAAAGTATTCTTTGGCCGCCCCGGTGGCGCAGTGGTCTAAGCGATGGCCTCTGATCATTCGTCCGAACGGGGTCCGGGTTCGAATCCCGGTGTGGCATGGATGTTGTGTTTGTCTTACGGCACTGGTTCTCTCCCTTCCCTGGAACCAGTGACCCTAAATTAGGGACGGGCGACTGCTTATAGCCCATTGAGTTGCTCACGGTGGTCGTTAAACCTCCAATCCAAAAAAAAAAAAAAAAAAAAAAGTATTCTTTCTGCCAAACGAGATTAATCGGCTCACATATAGACATGAAAGGAATCAAAAAAGCATACAATACATTGATAATGATACGCTTTCCAACATACCAGAAATCATTACTCAAGTTATGAGGATTATGGCTGTGGAATAAATATCGCTCCTATGTCCTGACCTTTGACCCCATTTCGTTGACATTCAACAGAATTTGTTCAATATACCTCCGGAACAACATACTAAAGTTTTGTCGCAATAGAAACATTTTAGTCAAGTTATGAGGATAATGGCTGCGGAATAAATATTGCTCCTGTATCCTGACCTTTGACCCCATTTCGATTACATTCAACAGAACCGGCTCAGTATATCTCCGGAACAACATGCTAAAGTTTTCTCGCAATCAAAGCATTTTTACGTAAGTTATGACGCAAAAGGGCGATGGAATGGATCCCGCTACTATGTGCTGACCTTTGAAATATTTCACCCATTTTCAATAGGGTTCGTCCCCAGGAGGTCCCCTACCACATACTAAAATTTCATCGAAATCGAACCAATTTTTACGCAAGCTATGGCGCATAAGGGCAATGGAACCAATCCCTTTGCTATGTCGTGACCTTTGACCCCATTTTCAATGGGGTTTGTCCCCGGGTGGTCCCTTACCACATACTAAAATTTCATCGAAATCGAACCATTTTTACGCAAGTTATCGTGCGGACGGACAAACGGACAAAGCTGGAGCACATACGCTTCTTCAACCTATGGTTGGAAAGCGTAGAAAGGTGCACATGCACGCACGTACGTACACTTAATCCCACTTTCTATTGTCACTATTACACTAGCACTATAAAATTACACTGCTGGCCACCCAAAATGCAACACCAAGAAGGTCACGAGATAGCGAATCCACATTTACTGGACACATAACAACAGACGCAAAGATGAAACGATTGAGACATCAATAGTTCGTGTGCCCCCATGGCTGGCAATAACGGCCGCTACACGCCGCGGCATGGAACGAAAGAGGCTTTGGATGTGGGCTTGGGGTATGTCGGTCCAGGCTGCTTCCACACGTTGCGACAGTTCATCAGGCGTAGCCGCGGGTGCTGCTTGCCGGGCCACTCGGTTGCGGATCAGCGACCAGACGTGTTCGACGGGCGACATATAGGGAGAACAGGCGGTCCACGGCAGCAGTGACACCTGGTGGGCCGTGAAGAATTGTTGCACGATACGTGACACGTGCGGGCGCGCACTGGCCTGTTGAAACGTGGCCACTGACAGGTCCTGCAGGTAAGGGAGGACTATAGGCTCCAAAACGTCGGAGATGTATTGGTGGCTATTGAGTGTACCGGCGATGCGTACCAGAGGTGTGCGGGTGTCACATCCAATGTCACCTCAAACCATAACGGCAGGCGACGGACCGGTATTGCGATGCATAATGCTGGCGTCATACAGTCTCTCGCCGCGGTGCCGCCACACGCGGATCCGACCATCGTGGTGTTGCAGGCAGAAGCGGTATTCGTTGGAGAAGACATTGTCGTGCCATTCGGTAATCCAGGTGCGGCGTTCAAAGGCCCACTGCCGCCGCACTCGCCGGTGATGTAACGTCAATGGTAATAGGAGCAATGGGCGCCGTGCGACAAGTACCCGCTCCAGCAGACGACGTCGAACGGTACGTGCCGACACAGGTTGTTGCGCAGCACACCCTAATTCCTGCGCTAACGTTCATGATGTGGCGGTGCGAGCCGTCAATGCCCGCCGAACAACATGCCGGTAGTCTTGTTCGGTGGTGTGCCGCGGCTGCGGCAATCGCTTACGTCGGTCGGTCCGTCCGTCCCTCCCTCCTGCACCCACCGAATCCATACTCGCCTCACTGTGGCTGGATGTTGTCCCACACGGACGCCGATGTCTCGGTACGATAAACCGCTGTCGCGATAAGCTACTATTCGTCCTCTGTCGAACTCCGAAACGTGCTGGAATGACTGCCGTATTTTGCGACGAGGACCCCGTTAGGATGGAATTTGACCCTCTTAGGGCTGGAATTTCTAAAAATCGTCCAGCCTGTATTTTAATCTAGATGATGAAGAGTATGTATGCCAAATTTGGTGGAAATCCATAAAACCGTTCAGGAACTCATGCGTAACAAACCTACAAATTTTCACTTTCATATTATAGAGATCAAAAAAGCCTGCACGTTGCCAACAGTGTCGTTTCCATTCTGAAAAACTGATTTTTTAGAATGGAAACAGCACAACAGATTTTTTTAGAATTGATTTTTTTTTTTTTTTGCATTTTTTAGAATTTTTTAGAATGACATGAATATGTGAATTTCTATTTATTATGTTACTACCATGCATTATGGCACTGTATTTGATTTTTAGAATTTTTTTTAGAAGGACGTGACTATGTGAATATTTTCTTTATTACGTCACAACTGTATACTGACGGCATTTTAATTACTGAATGGTTCTATCGCACGAAATCAATCATCTTATGACTTCATTTTTAAGTGAATCAAGAGTCACTCAAATAACTTCAGAAAAAGTTACCATCATTCTTTATTCATCAAACACATCTTTTGGACGACTCAGTCTTCAACAACATTGGTGAAAAAATCAAATTGCTTCTTAGAGAATATTTAATGAAAAACAACAACAACAACAACAACAACTCTAAATGTTAAATACGCAAACGTCAAGAAATCACAACTTCAAATACTTCAACTTCCGCGACAACTATTATATCATCATACTATTGCATCATCTCCCCTTCAATGCTGCTGCTCAGACATTATATTATATAACGATCAGATCTCATCAGAACACACACATGTCATACGTTCTGAACAGAGTTGGAAACGGGTCAAAAATTTAGGACACGGACCAGACCTTCACATAATTGAACCCGCCCCGGTTCTGGCTCGGTCAAATCTGCTTTGAGCTATAAACACGAATATACACTGCCGGACAATTGCTAAGGACGGATGACAATAGCAACGATAGCAACCATAAAATGGAAGGCAGGAAAATGTGGAAATTAGAATAAGTGCGGGATACAGTAAGACGTGTTGTGCGTATGCAAATTTTGGATTGCCGAACTTGTTCGTGACGTCATAGCGCTGATAAGAGATATAAAGGATTTAACGCGTATTGAGCGTTGTTGTTCAAACGCAAAGTTGAAAGGGAAAGAATCAATTGACGAACTTGCAATTTTCAGTATGTCTTCCCGACATCACCTAGATGATTTTACGCGTGGCCGTATTATTGGTAAGATTAAAGAAGGGCGAAAAATAACAGATGTTGCCAGGGAGTTCGACGTCAGCCACAGTGTTGTTTCAAGGCTTTGGAAATCATTTCAAACAAATGGAGAGTGTAGCAAACGTCACGGGGGAGGTCGTGTTCGCAGTACGACACCTGCAGAAGATCGGTACATAGTGCTATCAACAAAAAGACACCGGCGCAGCACAGCTAGTGAGGCAGCAAATCAGTTTATGGCTGCTACTGGTAAGCGGATCTCCAGAAAAACTGTCGCCAGACGTTTGCATGAAAAACTATATGCCCGCCGTCCTGTTGTGTGCATCCCATTGTCCAGACGTCACCGTACCGCCCGTTTGCAATGGTGCCATCAACATCGCAATTGGACTGATAACGACTGGTCTGCTGTCCTCTTCTCAGATGAGAGTAGATACAGTCTATCGTCTGATTGTCGACGACAACTGATCTGGCGTGATAGTGGTACTGCATATTGTCCAGCAAACATACAGGAAAGGGATCGATATCCGACATGTAGTGTCATGGTATTGGCTGGCATCATGATCAATGGCCGTACGTCCCTCTATGTGCTTCCAACTGGGAATAGGACTGGCCAACGATACATTAATGATGTTCTGCTACCTCATGTTCGCATGTTCCGTGGTGATGTCGGTGATAGATTCAGTTTCATGGACGACAACGCAACATGCCATTGAACAGTCGCTGTCCAGGAGTGTCTTGAGAGCGAGGATATTCAACGCCTCGTATGGCCAGCACGTTCTCCAGATCTGAATCCCATTGAAAATGTGTGGGATGCTTTGGGGAGGAGTCTTGCTGGTCGCCAATGCCCTCCAATAAACAAGGACACCCTCATCCGTGAACTGACAGAGGAATGGGATAAATTACCCCAACAGCTGCTTGATAATGTTGTACAAAGCATGACACGACGTGTGGAATCTTGCATCGCCCTCCATGGTGGCCATATCCCGTATTGACATCTTACGCCGGAACGCCTGCGGACGGTAATTGCATTTTTTTCACGTTTACGTATTCTGCACAAAATGGCCTGTTTGTCCCTGGAACACGTTCCAAAGCCTTCTGGATTTCAGAGCACATTGTCTTTCTTGTAATGTCCTGGCATTCTGACATTATTTTATTTCACTTGGCATCCAACCACACTTACTTTTTTATGCGCTATATAGCCGTTTATGATCTGTCCTTAGCATTTGTTCAGCAGTGTATCATCATCATCATCGATCATTATAAATCCACTGCTGGATGAAGGCCTCCCAAAGTTTCTTCCACAATGGACTGTCTTGGGCCAGTCTTCTCCATCCACCCATCTCCCACGTGGTCTTCTTCTGGGTCTTCTGTCCTTTAGAATCCAGTCTAAAATTTCGATTGTTCATCAGTAGTCCGTTCTCGTGGTAATATGTCTTAGCCCATTGCCATTTCAGGAATTTTACACGGATCGCGATGTCTTCAGCTCTTGTTATTTTACTTATCCACGAGTTCTTCTTTTCATATTTCTTGGCTACACCAAGCAGGAATCTCTCCAGGCTTGTTTCAGTTCTGTGCAGTCTTTGTATGTCTTTTTTACGCTTTCAAAACCGTAGGTTGAAGAAGCGTATATGCTTTGTCCGTCCGCACGATAACTCGCGTATAAACAGTTCGATTTCGATGAAATTTTAGTATGTGGTAGGAAACCACCTGGAGACGAACCCTATTGAAAATGGGCGAAACGAAGTCAAAGGTCAAGGACCCAGGAGCAGGATCCATTCCATTGACCTAATGCGTCATAGCTTCCGTAAACATTGTTCGATATCGTCGAAATTTTAGTATATGATAGGAGATCACATGGGGACCAATCGTGTTGAAAATGTGCGAAATGGGGTCAAAGGTCAGGACACAGGAGATCCATTCCATCGCCTTAATGCGTCATAACTTACGTAAAAATGATACGATTAAGACAAAACTTTATCATGTTGTTCCGGAAGTATACTTAACCGGTTCTGTTGAATATCATCGAAATGGGGTCAAGAGCGAGATTTATCAGTGCATTAGAGCGAGATTTATTCTACAGCCATTATCCTAACAACTTGAGTACTGATTTCTGGTGTGTTGGAAAGAGTATCATGTCAATGCATTGCATGATTTTACTAACTTATTTAGTTAAGGTCCACGTCTCTGCTGAGTACGTAAGGCACTGGAAGGATGCATTGATCAAACACTTTTCTTTTAAGACATAATGGCATATTCCTCTTAAAAATTGTATTGTTTCTTCCAAAAACTCTCGAACCAGTTAATTTCTTTATCAATGAGACCCTCGCTTGATATCTGCTGCCCAAGCTAAATCGATAAATCTTTATTCCTTGTAAAAGCATTGTACATCAGTTTAGTCTTCTTAAAGTACATTTTTAGTCCCCATTTCTTAACAATTCTCAGAAAGCAGCTCTGAAGTATTATTTCAAAGACCTCTGAAGGGTACTTTGAAATTTCTTTTTTCTATTCAAATATAAAATGGAAATAACACCGGTTCAGGAACAACTTAACTCGACCCGTTTGACCAGCAAGATATTGTCGACTCGGTGTCCCGTGACCAGTTTCCATATCTGGTTCTGTCCTCAAGGTGTTGCCAACTATACTCTTGCGAGAGGGAAGATACCACGTTAAGTTTACAAAACGCTAAGGAATTCAAATTTACATAGAAAAAGAAACTAAAAAAGAAAGTTAAATTAGAGTATATAATACGTCACAAGTCTTCCCACAATTTCGCACCTTAAACAATTAGCCATTTTTTTTAGCAATAACGTATGAAGCAAAGCATGAGGCGTGATGAAGTTTTTTGCACTAAGCAAATAATTTTGCAATGAGTTTAAAAGTTTACATTAGGTTTATTCTCATACCGAGACGAAAGCTTAATCACCAGGTAGGGTGTTGGCATGCTTGTGAGTGTGTGCACATTTATATGAGAGTTCGCCTAATGGGTAAATAAACTTGCCTATGTCCTTTTCCTATCAAGCAACTTCGGAGGCAATTTGCAAGACATCGATTTCGCATTCTGTCCAGGGGGCATTAATTCCTCCACTACCGTAATGAAACCGTCGTGTTGTCTTTACAGATCTCAGAGTAATGTGTTTGCTTGTGTGGAAAGGAACGTGAGTGTTTTGTGATCATTGTATTCGCTAGGCTTACTATTCAGCAAGACTATTTTGCCCACGTAACGATGATGGGATATAAGAACCATCGAGATCACAACCACAGACAGGGCGAAAGAAAATAAAAAAAAAAAAAAAAAAAACTTGTGGAGAAAATGCTTGGGTCCTGTTCTTATTTCTGTACTTTTGCTCACTTTACCAATCAGAATAAAAAAAAAATGAATTACACGTATTTGGAAAACATCCCATCACTTTAAATAGGTGCTTACGGGGACCGAAATCAATTACTTGAAAGGAAATACAACACGAACTTACGTGTTTACAAGTAAAGGAGAAGCTAATTAGGACTACATTGTTTCTTGGTGTTTTTCTGTTGATTTTAGAGGGAGATGTTTCGCTTTATTTTCCTACTACATTCTTCTAATCTGAATTTTTACTTTATTTATTTATTTTTTAAAGCACAATCTTCAAGAAATTATCAGGTAATCACAAAAGTATTTGCCGTTTTCGGAGACTGAGACACAGTAGAATACATACGTACTAGAAAAGCAATTTATTCATCAAAATAATTCTCATGGGCAGTAACAACGTTCTTTCAAGGTGTTAACAACTTATACACGGTCGAGTCACATTATTGTGACCACCAGCTAATATCGAGAGTAACAACCCTGTGCAGCGCGAACAGCAGTTAGACGATTTAGGAGTGACTCAATAAGGTGCTGGAAGGTGCTCACAGGTATGTGGAGCCATGCTGACTGTAGAGAATCTCACAGATGATGGAGGTTGCGTGGTGGAGGACCCATGGAGCGAACAACACGATCGAGCTGGTACCACAGATGCTCAATTGGGTTTAAGTCTGGGGGATTAGGGCGCCAGGGAAGTACTTTGAATTCTTCATCGTGTTCTTCCAACCACTCTCGGACATTTCTATCTGTGACACACGTCGCATTGTCGTGCTGGAAGATCCCATCCGCCCCAGGGAAGACAAACAACATGTACGGGTGTACGTGGTCTGCAAGGATGGATTCATAACGAATTCGGTCCATAGTGAGGTATACGTGGACCCAGAGAATGCCACGAAAGCATTCCCCAGACCATAACGCTGCGCCCATCAGCTTGTGCTCTGCTAGTAATGGCTGAAGAGTATTTGTTCTCTGATGTTTCTCGCGTTATATGCCAACGTCTAACCGTTCGATGAAGCAGAAAACGTGATTCATCGAAGAAGGCAATTTTTTGCCAATCAGCGGAGATCTAATTCCGATACAGCCGTGCAAAATGTAAGCCTTTTCTGCCGATGTACCTTCGTTAGCATATGTGCAGTGACCATCCGTCTGCATCGGAGCCCCATACGCAGCAGGGTTCGCTGAACTGTCGTTTTAGACACACTTCCGGTACCCCCACTGTTTCATTCGGCTAGTGAGTTGCTCCACTGTAGACTGTCAATCTTCCCTCACGCACCTTCGCACAGATGTTTACATCTCACATCAATGGCACGTGATGCTCCACAGTTTTCACGTCCGCTTACTCGCAATGGTGCCATTTCTCCAATCACGATACACTTTGACCACAGCAGCACGTGAACAGTTCACAAACTACGCTGTTTCAGAAATACTGCCACATTTACCCGGAAAGCCGATAATCATCCCTTTTGGGAAATCTGACAAATCGCTCCTTTTATCCATGACAGCAACCAGCGATATGTTTTCAGTATGCCTACAGCACACCTTATATACCCTCCAAGCCAGCTCACAACCCGTGCCTTCTTTCATTGGCTACGCGCTGTTGACCTCAAAATTAGGAGGTGATCACAATAATGTGACTCGACTGTGCACATACCCTTGCGATAAAATGCCGGGTAATCGGAAGGGGAAACGTTTTGGAGGGCAGTCTGCAACTCAGAGTTGGAGAAGTCATGTCCACGCAAATGACTGTCAAGGGAAAGAAAGAAGTGTCAGCCTAAAGGAGAGATATTTGGTGAGTAAACTGGATGACATGAAAGCTGCCACCCAAGTTTTTTGACAGTGTTTTAGTCACTGAAGCGCAGTGGGCACGAGTGCCATCTTGTAGGAGCAGAACTGCCTTTCTGTTGACCAGTGCTGCTTCCTTCTTTTTCAGGTCCTCATACACACGCTTCAGTTGTTCACATTACGCTGTAGTGGTGATGGTCTGGCCACGTTGCAAGAGTTCATAATGAATAACACCACGTGCTGTCTGCCATACACACAACATAACTTTACGTGGATGCAGTGATGGCTTCATTGTGTGAGGAATTGAGTCACTGGTGGACAACCAATGTGGGGTACGTATTAAGATGCTGTACTGGACCCACATCACATCACAAGTGAGTACATTATCCAAAATTGGTTCCTTGTCATAGCGATACAGCAATGCAAGACAAGCTGAGACATGTTGCTGTTTGTTCACCGCAGACAATTTGTGGGGGACACACTTGGACAATTTGTATCCTTACCTATTGCATGCAGATGTCTTCAGATGGTTTCATCACTAACATCAAATGACTAGACCAGTCTCTCGCATGTTTGGCTACTATCCTGCTCGATAGGAACTTTGAAGGCTTCTATGTCAATTCTGATAGGACTACAACTCCGGGACTTGTCTTGAAATGATTTATCTCCTTCTCTGAACTTTCAAAACCGATTCCGAGTTGTGCTTTGCTTCATAGAATCTGTCCCGAATGCTAAGCAAATGCTTTACTTATTGCATGCAGATGTCCTCGGACGGTTTCACCACTGACACCAAATGACTGGGCTAGTTCCTGGCGTGCTTGGCCACTGTCCTGTTCGATTGAAACTTTCAGAGCTTCTGTGCCAAGGCTGACAGGACAACCACACCAGGATTTGTCTCGAAGGGATTCATCTCCGTCTGTGAACTTTCGCAACCAATTCCCGAGTTGTGCGTTCCACCACAACATCTTCCTCGAAATGCGACTAGTTGTTTCTGCAGCAGATGAACCGAGTTCAAAAACCCACGAATAATCTACACTGATACCGCCATTGTAATCGCACGTCTTCCCACTACCAAACTGCTTACTCATGTGATTCATATGCGCAAAGCATCTTGGGATTTCAGCTGACGATATACATACCGCGAGCGAAACGCCATCTCTCCGCAAATTCAATCGTTACAAGGTATGTTTGTTTTCTCCCTCGGGAAACAGCAAATACTTTTATAGTTACCTGATATTTTTACTTTCGCGCTTATCAGGTGGGGTAATCTGTCGAGTTTCAAGCTTGATGATGGTAGTTTGAGTAATTAACTATGCAGCAAGCGAACGTTCGTAGATAACTTTTCTTAACATATATTTATACTTCTTGATTGACTAAGAAAATGTTTGGCTACAGTCCGGTCAAGAAGAAAGAATCAACAAAAGAGACTTAAGGCTAACGATAACTTTATTTTTCTACTCATGCAAAGTTCAAAGGGCTTCATGGGAAGTTCAAAGATCAGACGGTGTGAAAACTTAATTTGGTAAATGTAAGTTACGTATCATACTGATACTCATATAAACATTTTTATTTTAAGAATTATTAAAGATAATGTGAAATTATTATAAAATGAACCTTACATAGCGCGAAACGAAAGAAACAGAACAAATTTCAGAAATTAGTTGCTTGTACTAATGTAGAATTACAAACACCATAGCATTTTAAATTTAGTCATCAAAAATCAATGAGAAAAATGGGAGTGGCATCCTTCTGCAGCATGTTTTAAATATGGAGTATACGTTATAGTCAACAAAAATAATTCAAATGAAAATATTTGTACAGTTTTATATTATAAATATTGATAAACAGTCTTTTTTTTCGCATGTGGAATTTATACATTTCTTTTCGGTTTAATGTTTAGCACGGGTTAGGCTTACACCCTACGCGGGCCGCATTTGAAACACGGGCCGCGATGAGAACCTGTGTTCTAGAGTCTTCATTTTTGTAATAGAGTTACTCTCACAGTCTGGACGCACAGGCCGTTACAAACATTTTGTATACCATTTATCTGCTGGTCACATATTTTCATATTTTTCATACCAAAGCCTGGTCTCTTTTCTTTAAATGTCTCAGGATTTTATTAGTCATCTTAACCATAGCTTTAAGAACTATTAATACAGAAATTTAACGTGGACCAGGAACATCAAACAAAGATCTTCGCTCTTTCCACGTTTTTAAGTAAGTCACGGAAAAATTCTCATTGGCAGCCACCGGGAGTCGAAACCAGGGTCTTCCAGTTACGCGCCGGATATGCTTCCGCTACACCGCAGCGGCCTCGAATTCCTCCAGACTCACACACGCTAACTGCCAAGCCAATTTGGCAGGCAGTTAGCGTGTGCGAGTCTGGATAAATGACAACATTTTCAGTTCTAGGTAATTTCAAAAGGTACCTAACAACTTCACTTTTGCTCTGGATCAAATTCTTCGTCATAACGGATCTGTGAGTAGAGACTTTTGATGTGCCAGTTTACTTTTATGAATAAAATGTTATGTATTTCCTGATGAATTTCGTTAAACCATTAACTTTTGCTGAACTGACACACCTGCTGCCAAAAATCAAATTTACGTCACCGTACTTAATTATTCAACGGATTAATTTTCACAAAAGGTTTAATACCATGAAATTGGGTAGGTTTGCCCTGAATGTTGAACATTATGATAGAATCCCGTGGATTTTTGTATCTCTTTGACTGATTTAATGACAAATACTAACATTAGGGGAGTCTACAGGTCTAAATACATAAGTTGATATCAACGACTCCCCATATGCGCTGAACGCATAAATGATTTGCAGCTGTACAACCTATAAAATCCATTGCTCCTGGAAGTGCATTTATAACAATACAAGAGTAGGAACTCCAATAGGAAAGCTCATTTTCGTGTAGTTTCATTTCGAAGCCAGCAACACTCACTTAATCCTCCGGCAGAGCTTCAACGAGAACTAATTGTACCATCATGCGGTCGTTGTTGCAAACATAGTTCAGCATTTAAATCATAATTAATAACAATGCTACATTTCCACGGCATGCATTTTGTTTCTGTTAAGCTACACTTATACATTGCCAGAGGACAATAGCAAAGACTACATGCATGTGTATGTACACAATGCATTTTTTTGATGTTTCAGAGTGTGGAATACAAAGAGTTCGAGAAGCCAACGTAGGCTGATTCGTAGTGTAGTAGAAAGAATGACTTGGCAACCAGAAGATAATGTATTTGGCTTCCATTTCCGCACAGAACCACTTCGGTCGGTTTCCATGGCAACCACCTAATTCATTTTCCGATGGCCTCCCGACCCCCTTGGGTGATGATACGGATGAGGGAGAATCCTGCCTCTAAGCATCCTCATCTTTCTTCACAGATGATATCTTTCGTCATCCCACAAAGCGAAGCATGAACAAGTCCCAAACATTAAGAATAAGGGCTCTTCTGCTGTATGTTTCTTTTTTTTTTTTTTTTTTTTTTTTTGTGACGTTATTATATTAGTCATTACAGAAACTTACGTCAAGAAACCGAAAACGAGCTTCAGAAGAAGTATACTGATCCCAACTTCTGTGCATTATCTTTCTAAAGAGTACTAACAGTACATATCATTTCCTTAAATTACATCCTTTTATTAAAATGAAATCCACGAAACATAATCTTGAAAATTTCTAATATATGTAGTTCATTTCTCCTGAGAACTTGCAGTTTTCAGGAGAAATGAATTATTTATTATTTTTAACATTGATCATCGGCAGAAATTGAAACAAATATTAGTCTTTTTACTTTTTTATTAAGAGTATCATGCAGTGAGCCTTTAAGACTTCAATACTAGATATCATGAGAGAGAGAGAGAGAGAGAGAGAGAGAGAGAGAGAGAGAGAGAGAGAGAGAGAGAGAGAGAGAGTGAAAGAAAGAGAGAGAGAGAGAGAGAGTATAGCACTGTAGATCATATCCATGTACCTCAAGATCTAATTGAAAGAGCCACTGAATATGAACTTGCATTATGTTCTGCTTTTATTGATTGTCAAAAGGTTTTTGATTCAGTGAAACAATCAGCTGTTGTACTGTCTTTGAAATTCTGCAGTATTAAAGATGCAAGCATTAATATTAATAACATCTACGAAAATTCAAAAACAAAGATTCGACTGTTCAAGGAAACAGCACGTATTTCAATCATTGAATTGGGAAAACAAGGTGGTAAAAATTAATGGAGATAATTTAACCAACCTTCGTTTTGCTGACGACATAGTCATCTTCGCAAGAACCACCTGCCAGGAACTTACAAAAAAAAAAAAAAAACGATGCATGAAATGAAGCATTTATAAACACCGAAGATTTTCGCGATCAGAATCAGCAGATAACCGATGTTTACAAATTCCCTGCACAACTGATACAAAGCGAGGACTACATCGAAGAGGAAATTAAGAAACGTGTGAAAAAATGTCCGGAAGGGCTTTCGGAAGAAACAGTAGGGCAATTTAGCTTTATGTTTTAAAATAAAAGTGTTTAATCAATGCATCATTAAACTTCTTACTTATGGATCAGAGACACTGACCTTAACTAAAATTGACATAGACTACAAACAACCCCAAGAAAGCAGGGAGAGGTTCATACTTACTGTAACCAGAAAATGTAGGCAGAAAAACTCGTGGACAGGAAAATGGCAAAGGCAAATAACATGATCGAACTAAAGACTCCCACATGGCAATGGGCTGGACATATTGCTGGAAAACATACCACCCACCGGTGGACAATTCTAATCGAGCGAAGCGAGGCCGAAAGCAGATTGATTGATTGGATGGAGGTTTAACGACCGCCGTGAGCAACTCAATGGGCTATAAGCAGTTGCCCGTCCCTAATTTAGGGTCACTGGTTCCAGGGAAGGGAGAGAACCAGTGCCGTAAGACAAGCACAACATCCATACATCTCCGGGATTCGAACCCGGACCCCGTTCGGACGAATGATCAGAGGCCATCGCTTAGACCACTGCGCCACCGGGGCGGCAAGCCGAAGGCAGAGCGGAGCTCTCTTTACGAGACTCGAGACAATTAATTGTTCGGGCATAGATACAAGATGACACATCTGATCACCGTGATTTTGGACATGCGATTGGACATCGTTCATGGTCAGGTTTTGACGCCTTCCGATTTCCGAAATTCCGTGCCATTGAGGAACAATCGTCCAAAAACCTGCATTTGTAGGGGATTTTCCGAGTTTTAAGAAGGGGTCGTTTGTTACTTATCTCCTCCAAAGATCTTCAGCTGATCGTGGTGACACTTGCCACAGATAAAGGGAAGGACATGGTGAGTGACATGGGGTTGGTATCATGGTGATTGGTCGTATCGTATAAAAAAATGGCCGTTAAAAAACTGACCAATTTTAATAAAAGTGATAAAATCCGCTCTCTATACGAGACTCGGGACAATTAGTTGTTCGGGCATGGCTACGACATAACACATCCGATCACCGTGATTTTTGGCATGCGATTGAACGACGTCCATGGTCAGGTTTTGACGCCTTCCGATTCTTGAAATTCCGTGTCACTAAGGAATTTCAATTAAAATTATTAAAATTGGTCAGTTTTTTAATGGTCATTATTCTTATAGGACACGACCGATCACCATGTCACCAATCCGATGTCACTAATCGTTGACTTTTTCAATGATATTATGAATTCCCTCTCAACTTTACATATGTAGAGTTGTCGAGAGTAAAAACAACTAGATGGCCTTTTACTTGAACCGTTTGACGAAAGTCTACTCACTAACATTAATTTAAAAAAAATCGTTTGAATTGAAAAACGAATAAATGGAAAGACTCCGCCTGTTAAGCTCAACACTTGCTTAATCTATAATAATAAAAGGATGTTTGTGTATGTATGTCTGTCTTTCGCGTTACAAAATGGAAAACGTTGTTCCCGATCTGAGTGTGTCTTTCCGCTTGGTTTGCATGCAACCTGATCACAACCAATTTTAGGCATTTCTTCTTTAGAATGTTTCGTACTTTTGTCCTGGAAGTCATAAATTTTACGCGTTCGTTGTTTAGAATTTGTTATAATAGACGTATTAATGTGCTTAGATTCTGCAATAGCTTCGCTCAAAATTTGCCAACTTACCCGAGTTATCTGTTACCGTGGGCGGCTTGTCTTAGTACTACAGTGGTGTGCAAAAATTGAGAACGAAGAGGAGAAAATAGCATAACAGCGAAACGAGCAGGCAGAACATACCGAATGACCACTCAGGAGATAGACTAAGGTCCGGTACGGTAGGGCATGTGCATATATGCAGCATGATCACACCTCCAACATCATCGAAAGGGACCGGTTTGGAGGTGGCGAAGTTCTCTTTAGGGCGGTATCATGCTTGGTAGTCACACTGACCTCCACATCTTCCAAGGTGGTTCAGTCACTGGGGTCAGCTATTGTACCGAAGTTCTCCTGTCTCACGTGCGTCTGTTTAGAGGTGCTGTGGGTCCTGAGTTCCTCTTTATGGACGACAACGCTACACCTGATCTTACAGTGGCTGTCGCAGAGCTTTTGTAGAGTAAAGATATTCAACGCATGGATTGGCCCGCAGGGTCCACGGACCTAAATCCAATCGAACACGTGTGGGACCTTCTCGGGAGAAGCTTGGCAGCACGTCACCAGTCGCCAGCAACGATTCCGCAGCTGCGATTGGCGCTACAAGAGGAATGGGCCGCGATGCCTCAACAGCTCCTTGACAACCTCGTTCGTCCTCAGCATGGACAGACGTTGTAAATACTGCAACGCAGTCAGGGGTGATCATATACCCTACTAAAAACTGGATTTTTCTTGGTAGCCGCCTGTCACATGGACGTTTCTGTCGAGTTGTGCTCGAAGCTACCTTTTCAATAAAGTGCATTGGTATCCTTTGGATTCCTTGTTTGGATGGTTTTGCTCACTTGTCACGTATTCTTACATCTTGGGGATCTTATGGTATGATTTGAGTCGATGTGGAGTACTTCTGCACGACGTTATATTCAAAAAACCGTCTCGTCCTTAATTTTTGCACGCCAGTGTAGATTGGATAACAAGGGACAGGAAAAATATAATAAAACTGGGTGCGAGATGGAATTCGAAAGCATGCCAGAGTGACGTACACTATATTATTAAAAGTATTCTGATACTACTAAATATTTGTATAAGTACAAAGAACGGCTGCGGAGGAAAGTGCACTGCGAGTGAGGAGGTGCGTACGAGTACATAAAGCTGAGATGTTTTGTCGTGTTATGAGTCAATTAGAAGCGGATTGTTCCATTGTGGGCTGGTCATTGGATGTCATTTGAGTAACGTCTCCATACGAAGCATTGCAGCTGAACTAAACATACCAAAATCTACTGTAAATCGTGTCGTGAAGAGATGGAAGCAGGACGGCACAACTACAGCAGAAAAAAAAACACCGCTCAGGAAGGCGGCACAAACTGATGATAGAAAAGCCATGGTAAGAAACGTTAAGAAATCCCGTTCTTCCTCTGCCGTTACCATCACTGCTGAAGATGGAAAATGCTTGCAATAGCTCGGTTAGTACCATAACTGTCCGCAGACAACTGCACAGTGTGGGTTATTATGGTAGAGCAGCTGCACACAAGCCACACACCACTACCGTGAATACAAAGCGCCGTTTGGAGGGGCGTCTCCCGTCCTTCCCGGACTGTGGGCGACTGGAAAGCTCTTCTTTGGAGTAATGAGTCAACGTCTTTCATTTTTCCAATCTGATTGGCATGTTTGTAGTCGGCGACAGCCCGGGTAACGATTTTCGTCGGACTGTGTTGTTCCTTTTTTTACGCTTTCCAACCGTAGGTTGAAGAAGCGTATGTGCTCCAGCTTTGTCCGTCCGTCCGCACGATAACGTGCGTAAAAATGGCTCGATTTCGATGAAATCTTAGTATGTGGTAGGGGACCACCTGGGGACGAACCGTATTGAAAATGGGACGAATGGGATCAAAGGTCACGACGTAGGAGCGGGATCCATTCCATTGCACTTATGCGTCATAACGTGCGTAAATATAGTTCGATTTCAATGAAATTTTACTATGTGGTAGGGGACCGCCTGGGTACGAACCCTATTCAAAAAGGGTGAATTGGGGTCAAAGGTCAGGACATAAGAGCGATATGCGCTCCACTGCCCTTATGCGTCATAACGTGCGTAAAAATGATTCGATTTCGATGAAATTTCAGTATGTGGTAGTGGACCACCTGGGGACGAACCCTATTGAAAATGGGCGAAATGGGGTCAAAGGTCAGGCAGGTAATAAGAGCGGGATTCATTCCATTGCCCTTATGCGTCATAATTTGCGTAAAAATGGTTCGATTTCGATGAAGTTTTAGTATGTGGTAAGGAACCACATGGGGACGAACCCTATTGAAAATGGGCGAAATGGGGTCAAAGGTCAGGACATAAAAGGGGATCCATTCCATTGCCCTTACGCGTCATAACTTGCGTAAAAATGGTTCGATTTCGATGAAATTTTAGTATGTGGTAGGGAGCCACTGGAGACGAACCCTATTGAAAATGAGAAAAATGGGGTCAAAGGTCAGGACACTGGAGTGGGATCCATTCCATTGCCCTTGTGCATCATAACTTACCTAAAATGCTTGGATTGCGACAAAACTTTATCATGTTGTTCCGGAGGTAGTGTGAACCGGTTCTGTTGAATATCAACGAAATGGGATCACAAAAGCGAGATTTATTCCACAGCCATTATTCTCATAACTTGCGTAAAACTGCTTGTATTGCAACAAAACTTTAGTATTTTATTCCTGAGGTATACTGAACCGGTTCTCTTGAATATCATCGAAATGGGGTCAAAGGTTAGGACACAGGAGCGAGATTTATTCCACAGCCATTATCCACATAACTTGAGTAATAATTTGTAGTATGTTGGAAAGCGTATCATAATGAATGCATTGCATGATTTTGCTAACTTGTTTTAATGGCTGTTAAAAGGACATTTGATGCGTTGGAGGAACAGAAATATATATCTCCGTAAGAAAAAGTGACACTTTGTTTACCACAAACGCAACACGCTATCTTCTTTGGTAGCGAATACAGGTACCAGTTATCTTCCAAGGATGAATACGATGGCTTCACCGATCTTAATGCTCCTGAACTGTGAGCATGTACGAAGAAGGTCCGTGTGGAAGTGCGTGCAGGGAACTCACGTTCTGCTGCCATCCTCATGCCCAGAATTGAGTAGAATTTGAATCTGCGATAATGGCAGAACAATGGGCTACATGTCGTCAGCTGCGGGAGCAGGGATAAAGACACCTGGCGGCCAATCATGCCGTCATTTTTGTTGATGCACAAACCAAGTCCCACACCCAAGTCATAGAGAGCTATTGCGTCCTATTAAAGGCCGCTTCCTTACCGGAGACGCCAAATAATTTGGACCGACAAGGGAATACTGGCGAGCCAGAAGTAGTTATTGATGTGATAAAGCCCTGATATTCGTCATTCCTTACGTGGAAGGAAACATTTCCCTTCATTACCTTCCACGGAGGTTAACATTTTCCTTTCTGAATAAAGGAAATGTCACTTTTTCTTCAGAACAAACACATGTTTTTAGGTCCTGCAACACACAAAATACCGCTTTGACAAACATTTCCAAAAAGATAACCTGACATCTAGTGTCGTCCCTGACAGACTCAAATTCCAGGGTCCATTCTATAAAATAATCGCTTACGGATGTTTGTGGGTGGCAGAGTTAATACTTGTCCAGGACATGAGTGTAGAGCTCAGCATTCGTGGCTTTCTCCCTACAGTTTGACATGGTGCATATTCCTTTGATAGAGGTATGGCTCTTTCCCAAAGTATTGCCACAACGTTGGTAGTGTATAATTGTCTAAGACGTCTAGGTACAGCTCAGCATTCATGGTTTTGTCTTTATAGTATGACATGCTGCATGTCCTTCTGATAGAGGTATGGGCCTACCCCAAATTACTGCTACAAAGTTAGTGGTGCATAATTGTCCAGGACGTCTAGGTACAGCTCAGCATTCATGCTTTATCATTATAGTATGGCATGGTGCATGGCCTTCCCACAACGTTGGTAGTGCAGAATTGTCCAGGACATTTAGGTACACCTCAGCATTCATGGTCTTGTCCTTATAGTATGACATGGTGCATATTCTTCTGATAGAGGTATGGTCCTTTCCCAAAGCACTCCCACAACGTTGGTAGTGCATAATTGTCAAAGACGTCTAGGTACAGCTCAGCATTCATAGTTTTATCATTATAGTATGGCATGCTGCATGTCCTTCTGACAGAGGTATGGGCCTACCCCAAATTACTGCCACAACGTTGGTGGTGCATAATTGTCTAGGACGCCTAGGTACAGCTCAGCATTCATGGTTTTGTCTTTATACTATGACATGCTGCATGTTTTTCTGACAGAGGTATGAGCCTACCCCAAATTAATGCCACAACGTTGGTGGTGCATAATTGTCTAGGACGTCTAGGTACAGCTCAGCATTCGCGTGGTTTTGTCTTTATACTATGACATGCTGCATGTCTTTCTGACAGAGGTATGGGCCTACCCCAAATTACTGCCACAACGTTGGTGGTGCATAATTGTCTAGGACGTCTAGGCACAGCTCAGAATTCATAGTTTTATCATATAGTATGACATGGTGCATGTCCTTTTGATTGAGGTATGGCCTTCCTACAACGTTGGTAGTGCAGAATTGTCCAGGACATCTAGGTACACTTCAGCATTCATGGTTTTGTACAAAATGTCTAATGGGCTAAACCCGAACCACTTAAAACAGCTCTGTACTCTAACGCTGCCTCATCCAAACTTCATTGTCGGCATGATAAAGTAGGGAAGGTAACTTTCTCTCGAAACCCGCCACACCCAAGAACGATCACCAGACGGTTATTCTACGCATGCATCGTGACTCGTCAGTCTAAAACATAGTTTTCTATTGGTATACAGTCCAAGGTCGAAGCTCCTTATACCACGTTAATCGACGCGTGGTGTTAGTCCAAATGACTAGTGGCTCGTGGATGGGTGCTTGACCGTAGAACCCATGTCGTGCGATGTCTGCGCACTGTGCTGGTGTTAACATCAGTCCCAATAGTCTCACATTGGATTTGCGTGATTTTGAAACATTGCTGATTTGCGTTCTGAGCTGACAGTAATGTACAAACTTTGGAGGATTACCGGGTCGTTCTTTGGCAGATTCAGACCCAGTCAGTTTTCATTTGCATATCACATTACCTACTGTTAACCAATGGATCTCAAATGCAGCTGAAGTGTCACATACAGAGGGACTGCATAGGTAACATCCTGTTATCAACCCACACTGGATATCAGTTGAAGCTGTCCATCGAGGCATCTTGCACTCAGAGTTGCGCAATTGTCTCACCATAGCCCTATGGGAAAACATATAGTTGCGTCCGTGAAGTGGTGCTTGCGTAAGACCTAATTCACTGTCAGTAGCGGGGTGTCTGGATACCAATAGTACGGCAGTGTATATGGATGTTTGGCAAAGTTAACGAATAGAATATTTACGAATTATAATGCCAATGTAAAGGAGCAAAAGGTCCTTCTTAGCAGTCTCGGTGGAGCAGTGGAATGAGCACTGGCTTCTGTCCACTCTTTCGAGATGGTCTGGGTTCGAAACTTGGTGAGTCATTGATGTCTTGTTTATCTTACGGCACTGGCCCTCTCTCTTTCCTGGAGTCAGTGGTTCTAAATTAGGGACGAGAGACTATTTACAGCTAACCGACGAGTTGCTCGTGATGTTCGTTTAACCACCAAACAAAAAAGTAATTCTTGCACGAATTCTAAGCGTCAAAGTTCAATTATTTTGATACCCAAACAATAGAAATCACAAGATGGCGCAGTGGTCTAAGCACTGGCTTATGATCATTCGTCTGTGAAGGGTTCGGGTTCGAATCCCAGTGACGCATGGATGTTGTGTTTATCTTACGGCGCTGGCTCTCTCCCTGCCCTGGAACCACTGACCCTAAATTAGGGACGGGCGACTGCTTATAGCCTACTGAGTTGCTCACGGGGGTCGTTAAACCTTCAATAAAAAAAGCGCAAAAAATAAGTCTTGTAGCTCATGGGGAATACAGATATTTATGGGAGAAATCGCAAAATACTTTCACAGGAAGTAGTAGTAAAGTGAATGAGGGGCTGGGGGTAGGGTGACCTCTCGTGAAGCTGGGTCTTGCTTCACATATGGAAGAAGGGTTTGGATTTCAGATCTGATGATTTGAATTCGATTACAAATCTCGCTCCCATATTTTTGAAGAAAACACATATGATTTTGTCAGACAGCTGTGGTTCCTGAAAGTGAAGGTCCAGGGTCTCGACCCTGTTAATCTTGCACTGATGGTGTGTTTATTCTTCGGTGGAAATAGTGGTTCTTAATAGCAAAGAAACGACTCCTATTTGCATTAGGTAATCACAGTGGTTGTTAAACTCTGAAACAAAAACAAACAAAATGAAAATGATAGCATAATAAAATTTAATTTTCGTCAGCGTCCAAATTATTTGCACAGCAAGCTATATAGTTGGAGCTTGTGTTTTCCGTTCATAGTAATTTAGGGTTTGTCGTTAAAACGGCGAATAATCTCTTTTTACAATTTCTACGAAAACTTGTAGCATGAAATATGAAAAAAAAAATGTTTATTTACATTCTTTCTTGTATTCATGATTTTCATACCTGATTTAATGAAACGATTGTTTTACAAAGAATTACAATGCGAAAAAATTTCTTTAACATAAAGCGATGATTAAAAAAAGTTTCCAATCCTTTATTGCATTAAAGAAGGGTATTATTATCCCATTCTCTTTCGGGATGGAAAATTGTGTTTATTTTGCCTTTGCCTTTTCGGTTACGAATAAAACAATTTTATCCCAGTTTCAAAAAATAGGAGAGAAAAAAAAACTTTCTTCGCAGAAATGCAGCTAAAATACCAAATCATACTTTAAAAGAGAAAGTAAAGTAAATAGAGCAGGAACGCAGGAAATAGATCAGGTTAAACATAGATGGATTTTTTTTCTAGCCTTCGGCTAAAGCGGCTTTGAAAGAGACCACGCTCCTTTTATACACTTGATGGCCCACTCTCCCATGAAATTTTATCTTCAGGGCGTGGAAAAATGGCGCATCAGTTACATAAAGGTTTGTCGTTCACAATGGGCTTTATTAGATGAAGACATCATTCCTACGCCTTTGCTTTTTTTTAGCAACGGATTTATAACCCATGACGTCAACGTTCGAAAAAGTATGAATATTATTTGGTTGAGTATCCTGCAAGAAAATGTCTTATCTTATTTAGAGTTGGTTTCGCGCTAAACCTTTTGATGCACTAAAAATTATAAACCGCCATGTTTAAAATTAAATTCATGGGGAAAAAATCCCCTACTCGCTCCGCTTACCAATCCTCAAATTTTTGGTTACCTCATAGAATAAGAACTAAGCAGCAATCGTCATTCAAATGTATCTGATATCAGTCAGTGGCATAATTACGAATTTTCAGCGCTTAAGCAAAATTATTAGGAAGGCCCTCCTAATCCACGTCTTTTGTAAAAATGATGGTGCTTATGTTATCGGTTTGTCCGTCCGTCTCTGGTTACCATATCTCTGTAACTAATAGTCCGATTTGAAAACTTATTTTCTCATTAGGATTCTTGAAATGTGCGAATGATGATCCTTCATTACGTTTCCTGTCACGTTGCGCAATTTCACCGCTAGAGAGCGTAAATGCAAATGATGTCGAATTCTAAATACATTTTATTCCATATATTTGCTTCTAAACGTCCGATTGAAAAAAATACTTTGCCTTTCGATTCCATTTATGTCGAAGACTATTTTAGGTATAGTCACTTTTTCAAGTTACGCATCAACTAAACTAAATTTCCCCCGATATCACTGCTTCTAAAACTCCGATTTGAAAAATTCTCTCTGCAGCGGATACGCATTTAATTTCTAATTTTCGGTAAAAAATGGTTTGGCCACCAGGGGGGAGTAAGGGTTAATTTCGGCTTCTGTTGCATTTGCTGCAAAGTCGGAGCTTCTAAAATCGCTATTGAAAATATTCCTTCATGGACCGATACCACTCACGTCGATAAAACTTTTCGGAATATTTTCTTTTTGAAATACTGCATGGTTTCTTCGCCAGGGGGCGTAGATGTATATCTTATTTTTTTTTTTTTTTATTGGATTTTTAACGACCACCGTTAGCAACTCAATGGGCTATAAGCAGTCGCCCGTCCCTAATTTAGGGTCATTGGTTCCAGGGAAGGGAGAGAGCCAGTGCCGTAAGACAAACACAACATCCATGCCTCACCGGGATTCGAACCCGGACCCCGTTCGGACAAATGATCAGAGGCCATCGCTTAGACCACTGCGCCACCGGGGCGACCTTATTTTTCCCGATATCTCTGCTTCTAAGAGACCGATTTGAAAAAGTCCTTCTTTGCTGTATAGAGGTCCCAGTGCGAAATGTTTTCAAAGGTAAATTTCGTTTCTCCCCTATATTTCTGCTTCTAAAACCCCGATTTGAAAACATCTTCCTGTATCACATACAACTCCTGACCGTACATGTTTTTCATATAATTTTTAATATTTGGTAAAGAATAGTTTGGCCGCCGGGGGGGGGGGGGGGCATAAGTGTTAATTTCTACTTCTGATGCATTTGCAGCAAGATCTAAGCTCCTGAAAACTCGACTGAAAAAATGCTTTCCTGAACAGATACCGCTCACATTAAAAAAAAACCCTTTGATAATACTTTCTTCTTAAAATAATGTATGTTTTCCCGCCAGGGGGTGTAGGTGCATATCTTATATTTACCGATATCTCTGCTCCTAAGAGTCCGATTTGAAAAATTGTTTCTTTATTAGATAAAGTTTCCGGTGTGACACATTTTTCACATAATTTCAAAATTTTCAAGTGATTCACGCACTTTCCGCTAGGACCCAGCAAAAACACAAGTGCTGGGAAACTGCTGGCCACCAGCTGGCAGTGATGGGTCACTGCTGGCTGAAATCTGCCGCTCTCGGCCCGGTAGTGGTCCGTTGGTGGCAGCGCTATCAGTTGGCGAGCCATTGATGGCCCTGCAGCATCGCCGTGCATTGTGGGCCTCCAAACAAGTGCCACTAGTGGCCCGTTGCTGGCAACCAATGCAACCCCAACAGCAGGTGGAAGCAACGGGACTGCGCATGCGCAGAAGCAACACTTGCTGTGTCTCTCATGGTACCAGTCAGTTGAACACGACGTTATCGTCATCATGCTATTTTAGTGGATGTTAAGAATAAAAAATCATTTGTAGAGAGGCGAATTAATTTTCCAATAAAATTCTACGTCAACGATAATACACTGCCGGACAATTGCTAAGGACGGATGACAATTGCAACGATAGCAACCATAAAATGGAAGGCAGGAAAGTGTGGAAATTAGCATAAGTGCAGGATACAGTAAGACGTGTTGTGCGTATGCAAATTTTGGATTGCCGAACTTGTTCGTGACGTCATAGCGCTGATAAGACATATAAAGGATTTGACGCGTATTGACCGTTTTTGTTGAAACGCAAAGTTGAAAGGGAAAGAATCAATTGACGAACTTGTAATTTTCAGTATGTCTTCTCGACATCACCTAGATGATTTTACGCGTGGCCGTATTATTGGCAAGATTGAAGAAGGGCGAAAAATAACAGATGTTGCCAGGGAGATCGACGTCAGCCACAGTGTTGTTTCAAGGCTTTGGAAATCATTTCAAACAAATGGAGCGTGTAGCAAACGTCACGGGGGAGGTCGTGTTCGCAGTACGACGCCTGCAGAAGATCGGTACATAGTGCTATCAACAAAAAGACACCGACGCAGCACAGCTAGTGAGGTAGCAAATCAGTTTATGGCTGCTACTGGCAAGCGGATCTCCCGAAAAAACTGTCGCCAGACGTTTGCATGAAGGAGGACCATACGCCCGCCGTCCTGTTGTGTGCATCCCATTGTCCAGACGTCACCGTACCGCCCGTTTGCAATGGTGCCATCAACATCGCAATTGGACTGATAACGACTGGTCTGCTGTCCTCTTCTCAGATGAGAGTAGATACAGTCTATCGTCTGATTGTCGACGACAACTGATCTGGCGTGATAGTGGTACTGCATATTGTCCAGCAAACATACTGGAAAAGGACCGATATCCGACATGTAGTGTCATGGTATGGGCTGGCATCATGATCAATGGCCATACGTCCCTCTATGTGCTTCCAACTGGGACTATGACTGGCCAACGATACCTGAATGATGTTCTGCTACCTCATGTTCGCATGTTCCGTGGTGCTGTCAGTGATAGATTCATTTTCATGGACGACAACGCAACATGTCAACGAACAGTCGCTGTCCAGGAGTGTCTTGAGAGCGAGGATATTCAACGCCTCGTATGGCCAGCAAGTTCTTCAGATCTGAATCCCATTGAAAATGTGTGGGATGCTTTGGGGAGAAGTCTTGCTGGTCGCCAATGCCCTCCAATAAACAAGGACACCCTCATCCGTGCACTGACAGAGGAATGGGATAAATTACCCCAACAGCTGCTTGATAATGTTGTGCAAAGCATGACACAACGTGTGGAATCTTGCATCGCCCTCCATGGTGGCCATATCCCGTATTGACATCTTACGCCGGAACGCCTGCGGACGGTAATTGCGTTTTTTTCACGTTTACGTATTCTGCACAAAATGGCCTGTTTGTCCCTTGAACACGTTCCAAAGCCTTCTGGATTTCAGAGCACAATAAATTGTCTTTCTTGTAATGTCCTGGCATTCTGACATTATTTTATTTCACTTGGCATCCAATCACACTTACTTTTTTATGCGCTATATAGCCGTTTATGATCCGTCCTTAGCAATTGTCCAGCAGTGTATCAGATTAAGCCGTGAAATACTAGATTACAGCCATTAAACACACCCACTCTATTACCATGAATAACAATTCATGGAATGGAGTGGGTGAATAACAAGAAAAAATTTGAAACCGCTTGAAAGAAATGTCTTTGAAAACCATTAAAAAAACGTTTGTTCGAGAGAAAAAAAAATTATCAACGCTATGTGTATATAATGTACTCATCTTTGGGTTGAATACACAAGACTGGGAGGAATTCGCTTCTAAAAATAACGAGAAATAAAATAAAATATCTTTCCTCTTTAAAACAAATGTAGCTTCGGACAACGGAAAGGAAAAACACAACGTTAAAAATGTAACAGAATGTGACATGAATCCGGGTAAATATATATTTATTCAACAATCTCTTTTCAAGACGACAAGGACAGCACAAGACTTTGGAAAGCGACTCTAAGTATGTACACTCCTTCAAAATGAGTGAAGTTCCCTTAAGGTAAAAAAAAAAACTATCGTTACGTTGAAAAAATTAATATATGAATTATATGAAACTGACTTTTATGAAAAATACTTCGCAATATTGTAAAATGAAGGAGGGAGGCATTTGATTACACATTGCGTACGAAACAGACAGCTTCAAGCTCACACTCGTGCGTGACAAATTAGTCCGGTCGGTAGAGAGCTCAGCTACCACGCCAACGGCCTTGGTTCAAATCCACTCAGATGCAAGCGGGCGTTTTTTCCGGTCTGTTGAGAAAATTTCCCCAGCGCAGTGCGATATTTCGTAAGGGTAGGGGGAAAAAAGTAGCTTTGTGGAACTGCGATTACCCTTGATTTTTTTTTAATTACGGCTACTACTGGGAAATTGGCGGACAATATTCGGTAAGCCATCAGTTACGTCACGTGGTTGCCGGCTGCCACTACCGGCAAAACTAGCGGACCACATTAGGCTAGGCATCATTTCTGGCACGTGCTTGCAGGGCCACTGAAGGGTCACTTGTGGCAGCTACTGCCTGTGATGGACAACTGATGGCCCTGTTGTGGCGTATGACAACTGATGGAGTGCCAACAGAAGGGCCAGCTGTTGGCCTGAACTGCTGGCCCTTCTGTTGGCCGCCCTAACATTTTACTGACGGTTCGGCAGCGGCAACATAGTGCTGGGCCAGCAAGACTGTTTTTGCTGGGGAGGCATAAAGGTAAATTGCGTTTCCCCTATATCTCTGCTTCTAAATCTCCGATTTTAAAACTTCTTTCTGCAGCGGATACAACTTCAGATGGGAAATCTTTGGCACATAATTTCTAATTTTTGCAAAAAATGGTTTGGCCACCAGGGGGCGTAACTCTTAATTTCCGCTTCTGATGTATTTGCAGCAAAATATGAGCTTCTAAAATCTCGATTGAAAAAAAAAAAGGCGTTTGTGAAAGTATACTTCTCATGTCGACAAACCTTTTAGGAACATTTTCTTCTTAAAATAATGCATTGTTTCTACGCCAGGGGTCGTAAATGTATATCTTATGTTTGTCAATATTTCTACTTCTAGCAGTCAGATTTGAAAATTTCCTTCTTTGTTGGATAGTGTTTCCGATGCGAAATGTTTTTCCTATAAATTCAAAATTTTCAAGTAAGTCATAGAGTTTCCGCTAGGGGGCGCAAAGGTAAATTGCGTTATTTCTGCTTCTAAATCTCCGATTTGAAAAATTCATTCTGTATCGCATACAACACCTGATGGAAAATATTTTTCATACAATTTCTTATGTTTCTTAAAGAATGGTTTGGCCACCAGGCGGCATAAGTATTAATTTCTGCTTCTGATGTATTTGCAGCAAAATCTGGACTCCTGAAAACTCGACTAAATTTTTTTTTTTTCTTGGAATGATACCGCTCATATCGAAAAACCATTTGTGAATACTTTCTTCTTAAAATAATGCATGGTTTTCCCACCAGGGAGCGTAAAGTCATCTTATTTTTGTCGATATCTCTGTTTCTAAGAGTCTGATTTTAAAAAATCTTTCTCTGTTGGAGAGCGATTCCTTTGCGAAATGTTTCGATATAATTTCAATTTTTTTAACGCACAAGTCTGTAACCAGAGGGCGTAAGCTCACGATCAACAGTTCTATGCTTTATGGATAAGCCCACTCACATTGTGTATTTTAAGTTATGCGAGTTTTGTATAGGTATTGTATGCGTAAAGTTTTTTTAGCTTAAGGTTTTAGGTTTTCTAAAAATCTAATTTGAAATTTAGGTTTCGCGTCAGAAAATATTCAAAACACGTGCTTATTGCAACCGAATATTTGGTGTTATCTTTTTTGTTTTGTTTTCCTACGTGAACATAAATAATTCACTACCTAAGTGACTTTATACAATGATTCCTTACAAACCGCGGGGGATGTGATTCGATTAAACCTCGTAGTTAGGAACTTCGCGGTCTTAAATATCTAGGGGCGGGAGGAACGGGGGTTAGAAGAACTGAAGTCACACAATTCAGTATATTGCAATTTTAATTCTTTTATTCCTCATGCCCATATCAGCCAAGCATTTAAAACCTGTAGACAAATGAAATTTGTGTATTTGTATCAACGTTCTACCAATTACTGGGAATACGCTGACTGCTTAAACATATAGTCATTTGGAAGGCGCAATTTCATATACAAGCCCCGAATGGCTGGATACTGAAGTGTATTAGTCATGAGATACGTTCATGGTATGGTGTAGGACCTCCTCTAACCCGACGTGGCATCGATTGCACAAATGGCCGGAAGACTTCTGGAGAAATTGTGACGTGCCTGCCCCGCAGGACTCACACGACACAAAGGCAGATAGCAGCGAGAACGAACGTCTGCGTAGCTCAGTTGGTAGAGGGACTGGTTCCGCAAAAAGAGAACTCGGACACGGTCCCCGGCGTGCACCAAAAATGACGGAGAAATTTATTTCGTTATAAGATGTTGAGCCATGCCGTCTGAATAGCCGCATATAGTTCCCTGGTATTTGTAGGTGCAAGATCTTGGTTGCGAATGGACCTTTCCACCACGTCCCATAAGTGCTCTATTCGGTTCATGTCGTGCAAACGTGGTGGCCACACCATCCTTCGGAACTGTCCAGAATGGTCCTCGAACCAATTTTGTACAACTAGGAACCGATGACATGGCGCATTGTCCACCTGGAAAATCCCATCGTTCTTGGGATACATGACGTCCATGAAGGGCTGCAAATGCTCACCCAGCAGAGCAACAAAGCGGCTACCGGTTAATGAGGTATTTACGAGGACCAGAGGACCCAAACCGTGCCACGTACAGACCCTCCATACATGTATGGAACCACCACTAGCTTTCACAGTGCCTTGATCGCAGCTTGGGGTCCATGGCCTCATGGGGTCTGCGCCACACCCGAACCCTAGCATCAGTTCGTAACAACTAGTAGCGTGACTCATCGGACCACGGCACATGTTGCCAGTCTTCCAGTGTCCAATTACCGTGTTCACACAATGCCTCGTTGACAGCTTGGGCCTGGCCTCATGGGGTCTGCGCCACACCCGAACCCTAGCATCAGTTCATAACAACTGGTAGCGTGACTCACCGGACAACGCCACATGTTGCCAGTCTTCCAGGATCCAATTACCGTGTTCACACAATACCGTGTCGACAGCTTGGGTCCATGACCTCATGGGGTCTGCGCCACACCCGAACCCTAGCATCAGTTCGTAACAACTGCTAGCGTGACTCATCGGACCACACTACATTTTGCCAGTCTTCCAGGGTCCAATTACCGTGTTCACACAATGCCTTGTCGACAGCTTGGGTCCATGGCCTTATGGGGTCTGCGCCACACCCGAACCCTAGCATCAGTTCGTAACAACTGCTAGCGTGACTCATCGGACCACACTACATTTTGCCAGTCTTCCAGGGTCCAATTACCGTGTTCACACAATGCCTTGTCGACAGCTTGGGTCCATGGCCTCATGGGGTCTGCGCCACACCCGAACCCTAGCATCAGTTCGTAACAACTAGTAGCGTGACTCATCGGACCACGGCACATGTTGCCAGTCTTCCAGTGTCCAATTACCGTGTTCACACAATGCCTTGTTGACAGCTTGGGCCTGGCCTCATGGGGTCTGCGCCACACCCGAACCCTAGTGTCATGGCGAAAATTTTTGCATTAATTAATCTCCGATAAACCAACAGAAAGATTGATCAGGTCTCTCTGAAATTCACCAGAGGTTAAAATTTTCGCAAATGTTTTGGTGGAAAAAAAATTGAATTTAATTCATTTTGGGTATATTGAATTGGTTGTTATTTATTAAAGGGCGTTATACTTATGCTGGTATTGCAATTTGAAATATGGAAATTATAGAAAAGTTAAATTTGGGAGATGGGTGGATGCATTTCGAAACAAAAATATTTTCTAAGTACTAGAAAAGGCCATGAACATCCTAAACAAAAATGCATCTGAAAATTTACATTCCACAAGAAGTTATTGGAAAGTTTGCGTTGTTTGTGTTCAAGCAGAGTTGAGTCACCTGAAAGTGCAAAAATAAGTGGATATTGTTGCATGTGTATGAAAATGTGTCACTATAAGTCATACGATAAAATGTACTCGTTCAATAACAACTTGTGGAGGCGGTGAAAGTCAATTTAAAAGGGTTAGGACAAAAATTGCAGTTATGAAAAACCTTATAATACCAGGATTCGGATCGATAGCCTTAGTCAAGCTAAGGGGAGTACATGGGACCAAGTCATGGAAGACAACAGCACACAAAAACTTTTACACTGCACTCATTTTGAACTTTTTTTTGAAAGGCTACTGCCTGTATTTATTATTTTTCTTTAAAAACTTAACCAGTTAATTTTAATGGACAAACAGATGGTATTTCCTTTTTTCCTTGTTTGCTTAATCACAGCAGTATAAAACAGAATCTCAATTTACTTTCTATTTCTATTTGGCCACTGGCCTTATGAACAGCACAACTTTACATATTTCAACACAGTTGGTTTGAACACTAGGCATGCATCCAAAATTATACCATGATTCACATAGCTTAAAAAAAAAATACTGGATTATTTTTAATTCCACAAGGTGGACAAATTCTGTTCTTTTGAAACGTACTCTCTTCTCTCTCACCCAGTTAGCTCAATGACCAATTTACAATTTTACACTTATTGATTTAAATTTAAACAATCTTAGCAAACTCCGCAATCTCCCAGACCAGATTCAAAGACTTCAATTAAATTTACAGTTATTTTAAGAGCCACAAATTATACTTTAACAAATCTACTATCAGCAAGTAAACAAACCAAGTAAATTATCCTCAAAACAGAATTTACACTGAGCACAAGCATTAATTAACATTACATAACCTATAGAACTACCCTGAATGAACCTACTTCACTTATAAAGAAACCTCACTAACTAATCTTAAAAATTATCACTATTCATAACATCAACATAATTCAGAAATTCAAACAATCTTCTTGCACTAGCTTGCTCATAAAAATCACCTCACTCTGCACTTCACATAATAGCTCAGGATACTTAATAACTCTATACTGTAAACAAAAGCTCAAAATACCAATTAACTAAATTTCCAAACTAAATATCAAGTTCACTAACACCAACAACCAGAATTTAGAATTTTCATCCCTAGCACTACAGCAAATCATAAACAAATGAATTTAGATACTTTAAATCACCAAACAAACTTAAATTTAACACCTGCAGTGAATTACTGAGGTAGCGGTGAGGCAAATACTCTCAGTTCAGACACTACCCTGGGTTTTGAGAACCAACACAGGAAGAAAATACCAAGTCAGGCTGAAGGCGTGAAATTGGGTCGTGAATCCACTTTCAGCCTATGCAAAGGGAAAGAAAAAAATCCTCAAGTGTGACACATCATCATCAGGCACAGAATTTCCTCTAACATGATCTCACCACATTTCTTGAAGCAACGCTCGACCGACCCTCGCTGGCAGAACATATCTCCGTGAGCAGCGAAACTACTGGGGGGTTTGAAGACAAGTTTTCCCCCAAAAACCACGTCTTCAAGGGTCTCCCCTTTTCGAACCAATGCATGATCCCACCTTGATCAACCACGCCCGCAAGAGCCTGTCGTACTTCAACCCCAAACACTCCAAGCACATCTGGCCCAGAACTAACACAACTATATCTCAGGAACAATTCACTTATCTCTGTATATATCCCAAGAAATTCTAAATCACAATATCCACATATATCCCAGGAAAATTCACTTATCTCTCTATATCCCAAGAAATCCTAAATCACTATATCCACATATATCCCAGGAAAATTCACTTTATCTCTCTATATCCCAAGAAATCCTAAATCACAGTATCCACATATATCCCAGGAAAATTCACTTTATCTCTCTATATCCCAAGAAATCCTAAATCACTATATCCACATATATCCCAGGAAAACTCACTTATCTCTCTCCACATATATCCCAGGAAAAATCACTAGCAAGGAAATTCTTCTGCACCATGGCAATGCGCAGGTCCACTTCAGACAATAACACTGACCATTTACATAACCCACTAAATATTTTCACCTTATTGAAAATTAAAATTACATTTAGACTTTTAACCTTATAGTAAAAAACAAGAAAATTTAGGCCAAAGAAAAGAACAATTAATACTGGAACTGGTGAGCAAAAGTGTGTCTTCTCAACCCATGATGTTCATTCTTTTTGTGAAATACTAAACTTGAGAACAAAAAATACTTTAACTTCTATTCTGCACATATCGCATCCTGGTGAAAATTCCCTACTCAGAGCCCTCTGCCCTAGGACAAGTTCCCTGCTTGCCCTAAGATCACCCCTTTCCAATGGGAGATTAACACTCATCTGGAGCATGTAAAATACTGGTCCTCAATTAACACTCCTACCATCTCAATTTCGACACTCAACACTCCAAGAATGTAAACAGCACTTTAGGTTTCCAATTTCATCACACTATAATATGTTCCCAAAATTCCAATATAAATCATCCCATAATTTATCTTCACTCAAAAAAAAAAAAATAACTCAACGCTGTAAAAAGGCTAGAGAAAAAATGTTTACAATTATTTTATCACCCACGACATCACAATAACACTGCTTTTCAATTATCACATGCCCAACTAAACTATTATCGATGCACCAAAATTCACTGTGCCCAACTATTAAACTAAATTTTTCCGACACATCAAAATTTACTGGCCTGGGAAGTTGCTAAAATACCAGTCATGACAGCACAAAAAAAAACATAAATGAAAGCATTTTCAACTCCCCTCTCTTTTTTTTTTTTTTTTTTTTTCTGAATTCGTACCTGAGTAACTAATACATTTTAATTTTGAAAGCTGAACGACGACACAGCCAAAATCAGAGGGAAAAAAAAACTTGCTCTTTTTCTTTTTGTTTCTTATGCTCAGCTCGAAGTTTAGGTACCCTGCGTGGGATGTTATATATCAATACAAAAAGATATGAACTAAAACATTACCTTCGAGCTGGCGTTCTTTTTTTCCTTCTGTTTTCACCACAGTTTACAGTCCTGGCACAACCACATTCTCGTTAGAATTTCTTTTTTGTTTTCTTCCTCCCAGTTCCCTTCCTTAAACGGTTAATAGCCGAGGTAACCATTTTCGAAACCTCGGGATGAGATGGAACCTTTGAGGCAGGCCTCCTTTTCGGAGTATCAGCCGAGTTGGGAGCCGTAGAGGCTGGGCCCATTCTTTCCGGAATTTCCATAAGGGAGAAGGCATGTCCCCCTTCAGCCAAGAATTTTCCATTAACGACAATGTCCCAGCCTGCCGCCATTTTGTTCTTCAGGGCGAGGTTCCCGGCTGGCGGAATGCCGCTTTAACTGCGTTCTACATTGTAAAAATTTTCAATAGTCAGCCCAGATCCAGAGTGTCTCCTTGTGGTGGACTGGTGGTCAGCAAAATGCTGCCATGGAAAAAAACTCTTTTTTTCTCTGTGGTTCTCTCCCGCCAAAAGGCGAGGAGAAAAAACTCCGCCGTCCCCTCTTTCTCTGACGTCCAGCAACAAGACAAGAGCAAAAGTGACTCTCAACGGATAAAAACTCTGGGGGTGCTTGAAACCGCTGACCCCTCTCATTGGTCGAAACTTCAGCCTAGCAACTCACGACTCTCCAACGGAATCTTCACTCCCACGCCTCGAGTGACCTCTGACCTTCACACGTGCAGACCCAGGCTCTTCTTGACCCTGGGGTCTAAAAATAGATTTTGTTGCTGAATTCTCTACCCCAAAAGACGAAAAGATGTTACACTTTTGGGCGACTTCTCGCTTGGAAACAGGAACGCAAAAAAATGGCGAATTCTTGCTTTGCAGAAAATCACTAGTTTTAATTTTTTTTTCTTTTCTCTCGTTCCGTGATGTGAAAGTAAAATTAATTTTGATTCTCTGAGCTGCACACCTACTCGCCTTTTCCTATCGCCATATAAGAACCGATAAAATAATTATTTTCAAAACCCCAAAGTCAGTTAAATCAAATATTATTCTTTTTTTTTTTTTTTTTTTTTTTTTTTTCTCCAACATGAAATTTTGTTTTCCTGGTAGTGATTAAGACAAGCGAATTTTGCGCATGAATTCCCCTGCCTTTCAACCAGGAATTTTCTTCTAACGTATGTCATGGAAGAAAATTTTTGCATTAATTAATCTCCGATAAACCAACAGAAAGATTGATCAGGTCTCTCTGAAATTCACCAGAGGTTAAAATTTTCGCCATGACACTAGCATCAGTTCATAACAACTGGTAGCGTGACTCATCGGACCACGCCACATGTTGCCAGTCTTCCAGGATCCAATTACAGTGTTCACACAATACCATGTCGACAGCTTGGGTCCATGACCTCATGGGGTCTGCGCCACACCCGAACCCTAGCATCAGTTCGTAACAACTGCTAGCGTGACTCATCGGACCACACTACATTTTGTCAGTCTTCCAGGGTCCAATTACCGTGTTCACACAATGCCTTGTCGACAGCTTGGGTCCATGGCCTTATGGGGTCTGCGCCACTCCCGAACCCTACCATCAGCTCGTAACAACTGGTAGCGTGACTCATCGGACCACGGCACATGTTACCAGTCTTCCTGGGTTCAATTACCGTGCTCACACAATGCCTTGTTGACAGCTTGGGTCCATGGCCTCATGGGGTCTGCACCACACCCGAACCCAACCATCAGCTCGTAACAACTGGTAGCGTGACTCATCGGACCACGCCACATGTTGCCAGTCTTCCAGTGTCCAATTACCGTGTTCACACAATGCCTTGTTGACAGCTTGGGCCTGGCCTCATGGTGTCTGCGCCACACTCGAACCCTACCATCAGCTCGTAACAACTGGTAGCGTGACTCATCCGACCACACCACATTTTGCCCGTTTTCCACGGTCCCATTACCGTGTTCACACAGTGCCATGTTGACAGCTTGGGGCCATGACCTCAAGAGGTCTGCGCCACACCCGAACCCTTCCATCAGCTCGTAACAACTGGTGGCGTGACTCATCGGACCACGCCACATGTTGCCAGTCTTCCAAGGTCCAATTACCGTTTTAACGAGTCCAGCTGAAGAGCTAGGTGAAATGTCGTGGTGTTAACAAAGGTACTCTTGCGAGTCTTCTGCTCCCATAACTCATGGACGCTAAATTACGCTGCACTGACCTGATGGATACGTATGTGGTACCTCCTGCATTGAATGTGGATATTATTTGAGCCTTATGTCGCTTGTCCTAGCATGGCCAATCCTGGTCAGACGCAGCTGGTTATGTTCATTGGACACTCGTGGTCAGCCACTGCGCTGTCTACGGTAGGGGGAAATGCCTTCCATGAGATATTCTCGGTACACACGTGACACCGTGGATCGAGGAAAGTTGAATGTTCGCACAACTTCGGAAATTGAAAGTCCCATCCGTCCGGCTCCCACTACCATGCCTCGTTCAAACTCCGATAATTCACGTCCGCTTGGCGCATACCTAGTGACTGTTGTTCAGCCTGAGTCACGAAATTACACCTCGCAACTGAGGTGGCGGGGGAGAGATATCACGTGCCTGCGCAGCAGGACGAACATGAGATAAAGGCAGACAGAAGTGATTGCACATGCCAGTGTAGTATAATGGATAGCATTCGGAGCTCCAGGGCAGAGTGTTGTGGGTTCGAATGCCACCCCTCTCATGAAAATGGAGAAATTTACTTCGACATAATGGTGACGTTTGATAAATCAACAGTAAGTAAAATCTAATTCCATCAGTTAAACGATGATCTGAGTGAGGTCTTTCTTTGAAGAGCAAACCTCTGAATCTCAGAGAACAGCTTAATAATTTGTACTAATTTCATACACGCTGCTCCGACCGCTTTATATCTGCTAATTTTATATTTTATACAAACCTGGTGGCAACGGTGAATGTTGAAAACAGCGTAGAAAATTTTAAATAAAGAACGAACAAAAAATATCGTCATATAATCTTCTTGTAAAAACAAGAGGCTTTTTAAAAAATATTTTCCGTCCGAATAAATCTCGCTCATCGCACTGATCTCGAAACTAAAAATTTTAACAAGGAGCATCATCTCTAGCACATATTATTAGGAAATGAAATTTTCACAAAGACGACGGCCAGCTACCTACGACATGTTACATATAATAATGTTAAAAGAGAAGGGATGTCAAATAAGAAAATTATATTTTTTTCCTCATGTGAGCTCTGAAGTTTAGAACTCGTTTTTTTTTCTTTTCCCAACAGTTACAACACATATATGAAAGAAAAAGCTCAAGTCATTTGCCGCTCATTGTGTTTACGTTTCTACTTTACCCTCTCCCATTTTTTTTAAATCTAATTCATCGTAAAATTAACACGGGAAGAAAAAGAGTGGAAGACAAAAAAAAAAAAAAAAAAAAAAAAGGAAAGATAAGATTCTCCGTCGAGAAAAGTTAAAGGAAAAAAGACGGGTCTGATTACTTTTCTTCCAGAACATTTTGCAAATCCAAGGGAAAATTCTACATCCCTTAAGCTGTAATAGAAAAAAAAAAAGGGACACTGAGTTTTCATATGGATCTGTCAGTTCTTCAAGGGGAAAGGGAGATATGTTGGAATGGTGGTCTGTGCCAGAAAAGGGGGTGGGGGGGGGTTAATGAATTAGAGCACTTTTGGTTTCAAACTAAACGTACTTTCTCCTAAAGTCTCGTTATAACGGTTACACGAAATGTAAAGCTACAACGAAATGCTTGTTGGACATACAAAAAAGCATGCTGTTAAAATGTCGGCAACATTGACATGCTCATTTTACCGTATACTTTTCTTTCTTTAATTCTATATTAGGCTAGGTTGACATCGCATTAACAAATCGGTTCGCAAATAAACGAAGCATTTAATGAAATTGTCAGAGCAGTAAAAAGTGAATGAAAAGGTTTGAAACTGACTTGGAAAAAAAAGACTGTACAAAACATAAACACAAACCAAAAAAAAAAAAATTAATCAGTAAAATCATAAGGAGGATAAGATGCTTTCTTAGTAACTCTTACATTATTTATTCCCTGTGACATATACCTACATTTAACTTTCCATTTCAGGTCCTCTATTACATTATTCCAATTTCAGTTTTCTTTAAATATTTTCTCAATGGACGATACATTACTTCCACGAAGAGCTTACACAATTTGGCAACACCAACAGTGAGTCAAAGAAGCATACACTGAAGTGCCAAAGTCATGGGATAGCAGTATGCAAAATTTTAACTGGCGTTGCGTCGTGTAAAGGCCTCGACGCACGCCACATTTTTTGTTAGTTGAGAGATGGGATCTCGTTAGTCATGTTGAACAACCGCCAGTAGGATTATGGCAAGTTGACGTGAATGATCGAAGTTTGAACGATGTATGGTAGTGGGAGCCAGACGGATGGGGCATTCAATTTCCGAAGTTATGCGAACATTCAACAGTGTCACGTGTGAACCGAGAATACCTCATGAAAGACATTTCCACCCACCATGGGCAGCGCAGTGGCCGACAACGGGTGCTGAATGACCGTGATCAGCGACGTCTGATCAGGATTTTTTTTTTTTTTGATTGGAGGTTTAACGACCACCATGAGCAACTCAATGGGCTATAAGCAGTCGCCCGTCCCTAATTTAGGGTCACTGGTTCCAGGGAAGGGAGAGAGCCAGTGCCGTGAGACAAGCACAACATCCATGCCTGACCGGGATTCGAACCCGGACCCCTTACGGACGAATGATCAGAGGCCAACGCCTTAGACCACTGCGCCACCGGGGCGGCTCTGATCAGGATTGTCCATGCTAACAGACAAGCGACATCGGCTCAAATAACATCCACACTGAATGCAGGAGGTACCAGAGACATATCCGTCAGATCAGTGCAGCGTAATTTAGCGTCCATGGGGTATGAGAGCAGAAGACACACAAGAGTGCCTTTTTTAACACAATGACATCGGAAACCGGGCCTTAACTAGTCTCGTGAACACGGTAATTGGGCACTGGAAGACTGGTGACAAGTGGCGTGGTACGATGAGTCACGCTACCAGTTGTTACGAGTTGATGGTCGAGTTCTTTTTTTTTTTGATTGGAGGTTTAACGACCACCGTGAGCAACTCAATGGGCTATAAGCAGTCGCCCGTCCCTAATTTAGGGTCACCGGTTCCAGAGAAGGGAGAGAGCCAGTGCCGTAAGACAAACACAACATCCATGCCTCACCGGGATTCGAACCCGGACCCCACCGGACGAATGATCAGAGGCCAACGCCTTAGACCACTGCGCCACCGGGGCGGCGATGGTCGAGTTCGGATGTGGCGCAAACACCACTAGGCCATGGACCTAAGCTGTCAAAAATGCACTGTGCAAGCATGTGGTGGTTCCATACATGTGTGGAGTATCTTTACGTGGCACGGTTTGGGTCCTCTGGTCCTCATAAACACGTCATTAACCTTTAATCGCTTCGTTGCGTGGCTATCCAATGAAATATTAAAGCGTAATTTGCTTGTTGGTAAGTTATTTCAAGTGCCCTGCAAGTTTCCATATTGTACTGCATAATAACTTTACGTTAAATGCATTGTACATTAATTTCACAAATTCCACTATTTTTTGCTTTTTATCACCAGATGCTGTACGTTTGCTTGTAAATTCACTTCTATTACTGGTAATAACATTCTGTAAAATTCCTTGAATTCAGCATACAATTACCGTTAAAATGATGTATGACATGCATTCCTGACTTTACCATTACGCTGTATAAATTGACTTCAAACATCAAAAATTGACTTTCTGTCTACCGGTGCAGCACTTTTGGCCACGACTGTATGTAATAAACTATTGCTGTCACTGAATTTAATTCTGTGTGAAGACCTAAGACTGATGTTGTAGCAGTGGCATTTGAACTTTCAAGTGAATGAAAAATTAGAGTCGTTGGTTTGGTACGTAGGTCTCTTATGCCGCGATCGACTCTTATTTCTGGCCATTTGGTTTTTTGTTTACAAAGTATGATTTAGGCGCAACGAGGGTATTTAAAAACATTAACTTAGCTAATCAGTTAGGTGTTTAAACTTACAGCTTTAAAACCCTATACACTCTGAAACAGCTTTCTTGGTCCCTTTAACACTAGAAAAATGGCGCATTTGCTTGTGCTTCTTACGATGTCTGAAGAGAAAATAATCACAAGCAGACCAATCTGGGCTGTTGAATGGGTGGACCATGGACAAATACACTGTCTACCAGCAAGTAATTGGACTCCTGTGATAGCAAAAGAAAACGAAGTTTATTCACCTTCAATAGTTGGTGGAGATTCCACGAGCGGCGATTACAGCTGCAACCCTCCAGGGCATACCCTCAACCAGGCGTTGTACGACGGCTAGCGGTATTTTCTTCCACTCGGCTTGGAGAAGATACGTCAGTTCCTTCACCGAATTTGGACGGTGGGGGCACCCCTTAATTCGACGCTCCAACTCGTCCAAGAGGTGCTCCATAGGGTTAAAAACTGGGCTCTGCGCAGGCCAGTCCATTCGATTAACCCCATTGTCACCATACCAAGCCATGGTAGACCTCGCATCATGACAGGTGGCATTGTCATCCTGAAAGTAACATGGGTCCACCTCCCGTAAAACTGCCAGCACGTAGGAAGCGCATGGTCATCGAAAATGGTGCAGTAGGTCTCGGCGTTGAGTCTACCAGGAACTGCGACCAAGGATCCCGTGCCATACCAGGAGAAACACCCCCATAGCATAATTCCACCGCCGCCGAACTTCACAGTTGGCACATAACATTCCGGCAGGAGGCGTTCTCCAAGCAGACGCCAAACCCACACTCTGCCATCGGAACGGTAGAGGGTGAACCTTGATTCGTCGCTCCAGAGAACCTGTTTCCACTGTTCAACGGTCCACTGTCGACGTTCTTTGCACCACGTTAGCCGAGCAGCGCTATTGGACTTGTTGATCAAAGGCTTGTGGGCGGCAGCACGTCCATGATAACCGAGCAGATGGGCTGCCTTACACGGATGGTATTCATCGAAATAACACTCTCGGATGCCTGTTGAAACTCTTCGCGGATGTGGCCCATTGATTTGGTGCGGTTCTTCCGAATTTCTCTGGCAAACACCCGTCGGTCTCTAACTCCCAGTTTTGTGGGTCTGCCGGGTCGGGGCACATTCCGACAGTCACCTCTCATCTTCCACTTGCCAATCACGTAGGCCACTGTCGATTTTGGGTACTTCAACTCGCTGGATATGTCACGTATGGATCGACCATTTCTGTGACAACTGACGATTACACCTTTCTCGAAATCAGAGAGCTCCGAACTGCGTGTCATCTTGCATGCGACTGGTTGCGTTGTTGTTTCCCACACGATATTTAACGGCTGCGGCGTGTATCAGAACCGCAGATATCGTCGATTGCAGGGGTGTCCAATTACTTGTTGGTAGATAGTATATGTTAGTTAGTAATTCTTCATGTTGAGGTGGTATTTTAAATTCTTTGTTTTCAGCATTGTTCTCTCATAGATGGCGTGATTTTTGTGCTTGTCACGTCGCCCAACAGTATTTAAGTTAATGTCCATTTCGTGATATTACAGTGTATCATCTGATGATGAAGACGATGTGTCCTCAAAAGATCTAATCAATCATATGTGTTTTTATTAGTAAAGTATTTTAACATGTGGTACGTGGGCACTGCGTTTGCTTTTATTCGTGTTCACTCGACATTTTATTCTACTATTGGATCAGTTCTTTGAAACCACAGTTCAAAATCGCAGCTCGTGCCTTGAGAAACTTGTAAACTGGAGAATTGTCTGCAACAAGCGAACTCCATTGTTCAGCTTTCCTTTACGATTTTCCTTAATGACATCCCGTAAACATTCCATGCAGACAGCTTAAGCATCCCTTGTGATTGTTGTTTTGTAAAGCATGTAATCGACCAGCAGAATACTCTAGGGGTCCCAAAACACCGTTGCCCTGGTCTTTGCCGTAGATGGCTGGGTCCAACATTTTTTGAGAGGAGGGAAACCACGATTTTTCCACTGCATCGACCAGTCCGCTTCACTCTCGGGACCCAGTGGTGGATCTAGGATTCGTATCTGGTTAATAGTTTGTTCAGAAATTTCTACGGATTTTCTCTATACTGCTCCAAAATTCTCTGCTGACATTTGCATCCGCCATTGATTGTCAGGCTATAAACGAGGCATTGGGTAAACCATGGATTTTATAGACAAGTTCTAGTATTAAGCTGTCCAAAGGTGAGACAATTCAGTAAAAAGAAATAGCTTACGATGTATAGATTAGAAAGAAAGTAATAAATGCTCAATAGGAAGGGATCAAACAAGTCAGTGAAGAAAAAAGGAAGGGTTAAGTTAGCTAGAAGAAAGGTAACGCAGATGAGTAAAGAGAAACATAAGGTCATCCAATGAAAATAAAACAATTTAGTAAAATCATGCAATGCATTGATTATGATACGCTTTCCAACATACCAGAAATCATCACTCAAGTTATGAAGATAATCGCTGTAGAATAAATCTCGCTCCTATGACCTGACCTTTGACCCCATTTCGATGATATTCAACAGAACCGGTAAGGTATACTTCCGGAACCACATGATAAAGTTTTGTCTCAATCGAACCATTTTTACGGAAGTTATGACGCATAAGGGCAGTGGAATACATCCCGCTCCTATGTCCTGACCTTTGACCCAACTTCACCCATTTTCAATAGAGTTCGTCAACAGGTGGTCCCCACCACATACTAAAATTTTATTGAAATCGAACCATTTTTACGCAAGTTATGACGCATAAGGGCAATGGAATATATCCCACCTTTGACTTAATTAATCCCATTTTCAATAGGGTTCGTCCCCAGGTGGTCCCCTACCATATACTAAATTTTCATTGAAATCGAACCATTTTTACGCGAGTTATCGTGAGGACAGACGGACGGACAAAGCTGGAGGATACACGCTTCTTCAACCTAGGGTTGGAAAACGTAAATGAGTCTTTGCAATGATATCACCGAAAACAAGATGAAGGTAAACCGCCTTGTGTATTTACCTTTCCTGAACAAATACAGCAACATCACTTAAGATAGTTAATGGAACCAGTAAAACAATTAGCGCAAATTAGCAAAAAAAAAAAAAGTTCAAATGCAAAAGGAATATCCATAATTCGAATATCAGAAAAAAAAAACCAAGTAAGAAACAGTACGTTAAATCGATAAAGAAAACAAGAAAAAAAAAACACTGTGGAAAAAGCGGTGCATAGATTTTCAATTGCTTTTTTGACACAAAATAATAAAAAGTTACTCCTTTCGGTAGTTTACTAGGACAACATCTTCCAAAATGAAAAAAAAAGATTCATTGGTTTTTAGTAGCGGTTTCAAAATTCTGAAACGAAAGCTTTTTACAAAATCTATTTCTATGCTATCAATCTTGAGGACTGCGTATTCGATTTCATTTAAAATCTTTACTCTTGTACCAAAGTTTTTGGCAAACTCGCAGTTTTCATAATCCGATAGCGAATCGTTAGCAGCTAGTTATTTTATCTTTAATAGGTTATAAATCCGAAATCAGATATTACAAAAAGATCCCACGGTATTTGAAATAATAGGAAATGAAAAAAGTATTGGAAATAATAGGAAATAAATATTTGAAATAATAGGAAATGAATTAAAGTCTACAAATGAATTCACTGATTTCATATACTTTAAGATTTGAGCTGTCTTGTGAATTCTTCATTGAACAATGTGCAATTACCAACTTTCCGAAAGACATTTGATGATATAGTAGAAGGCTTTTCCATAAAGAATAAAAGAGGAAATGTCGAACATTGACACTGATAATACAGTAGAAGGTTTTTGCATAAAGAATACATTTGATGATATAGTAGAAGGATTTTCCATAAAGAAAAAAAGGAAATGTCGAACATTGACATTGATAATACAGAAACAGGGTTTTTTCCATAAAATAATCATTTTGATGATAAAGTAGAAGGGTTTTCCATAAAGAAAAATGAGGAAATTTCAAACATTGACATTAATTATACAGAAACAGGTTTTTCCATAAAGGAGACATTTGATGATATAGTAGAAGGGTTTTCCATAAAGAATAATGAGGAAATGTCGAACATTGACTTGATGATACAGAAGGTTTTTCCATAGAGGAAGACATTTGATGATATAGTAGAAGGTTTTTCCATAAAGAAGACATTTGATGATATAGTAGAAGGTTTTTCTATAAGGAAGACATTTGATGATATAGTAGAAGGTTTTTCCATAAAGAAGGCATTTGATGACATAGAAGGTTTTTCCATAAAGAAGACATTTGATGACATAGTAGAAAGTTTTTCCATAAAAAAGACATTTGATGACATAGTAGAAGGTTTTTCCGTAAAGAAGACATTTGATGATATATTAGAAGGTTTTTCCATAAAGAAGACATTTGATGACATAGTAGAAGGTTTTTCCATAAAGAAGACATTTGATGACATAGAAGGTTTTTCCATAAAGAAGACATTTGATGACATAGTAGAAGGTTTTTCCATAAAGAAGACATTTGATGACATAGAAGGTTTTTCCATAAAGAAGACATTTGATGACATAGTAGAAGGTTTTTCCGTAAAGAAGACATTTGATGATATATTAGAAGGTTTTTCCATAAAGAAGACATTTGATGACATAGTAGACGGTTTTTCCATAAAGAAGACATTTGATGATATATTAGAAGGTTTTTCCATAAAGAAAACATTTGATGACATAGTAGAAGGTTTTTCCATAAAGAAAAAAAGAGGAAATGTCGAACATTCACATTAATGACACAGCAGAAGGTTTTTCCATAAAGAAGACATTTGATGTAATAGTAGAAGGTTTCTACATAAAGAAATTAGTTGGGCGTAATTTTACAAATTTACGTTTATTCATTTTCTCTTCCTATCAGTCTTTGAATCGATTTATAGTGAATATTGGTGGTAGCACTATATTTTTAAAAACAGTCCTAAAATAGCACGTTGAAAATTTAAATTAAAATTTGCATGCAAAGGTTTTATAACTAAGTTAAAATCAAGCAGCAGTATAAAAATTGATAATGAAGTGAAGTTTCAAAAGCGAGCAAAGAAAACTTGCTAGAAGACAATATTTAAAATTTGTATTTTAATTTCCAGTTTTATATAATACATGTGCTAAAAGTCATACGGTGTTTTTATTGATAATATGCTGATTGCTGTTGCAATAAACTAGTATATATGTAATTTAAATATTAAATTTAAAATGGAAAACAATTATTTGCATTAAAATACTCTTACTTGGAGGCGTCTGCGTTTTCTTGGCCCAAGGCACTGTAATGTGTAAAGCTGTCTCTGCTTTCAACAATTATATTCTCTCTCACTGCTTTAGCCCATTACAGTTTGCATGTGTGTTGTATTCTGTTTCTCTCACTTTCTCTCTCTACTCGTTCAAAAACACAGAGGTCGCTGTGCATTAAGCACAGGGAAGTATAAAATTAATTTATTACCGTACATTACTTAGAATCTTCTTTTGAAAATCCGTGGTTCTCGTAGAACAGCAAAGTCAGGATACCTTAATGTTGTGTAAGAAATGGTAACGGAAACAGACACCAGAAAAATGAGTACCTGAGAAGTTACTACAGCTCTTGTTGCCTGCGGACGCAAATTTTACTCAAGTATTTGGAGTTTGTTAAAAGTTCTGGGTTCGTTCCCAGTCTCAACAGAAAATAAAGATTCTTTATTACGGTACATACTCCTGTTATTCGAAAACAAAATCGCTAATGCTTTTTTGGAACACAGTTAACACGAAGCTACTGAAAATCCAAGATCATGCTTTATGCAACAAATTGAAAGCAAGAGAACAAACACCAATGTAAAAAAAAAAAAAAAAAATGAAGCTTTTTGTGCTCCAAAAAGTTTAACTGCTGTTTTTCTTTATGCTCTTACGTTCGTTCATGAAGAAAAAAGGTACAATGTTTGCTGTCATTATGTTTAAGTTTCTACTTTGGCTTCTCTCTTTTTTGTTAAAAAAATCTAATCGTCGTAAATTAAAAAGGAAGAGATAAAATGGAAAGAATAGATAAACTGTTTTGTTAGACAACTTACCAAAAAAAAAATGTGATTTGCTTCCCATCTAGTGGATTTTACAAATCTGGCGAACTTTTTCCGTTCCATTAGCCGTGATTAAAAAAATGGCATTTCTACAATGCATCCCCCTGTTTTTTTGGGCGGAAAAAAGCGAAATACACTAGAGATAAGTGACATTCTATGCCACAAGACTTGAAAAATTGTTTCGCGTGATTTGTACATTCATTCAGATTTTTAAAAACCACATAAATATGAAAATAAATATTTTTGTCAAAAGAGTTTTAGCAGGCGATAGTATTTGATATTTCAGTTAGCAGTTAAACTATCTATATTACCTACTATTGCTTTTTAATCTGCCTTATTAGCTGTCTCTTCAGGGTCGTTAAAAAGAAATAGCTTTCGGTTAAGCAGGGAATTTCAAAGAATCAGAACGCAAAAACTTCCATTAGGGAAATGAAACAGGATCACTGCAACAAAGGTTCTGCCTTACATTTGTTTCTCATTAAGCTGGTTCTACCTAAAATCTCTGCCATATGTTTCCAATCGTAAAACTTCATTGCATATTTTCATCGCAATTAATGTATTCCCAAGGATGAAAATTTGCACATCGATAAAAATGTATTTAAATTATAGCATGGGATACTTAATACTTGCTAAAACATAATCATAACTAAGCAGTCTAACATTTGTTTGTCTACTGACGTCATCAACGTACAGGTCGCGCCATCTATTAACAGGTCTGAACATTACTCAAAGAAAAATGTTTGATTTTTAATATAATTATGGTTAGTTTTAGCAAGTAAGTATCCCATGCTCTAACTTAAAGTTAATTATATCGATGTGCAAGTTTTTATCCTTGGGAATACATTAATTGCAAAGAAAATATGTAAAGAAGTTTTACCATTGGAAACATAAGGCAGAGATTTTAGGTGGAACTACCTTAAGCGGACAGATATTTCGTCATGCATTTTTTGTTTCATTGTTAAATTACCAACTATACCGTATGACAGTGTTCTGGTCGGTGAATCGTACTCAATGGGTTTCCAGGACAAATAAATTCTGCACATCTTAAATTTAGTACTACCGGCTTGAGTGAAACGATTTCGAAAAACAAGCACATCTCATTATTTGTCGAGTTGTCAAGCCGAAGCTGCCAGTACGAGAAATTAGCATGTTATATGCGGTGGCGATTGATTTACATGTATGCTAGTGCCGTAGAGTCGAACAGAGTAGATATATATATATATATATATATATATTTTATTGGAGGTTTAACGACCACCGTGAGCAACTCAATGGGCTTTTACCTTTTTTTAATTACCTTTTTTTAATTGAAGGTTCAAAAGACCACCGTGAGCAACTGAATGGGCTATAAGCAGTCGCCCGTCCCTAATTTAGGGTCACTGGTTCCAGGGAAGGGAGAGAGCCAGTGCCGTAAGACAAACACAACATCCATGCCTCACCGGGATTCGAACCCGGACCCCGTTCGGACGAATGATCAGAGGCCATCGCTTAGACCACTGCGCCACCGGGGCGGCGTAGATATAAATTACATATAACAAGTCGCAGCCAGCTTGGATATAGCGAGCAAAGTAATTGACCGACACTGAAGATATAACAAGCGTTCTGTTCAATATTCTGTTGATTAAGAAGGGATTCTCATTTTTTGTATGAAAAAAAAAGCGTTTTTTTTTCTTTTTTTTACGTTATTTTATTATTTCAAGTCTTTAGAATATGTGTACCAAATTTCAAGTCGAAATTCGCAAAATTGGCCTAGTTATAATCTGTTATTGTCCAATGGGGTCACAGAATTGGTGCAATTGGCGCAAACTCGAAGCTGAGAAAACTCTGGACGAATTCAGTCACAAACCGACACTTCATAAAAATGTCGAAAATACTACAAAGCCGATTTACAACGATTTGTGATCAAGAGAAAGGTGTTTGGGTGGTGATACTCAAAACAACAATGAAAGTTTCAATTCTACTGTTTGGTGGTTCACGCCCAAATATCTTCACTGTGGCTCATAAACCATCGAAATGGCAGATTATGTAGCAGCAGGCATTTTTAATGAAGGCTTTTCTGCCGTCCTGAAAATGATGACAACGAGAGGAATTTTTATTGGCGAGCAAACGAAGATATTTGTTATGGTGCGGGACCAACAGCGTCTGCAGAGATCGTCGAGACGCAGCCTCGAGGCTACAAAAGAGGCTCGTACAAGGCGTAGAAGCGATCAAATGTCTCCAAACGAGTTCTGCGTAGCAGAGGAAAAAACAGTGTATGACCCTGGTATAGCAGATTAGCAGAAAAATACATTAAGTACTCGATATGCCTCCATAAACTGTACTTGAAACTTTAAACGCGTTTTTCTCGAAACAGCTTTTTCGCGAATGGTTGGCATGATAGTTCAAAAACTATTGAACCGATCGACTTAAAATAAAAAACTGCATGTTCAGTAAACACCCTTTTATCGTTTGATGAACCAGAAACGCGATACGTTATGTATATTTTATTAATAGCGAAAAACATTGTCAATTTTTTGAGCTAAATTGGTAATTTGAGTTTGACAAGTCACCATTTCCTCAAATATATATATATTTTTCTGGTTCATCAAAACGATAACTACAGGGTGTCCCACAAAGGACTCCCTAATTTTAAAATGAAATAACTCGGAAGCGGAGATCGACAGAATAATAAAATAAGTGGTATGTTTATCTGAAAAGCCGTAAAAATCTGATACAGAAGTTTCAAAATTACTTACAAATGTTGGTGGCGCTGTACGCTGCTGTAGTCGCAGTACGGTCCTATAAATAATGCTGTGAAGCACAGAGCGATCAGTCTTCGGAAAAGTTTCGCTGTCGAAACGTGAAAGGAGGTTAACGAACTGAAGGCAGTGGATGAAGTCATGTATTCCGTGGAGCAGCGTGTATTTCTGGTACTTGAGTATCAGGCACTTCGTGGTTCATGCAAGATGGGGCCCGACCACACCGTACCCCAGCGGTTTTTGCCTTTCTTGAGGAATACTTCGGGAATAGAGTCATTGCTTTGAACTATTCCACATTTACTGGAACAGGCATGGATTGGCCTCCATACTCACCCGATCTTACCCCCTGCGACTACTTTTTGTGGGGCACATTGAAGGACAGTGTTTTCCGGAACAATTCTGCAACACTGAACGAGTTTGAACAGTTGATCGGTGAGGCATGTGCGTCCATTTCCGTTGACACACTACAGAGGGTGACTGAAAATTTCATTCTTCGTTTGCGCCATTTCTGTGCTGCGAAAGGTGGACATTTTGAATCGATTGTCATGTGATTGCAACGACTGCTTGCAAAGGACAGTTTATACACTATTTCTCGGACGCCCTACTGCGACTAAAGCGTACAGCGCCACCTGTCGGCAACATTTGTAAGTAATTTTGAAACTTCTGTATCAGATTTTTACGGCTTTCAAAATAAACATACCACTTGTTTCATTCTTCTGACGATCTCCGTTTCAGAGTTATTTCATTTAAAAATCAGGTAGTCCTTTGTGGGACACCCGTTACTTGTGTATAAAGTAAAACGCAGTTAGAGTTTTTTGTTTCAGATCACCTGGAGTGGAGAAATTATGCCAACCTGTGACCACCGATCTTCGCGCAGTGTCATCTTCGAGGGGAATTTGCGGGTGCGATTCTTCATGAAACTTATTAAAAATTGTTTTGTACGTACGTGAAACAATAATAAATAGATGTACCTACTTTGGAATCAATTGATTGCATAGTTTAGTCAATAAATACTACAAAAAGGCGGTAATTTTAGCGTGAAAAATGAGAATCCCCCCCTTAAACATACAACGTGATGAAACCTTATATGGATCGTTACGTACACGATATATTCATCATATCAGCACACGGATTGGAGGAACTGAATGATTTATTGCACACGATTTACAGTCACCAGGAAACGATTAAGTTCACCATTGGGCTTGAAATGAACGGAAAACTTAATTATCTTGATGTCGCTCTCAAAACGAGCATTCGCTTTTGATGTGTATTACAAAATAACCTCAGTTCCGTACCACGTGATCCACACTACTCTAAAGAGTACACCATAGCATGCGATCATACTCCCCAAGTTTATGGAGGACGGCGGCTAGAATTATTCTTCCATCTAGGAGGGGGAAACTTCTACATGAGCTTTAGGGAGTCAGAGGTGAAAGAAAAACATAGGAAGTTTAACGAGAAAAGCCAAAATTAGGAAGATAGTAAAATAAGGAAGAGATGAATTGTAAAATGAGTAAGTATTATTAATGTAAAGAAATGAGAGGAAGAGAGAAAGGGAGCCGAAAATGGTCCAAAGAAGGAGGTAGACTCCCGGCTTGAAGCTGCTCCGAAGAAGAGCCGTTTGAGGTAATAAAACGGAGCGTGGGGATTAAGACTGCTTCGAAGATGAAGTAAAATGGCAATGTATTATTTGCCAAGAATGCGATTACTAGGATCGGGAGAAGGAAGTTTATAAGGGTAGATATTTTGTTGAATTTAAAGGATGAAAGACAGATTAACTGGTAAGAAATCAGTGTGACTAAAAATGTTCAGATGTCAGACGAGAACAGAAGGTGGAAAGAAAAGGAGTGAAAGGAAAAAGCAAATGAGAAAATTCAGGTTAGGATTAAGGCATGCAGATAAAATAAAAATTAATTTGAAAGAGGGTTTTAATAAACAGTTTAATAAAGAGATTTTAATTTAGAGCTTAGTTCCATAAAGCCTATATAACAGTCAGATACCTTCTTTTGTTACGGGTAGGTTAAACTTGCAAATGAATGCTGAAATTACGAATTTTCATGAGCAGCTTATTTGAGATTGTCCAGCAGTGAAACGCTGAATGAAACGATACCATCTTTTGATGCGAAAACTAACTGCACTGCGAAAAATAGAAATTTGAGTGCATATACAAGGGTTGGATAAAATAGCATGAAAACCGGGGAAATACGCAATATGTCTGTATTAATAAGGTCTTAGACAACCATTTGCCTTTATAACAGTTCAACCGTCCTGGAACAGATTCATACATCTCAAGTGACGTTTGTCGATCAGAACATCAACCAATTGCTTCATATACACTGCTGGCCACCCAAAATGCAACACTAAGAAGGAAGCTTCCGATTGGCTTGAAATTCGCATCATGCGTCGCCCGCGAGAGGACATGCAAACGATTAGCATTGCAGGGCATGTGCAAACCATGTGCGCCCGGCACGCCACCGAGCACCACTATAAGAAGGCTGCACAGAAGGCGTGTAGTGGAAGTGTGTTGTGCTGCTGGACCTGCACATCCGAAGCTTCCTGATGCCTCGTTGCAGAATACGGCAGTGATTTCAGTACGTTTCGGAGTTCGACAGAGGACGAATAGTGACTTATCGCGACGGCGGTTTATCGTATCGATACATCGGCGCTCGTGTGGGACGATATCCAGCCACAGTGAGGCGAGTATGGATTCGGTGGGTGCAGGAGAGACGGACGGGCCGACGTGAGCGATTGCCGCAGCCGCGGCACACCACCGGACGAGAGGACCGGCATGTTGTGCGGCGGGCATTGACGGCTTGCACCGCCACATCACAAACGTTAGCGCAGGAATTAGGGTGTGTTGCGCAACAACTTTTGTCAGCACATACCGTTCAACGTCGTCTGCAGGAGCGGGGACTTGTCGCACGGCGCCCATTGCTCCGATTACCATTGACATTACACCACTGTCGAGTGCGGCGGCAGTGGGCCGTTGAGCGCCGCACCTGGACTACGAAATGGCGCGACATTGTCTTCTCCGACGAATACCGCTTCTGCGTTCAACACCACGATGGCCGGATCCGCGCGTGGCGGCACCGCGGCGAGAGACTGTATGACGCCTGCATTATGCATCGCCATACTGGTCCGTCGCCTGGCGCTATGGTTTGGGGCGCAATTAGATAAGACACCCGCATCCCTCTGGTACGTATCGCCGGTACACTTAACAAGCACCGCTACATCTCCGAAGTTTTGGAGCCTGTAGTCCTCCCTTACCCGCAGGACCTGCCAGCGGTCACATTTCAACAGGACAATCCGCGCCCGCACGCGGCACGCGTCGTGCAACAATTCTTCACAGCCCACCAGATGTCACTACGGCCGTGGCCAGCCTGTTCCCCCGACATGTCGCCCATCGAACACGTCTCGTCGCTGATCGGCAACAGAGTGTCCCGGCAAGCACCACCCGCGGTTACGCCTGATGAACTGTGGCAACGTGTGGAAGAAGTCTGTACCGACATATCCCAAGCCCACATCCAAAGCTTCTTTCGTTCGATGCCGCGACGTGTAGCGGCCGTTATTGCCAGCCATGGGAGCCACACGAACTATTGATGTCTGTGTGTTCCGCAAGTCGCACGGGCCTGTCAGCTCAATCGTTTCATCATTGTATCTGTTGTTATGTGTCCAGTAAATCTGGCTTTGCTATCTCGTGTCCTTCTTGGCGTTGCATTTTGGGTGGCCAGCAGTGTATGTTGGGGTGGGGGAGAGAATATGCTTTTCGCTCTGCTCTCCAAAACTGCACAGTGTTCCATGATATTTAAATTACCCTGGTCTCAGCTGGTGCTGAAGTTCATTTTGGTCCTCTTTGAATCAAGACTCACCTGTTCTGGCTGTGTGTATGGGGGCATTATCAGCTTGAAAAAATGGCATCATTTTTGGGAAACAACATTTGGACCTTATGATGCCCCTGATCACCTAGAATTTCCAAGAAATCATTGGCAAAAACACAACCACGTAACATAACCATAATACCAAGACATGGTGTTATACAGTATATATATACACCCACTGAAGTGCCAGAAAAACTGGTACAGACGAGCTTATGCAAAATGCATGGCAGCGTTACCTATGCGCGTACTCGGTTGCGTCCGCCAGTGGGTATATAAACCACTAGACATCCTTGTCAGCTGTCAGAGCTGTTTTTGGCATGATAATAACAAGTAATAACGATTTAAGGGATTTTCAACGCTGTGTCATAGTTGGCGCTCGTAAGATGGGCCATAGTACGTATTTCGCAGGTAGTAACGAAGTTCGGATTTTCATGGACGACCATTGCGAAGGTGTACCGTGACTACAAGTACTCCGGCAAAACCTCCAACCTGCGATACCAGTGTGACCGTAAAAAAATATTGGGTGAACGTGACCATCGTCGGCTGTCAAGAATCGTTTCACACGATAGACGTGCAACACTATCGCAGGTATCATCGGAATTCAATGCTGGAGCCTCAACAAGCATCAGCGTCCGGACTGTGCAACGTACCTTGCACGATATGGGCTTTGGGAGCCGACACCCCAACTCGAGTCCCCTTGATGAGTGCACGACACAGAGCTATGCTCCTCTCTTGGGCACGGCAACACCGCCACTGGACACTTGATGACTGGAAACAAGTAGCCTGGTCTGACGAGTCGCGTTTCCAACTGTATCGGGAAGATGGAAGTATTCGTGAGTGGTGCAAACTCCATGAAGTTACGGATCCCGCCTGTCAACAGGGAATTGTACCGGCTGGTGGGGGGTCCGCAATGGTATGGGGTGTGTTTAGCTGGACTTCACTGGGATCCCTGGTACGTCTACAAACGTCTGTGACCGGCCAACGCTATGTGCGCATCCTTTCTGCCGAGGTACACCCGTTCATGTCCTGCATTCACGCTAATGGGTTGGACCTGTTCCAATAGAACAATGCATCTCCACACAAGTGTCGGGACGCCACATTATGGCTAGAGGAGCATTCATCTGAGTTTAGGGTGTTGCCATTCCTACCAAAGTCTCCAGATCTGAACGTGATGGAACACATTTGGGATGCCATGCAACGCGCTATCGAACATAGGAATCGAAGACCTCGGAATACACCCGAGTTGTGGAACGCTCTGCAGGAAGCCTACAGCATATTTCCAGAAGCCAGTGGGGTCCATGCCCAGTCGTATTTCTGCAGTCCTGCGCTCCCGTGGGTGACCTACCAAGTATTAGACTGGTTTACCAGTATTTCTGGCACTTGAGTGTGTATATGATATATCAGAAGAATACCAAGATATGGTCGCCACCCTAATCATCGCAGTTACACCCCCACGTTTAACAGTTGGAACCAGATATTCCGAATTGTACGCGTTTTTGGGATTCTCCATACATAAGCCCAACGTACTGTTGGGAATAGTGTTAATGAGGAACACATCGGACTATGTTACACACGCTTTACAGCCATCAGCTTTTATGCTCATAATACCCTCTAATCTACATTGTAGCGTTGCATTCTGTGATTAAATGTTTCGCAGTTGCAGCTCTTCCGTGGATGTTGGTCATGTGAAGTACTCTGTGGACTACTTCTGTGGAAATGGTGTCCCAAGTGGATATTGAATTCTGCTTTCTCTTCCGCTGCAGTAGTTCTGCGTTGTTTGGACAATCCATGTTAGTGTTCGACAGTCCCCCTCATTCATTCTCGGTTTTACGGAAACAAGGTTTTTCCAGGTGGTTATTGAGTTCTGCTATCACTTTTGCTGCAGTAGTTCTGTGTTGTTTGGACACAATCCTTGTTAGTGTTCGACGGTCTCTCTCGTTCACTCTCGGTTTTATGGAAACAGGGTCTTCCAGGTGGATATTGAGTTCTGCTGTCACTTTTGCTGCAGTAGTTCCGTGTTGTTTGGACACAATCCTTGTTAGTATTCGACGGTCTCTCTCGTTCAATCTCGGTTTTATGGAAACAGGGTCTTCCAGGTGGACATTGAGTTCTTCTTTCACTTTTGCTGCAGTAGTTCCGTGTCGTTTGGACACAATCCTTGTTAGCGTTCGACGGTCTCTCTCGTTCAATCTCGGTTTTATGGAAACAGGGTCTTCCAGGTGGACATTGAGTTCTTCTTTCACTTTTGCTGCAGTAGTTCCGTGTCGTTTGGACACAATCCTTGTTAGCGTTCGACGGTCCCTTTGATTCAATCTCGGATTTATAGAAACAGGGTCTCCCAGGTTGTGGATATTGGGTTACGCTGTCACTTTTGCTTCAGTAGTTCCGTGTTGTTTGGACACAATCCTTGTTAGCGTTCGACGGTCCCTCTGATTCAATCTCGGATTTATAGAAACAGGGTCTCCCAGGTTGTGGATATTGGGTTACGCTGTCACTTTTGCTTCAGTAGTTCCGTGTTGTTTGGACACAATCCTTGTTAGCGTTCGACGGTCCCTCTGATTCAATCTCGGATTTATAGAAACAGGGTCACCCAGGTTGTGGATATTGGGTTACGCTGTCACTTTTGCGGCAGTATTTCCGTGTTGTTTGGAAAAAATCCTTGTTAGTGTTCGACGGTCCCTCTGATTCAATCTCGGATTCATGGAAACAGGGTCTCCCATGTGGTGGATATTGAGTTATGCTGTCTTTTTTGCTGCAGTATTTCTGTGTTGTTTGGACACAATCGATGTTAGTGTTCGGTGGTCCTTCTCATTCAATTTCGGGTTTCTCCCACTATTCTTCTTCGCCGATGAAGTCTTATCATGCTTTGTGGACGCAGTCATAACCGTGGACACTGCGGCTCTCAAAACACCGTACAATTTGGCTGTCATATTTACAGACGTTCCTGATAAACGGGCTCCCCCGATTTGCCCTCTTCAGAAGTCTGGAAGTCACCAATCTAACCGATCGCTTGTACGAACTACTGCTGAACACAACCTGTACTACTGTCATGCAGCGCAGATACTACACTATAATGACAAATGTCACCGGACACCTAGAAGAGAAACACAACTTTGTATTTATTGACATACATTGCCACGGTGTCGGTTCACCTTTGGCCTTAATGCATGCACTTACCCTTCGAGATAAGCTTTGGACAAGGTTTTGGAACACAGAAATAGGTATGCACTTCCATTTAGTAAATAATGGTGCCGCTAACTGTTGGTTAGTAGTAAGTCGTGGTTCTTAACTTCTTATGCGGCGCTCTAATTCATCCCATAGGTGCTCAATGGGATTACGATAAGAGCTCTGTGCTTTCCAGTCCACACACGATACGGAGTTATCGTCAAACAACGCCGTAACAGTTCTTGCTTTATGGGTATGTGCATTATCCTACTGGTACCAACAAGGCTCGGTTCCATAGTATTACCACAAAGTTGGTAGAGCATAATTGTTAAGAATATTGAGTAGACGTGCTAGTTAACAGGTTTGTCCATGTAACCAATGAGCCGGAACCATAGCATGAAAAACACCCCTACACGAGTGCACTGCCAGCTTCAAACTTGACCGTAGTGACAATGCCCTGTGGTAAATAGTATTCCTCCAACTGCCGCCGTACCCACACACGATCCATCAGACTGATGGATCGTGTATCTGGATTCATCAGTCCATAGGGCCCGTTTCCATTAAACTACAGTCCACAATAAGTGTTCTTTACCCCATTCTAAACGACGAGTAGCATTCTGAGTGGAGATGAAAGGCTTATGAGCAGCCAAATGACCACGGTAACTCATGGAATAAAGTTCTCTGCGAATGGTACGTGTACATACCGAAGTTCCAGCATTTTTACTCACCTATACACTGAGGTCTTGTGCAGTACTCCGTCGATTAGCTGTAACGACTCTCCTGAGGCTTCGACGTCCTCTCTGACTGATTTTCTTTGGTCTGCCGGTACGTTTTGCTGCTTTAGGCCCTCCATGTGTCTTCCTACATCTAAAACCGTTGACTTGGGTATGTTGAAACTCCTCTTGATTTCTCTCATGGACAACCCACTAATATAACACCCAATAACCTTTCCTTTCTCTAAATCAGTCTCCCCCACAACGACATTTTCACACAACCTGACATAGCGATATGATCTCTGTCAGCTTCAGGCTTGTTTTTATACCGTTTGCAGCTGTACAGCAAAACGGTATAACAGCGCAACGGATCCGTTCATTTGCTTTTGAAAGGGTGTCCGGTGACTTGTCAATATAGTGTATATTCAAAGATACACAAAAGATGAACACAGCTTCTGTTTTTCAATGTAGTCTTCACGAATAACTTTAACGCCTATAATCATGGTGTTTACATTATGTTGTCCAACCCCAATATGCAAATATGCAGAAGATAATATGAACTAATGGATTTACAATTTCCTCTGTATTAAATTACCACTTCATTTGCATGACGACATATATTATAAATCAAATTACCACAGCGAATGTCGACAAGATTTCGTTCCGTCTAAAATGAAAAAAAGCCTTTACAAATGGTATTGGCGTCAAAATCGTTATTCCATATTTGCCGAAACCTAAGAACTACACTCCTAAGGAAATAGTCGAACTTTTATAACATCGCTCAACATTCTTTTTGTGGCGAGGAAACTACCAAAGCTATTCGAAGAAATGGAAGGCGTAGCAAACCCCCGAGAATCGCATCTTGAAAGCTCTTTCTCGGTAACTAGATCTGAATAACAAATAGCCAAGAAATGACGTCAGCCGAGCACCCGTGATCTGTTTCCTTAAAACATTTCTACGTTTGGAAAATTATGTTTTTCTAAAAACTTAAAATATCCGAAAAGATCATAGACTGCTCCATGAGCATGAATTATGCAGAAATTTAAAGAGCACGTTTCGCTTTCTTCTACCGATCCATTTCTACCGAACGGCAGAAGAAAACGTTGCACGTTGGATGAAATCAAAAAAGGTTGAATAAAACTCGGAACGCTATATCTAACTTTTGATTTCGCCGGAAGAGAATTGGATTACAGAAAATGGTATCCCACATTTACCAACCCGCTTGGCCAACGCTGGGAGTAGATTTACCCCTCCTTCCCAAATGATTCCACAATTAAAACCATGAACCTATCCGGCGCCTGGAATGTACGAGACCAGGGCAGCAGCCATTGCGACATGAAGGAAGCGGGTGCTAAGAATCAATGGAAGATCGCAGTAGGCTGCCGTTTGATACTGACCCTAGTTTGCTATCATAGACTATCTCTATATTCTGATGGCAGGCTCTTTGAATTGGAGGAGCTCAAGAGAGTCAAGTGAGGTATCTTTGGATTTAGTTAAGTTTGAAGAAAAGGAGAGGATCTCATCAAACTGAAAAGCATGTACACTGAAGAGCAATTGAATTAGAGACAGCTGGCGTTATGCAAATGTGACGCTGTGGGCGGCCCTGTAAACGGAAACGACATGACGTATGCAGCGATCCGACAATATAAGGAGTGATGCGACGGAAATCAGTAAAAGTCGGACGCAGTATAGGTAAGACGAAGGATCTAAGCGCATTTGATCGTGGGCAAGTTGTCGGGGCCCGACGAATAGGTCACTCGATCTAGGAAGTCGTGCTGGCACTGGGATTTTAACGTGCCATTGTGTCACGGGTGCACCATGAGTACATCGAATCCGTTAAAACCATGCCTGCAAGGGCCAACTACCGTGGACAACAGCGTGTGGATGAGCGGGGTCGTCGTCGGCTAGCTCGCATTGTAACAGCGGATAGACGGGCCACAGTGCAAGAAATCACTCGGCAATTTAACGCTGGTGCACAAAAACGTGTAAGCAGCCACACCATCCTGCTGACCGCACATCACAGGGTGCAAAGATTAGCATGGGCGCAGGAACATTGCCACTGGACCCTAGACATGTGGGAAAACGTTGCCTGGACTGATGAGTCGAGATTCACGTTGGTACATGCCGATGGCAGGATACGATTACGGCGCAAACCACATGAAGCGATGGATCCTTCTTGCCAGTAGGGTACTCTTCAAGCTAGTGAGGGTGGTATTCTCGTCTGGGGACTGTTTACGTGGACTGAAATGGGACCCCTGGTACGTGTGACATCGTCCCTTACAGGTCAACGTTACCGGGATATCCAGGACGACCATTTGCTCCCGTTTGTGCGTCTTCAACATCCCATCGCTCCCGAATTGTATCCGAATTGTTGGATGAACACTCCACCGACGTGACCTCGCTTACTTAGCCAGCTAGGTCACCTGACCTCAATCCCATTGAGCACATCTGGGATGCCATTTTTTTTTTTTTTTTTTTTTTTTTTTTTTTGATTGGAGGTTTAACGACCGCCGTGAGCAACTCAATGGGCTATAAGCAGTCGCCCGTCCCTAATTTAGGGTCACTGGTTCCAGGGAAGGGAGAGGGCCAGTGCCGTAAGACAAACACAACATCCATGCCTGACCGGGATTCGAACCCGGACCCCTTACGGACGAATGATCAGAGGCCAGCGCCTTAGACCACTGCGCCACCGGGGCGGCCTGGGATGCCATCGAGAGAGATGTTCGAGGCTCTGACCCCCCTCCATCAAATCTTCGTGAACTGTGGGAGCTTGTTCAGGGGTCGTGGATCCGTATGGCTTCCCAACGCTTCCGGTGTCTTGTCGAGTCCATGCCGAGAAGAATCGCCGCCGTCATCAGAACGAAAAGTGGTGCTACACGTTACTATACTCGGGGCAAACTTAACCTGTCATTGGAAGGAAGGCTACAGAGTGTATACTTCCACTGCATAAAATAGTTCCGGTCTAAAAGCTCGTACTCCAGCTTCAACTGGCACTTAGAAATGACACAGATGTTCAATACGTTGTGTGTGTGTGCATTTAAAAAATTCAGATCTCAGTTTCAGCGGCATTTCTAAAAAATACAGATATTCGTGCTTTGGTGACGTCACTGATGGTTCTCTGTCACAGCATTCTTGTTTGGGTCAGAGTTAAGCTGTCAACCCAGGGGATATTTATTGCTGTGGGGGGTGGGGGTCATTAGTGGAAGGATGAGGGCGAAAAAAGTGTTTCCGAGGGCATTTCGCGTTTCTCCTCCTGGTTTCTCCTTGATTGTTGTTTTAAAACACTCTTCTGTCTTTTCGGTTTTTTCGAATGGCATCTGCCGGTCACTCGAGTGTATTTCAGCCGCATAAACCTGGGAAACCACTACGAAGCTCTGCTAAGGTGATCATTATGAATGTTTTCACTAAATTGATGGGAAAACATTCGCCGAATAAATCAAATGAATTAACAGTTCTTACGGCAGAACTCACTGACGTTTCAAGTCGCACCATTACGAGAATGAAGGTTGAATTTAGTACTGAAGTACCTCAGATCCATCGGCAATTTATTTCTTAAAATTAAAATGCAATTCTAGCTTGGCTTACATAGAACGTTTTCTCGAAATTAGTTTGGAGTTCCCAATTCAGTTCTCAATATAGGCCAAGAAACGGCCATCTTTTCCTTTTGAACTTTTGTTCGCAGTTGCCTTAAACGCGCATGAACCGGCATGAAAATTCAGACAAATGAAAGAGTTCCTTCCCCAGCCACACATAATTCGGAAACTTGGAAAACTGCCACACATTGAAAGTGTTCCTCGGAGGAACAGCAATTTGTGCCCAGCCCATCAATGAAAAACATGTGGCAATTTTCCAATGTGTGGCAATTTTCCAAGTTGCTGAAAGATGTGTGGCAGTTTACAGTGAACCTTAAAATATCATTTACCACAGAAACGGGCTCTTGTCCAGTACTTATGGCAACACGGGGTAATTAAAAATGCATACACATTTAACGGATGTCTGTTATAAAAAAAAATCTAATCAAGGCAAAATTTTTGAAAGAACGAAATTTTACGCATAACTGATGACATGGTAAAATTACTTTTAATTAAATCCCGCAGTTGGTAATCTTCAAGCAATAAGTATAAATATATGAAATATATAAAAAAAATGGAAAAATATGTGAAAACAAAATTAGGCCACTTAAGACTGCTTCCCGTGTTTAGCAAAGATAATTTCATTTTAAAAGTAAGAAAGAAAGAAACGTTACACGTTCTGTAACATCTCAAAAAAAAAAAAAAAAAAGATAAGAGAGGGAGAAATAAACTGCTTGTCTACTGGTCTGCAAAGCGCGCGGCGGTGGGGAGGGGGTTAAAATAGAGGGGTTTGGTAAGGGATCACGGTGACAGCCAGCCCTGAGGGCTTGTGGGAGAAGTTTTCCGAGTGAGGGTTAATTACACACCATTAGTGCGGAGTAATACTGGGAGTGAAAAGGTCACCGTAGCTTTGGCCTCATTGCCAGGATAGCTTTGCCCCGAGTATAGACAGCTATCTCTAATTCAAATGCTCTTCAGTGTATATATATTATTATGTAATGCGAGACCCACTGCCCTGCCGATTGAATTTCGAGAAGCAACACACACAGGATAAGGCCGGACCGGTCGGGTTCATAATCTGGATCAGAGAGTATTAAGAAGATAGTGCTACACTGATATTTACTAGAGAGTGTTAAATCTGAATAAACGGATGCTTTATTCGCGTGAATAAACAAATAAAGAAACGAACAAATTTAACTAAACATAAGAGTTAGATAAGCGTATTTAAATTTATGTCGAATGCTTCTTTTTTTTTTATTGGAGGTTTAGCGACCACCGTGAGGAACTCGATGGGCTGTAAGCGGTCTCCTATCCCTAATTTAAGGCCACTGGTTCCAGGGAAGGGAGACAGCCAGTGCCATAAGATAAACACAACATCCACGCCTCACCCGGACCCTTTTCGGACGAATGACCAGCGGTCATCGCTTTGACCACTGCAACACCTGACCGGCGTTGAATGCTTCAGAGACCAGAAGAGATATCCTTTTCATTCCGTCGAGAATGTCTAATGTCCTTAGAGTAGGTTTTCGTCCGAATACACGGCGGCTGTTTCTAGTATAAACAATCATCTTACTCTTTTTAAAGTTTGCGCATTCCTATTTTATTTTGTTCCTTTAACTTTCCGTCACAGCCGCCCGGTTAATCCTCCGCACATTCTGCGTCTATCACCACAACTCTACTTCTCTCTGTCTCAGTGTCAACTATCACTACCATTTTTGAAAGAAAAAACGAGTAAAAAGCGGCCACATGACCTGTGGGATAAACAACATGTAGCCTTGTCTCGAAGAATCACTTGCCATCAGCCGTTGACAACGTGTGATATCCAAGCGCTCGACTTCAAGCGACGCTAAATAATTTTATGATAAATAAGAATAATGGTGGGGAAGACCTTCGTTCTCACACCACTCGGTGGGAGATACGACAAGAAAGAAAAGTTGTCACCCCAGCAAAAAAACCTACTTTCATTAAACACGGTAATGAGTGGGGCTTATTGCTAGCAGCACACAGCAGTACTGGAAAACGGAAATATCAAACCAAGAAACGATCCAAGTGGTGTTTTTTCAGGATCGTTTCCTCAATGAATGAACAGGAAACGATCCTGAAAAATACCACGTGACAGATCAGATCAGATGTAGAGGGGTATAGGAAGGGGTGTCTGACACAAGGCCTTAAACAACTCTTAGAAATAGGAAGCTAGGAGATTTGGGCTAGACTTCCCGATAGGAAAGTCGCACGGAAGCGATATAAAAAGGGGAAGGAAGACGCCCTTATTTATTACCGAAGGCCGACGGCTTAACGTGCCCACCCGACACACGACGGATGTATAGCGGTTCGAGCGTTCGTCCCTGCTTGGGAACCACGTGACATGCGGGTGGATGAGATTCGTAAGCATGCCGACATGGAAGAGAATTACTTAATAGAGGAAGCGACTTGAGGAGATCTTTATCCAGCAGTGGATTAAGAATTGCTGACGGTGATGATATTGTTATTATTAAGTGGTATCTGGTTGGGTTTACATTGTCATCCAAGATCAAAATTTGGCATTGATCTTAGAAAAAAAAACATTAAAGATTTTAATACCAGATGTAATAAATCAATATGATCAAATGAATTGTCCAGTCATGCTAACTTTTAATTTTCTCGAACCATACCGGTCTCATCAGAATGAATTTTAATGTGAATTGGTTTTGAATTCGTGCTTAAAGTAAAAATTGGCATTAACTGAAAATCTAAATCAGTATAATTAACATGTCTACCTACCTAAACTAAATAGCCCTCATCATTTTGAAGACCAAGTACTAACTTTTTACTTCTCCATCGCATGCTTTCTTCCACGTGTAACAGGACTTTCGGAACTGTTAGGTATAACGGATAGCAACATCTCATTAAAATCTGAATAGTTAAGACCGGAATAGTTAAATCTGTCAAGTGCGTATATTGAGTAGTAAATAAAGTGCTTTGTGTAATCTTACTAGGAACATTTCTCTGTTCGTGACATTGTTTGCCCTTGACTTTTTCATTCTCGCCCAGATCAGATTAATTATTCTGAAACGTTCTGATATTAGTAACGTCCTCAGAAATGATCTCGGCGATTGCAGTATTTTCAAATATCAAGAGTAGTGTTGAAACTCCAATGAAGCAGAATGACTCTCATATATACATATATTCAAAGGAGTAAAAGTTAGGAATCGTGAAATTTTTCAGCAAGTCCAGTGCTCAAGAAAGCGTACACGCCATTCAAGAGTAGTACGTAAAAATGTTTGTACGACTCACGAGATTTCCAGAAATTATTAATATGTAAATGACTATGTTTCAAGCGGTTATAACCCATCGCCGAAGAATAGTAATCCTCAATTTTTTAAGAAATCATTCGGGCTAACAGATAAATTACGAAAGAAACAATTTCCCAGAACACCCACCATTCGGAGATCCCCATATTAGTACAGTAATAAAGAGTGAATTAATAACGCACACAATTAACGTAAATTAGGAATATCAAGCAGAAGTAATCGCTCTTTCCAAGTTGTTGTTTCTTTTAATTGAGGGTTTAACCGACCACTGTGAGCAACTCAATGGGCTATAAGCAGTCGCCCGTCCCTAATTTAGGTTCACTGGTTCCAGAGAAGGGAGAGAGCCAGTGCCGTAAGACAAACACAACATCAATGCCTCACCGGGATTCGAACCTGGACCCTTTCCGGACGAATGACCAGAGGCCATCGCTTTGACCACTGCGTCACCGGAACGGGCTTTCCAAGTTTATAAGTGAGTCACGGAAAAATTATCATCGGCCGCCACCGAGAATCGAACCCAGGGTCATCCAGTTACGCGCCGCACATACTACCACTGCACCACAGCTGCGCCTTAAATTCTCCAGACTCACATACGACTAACTGCTAAACCATATGGCAGGTTGCTACTTGGGGTCCCGCACAATGCTGGGGATTCACCAAAAATGGTAAAACAGCAACTGAACAAATAACTAGGAGGCGAATGGCGAATGAATAAAAAAAAAGCGATGACTTCTGTTTGATTTTGCTAATCCACGTCAATTGTGTGTATTAATTATTCATTCGCATCCTAGTTATTTGTTCAGTTGCTGCTTACCATCTTTGGTGAATCCCCAGCATTGTGCGGGGCTCCAAGAAACAACCTGCCATGTGGTTTGGAAGTTAGTCGTATGTGATTCTGGAGAATTCGAGGACGCTGTGGTGCAGTGATAGCATGTCCGGCGCGTAACTGGAAGACCATGGGTTCGATTACCGGTGGCGCCCGATGATAATTTTTCCGTGACTCACTTATAAACGTGGAAAGAGCAATGGCTTCTGTTTGACGGATAAAGAATGAATAGGGGGAAAGCGGGCAGGACGCAAAATATGGCAAAAACTGTGAAAACAGGAATATGTCCGTGACCGGGATCGAATCCGCGTCTTCTCGCTTCTGAGTGAGTTGCTCTAACCGACTAAGTTACACGGACGGAATGCATTGCTGCAGATTTGTCGTCTTGACACGTGCTTCACCTCCGTAGTACGTCACATCATCTCCCTCTTATTATTATTATTTTTTTTTTTTTGAAGCGAAGACGAAACGTTTCATTAATTCCAGACGATGTGTGAAACAAACTTCACACATTTTTCGAAGAACCCAACTGCCAGTATATCCACTTTTACGTTCGGGCGTCAATGTGAAAACGGGAATTTGTCAGTGAGGGATTTTTTTTTTTTGATTGGGGGTTTAACGACCACCGTGAGCAACTCAATGGGCTATAAGCAGTCGCCCGTTCCTAATTTAGGGCCATTGGTTCCAGGGAAGGGAGAGAGCCAGTGCCGTAAGACAAATACAACATCCATGCCTCACCGGGATTTGAACCCAGACCCATCTCGGACGAATGGCCATAAGACAGCGCTTAGACCATTGCGCCACAGGGGCGGCGGTGACGGGGATCGAACCGGCATCTCCTCGCTCCGGAGTGAGTTGCTCTAACAGACTAAGCATACCGACGGAATTTCTTAACACGTGATTCACCTCTGTAGTACGCCACAAACGAACAAAACTACACATACACAATGCTGATTATCTTACAAGGTTTCAGCGTCTCTTAAGGCGCTGTAGTCCGGTTTTCGTCCTAGTGGGCAAGGGTAGGAGTCCCGGATGGGCAATGGGTGACGATCCTTCTCTCACTTCCATGAAACCAGTGACCCTGAATTAGGTGAAGGCAACTGCTTATTATCAATAAGAGTTATTCACGGTGTTTTTTAAACTCCAAGACAAGAAAAAAAGGTCTACAAGATTTTTTGATTCTATCTTATGTTATATTTGATGGACGCAGCAGTATATAAAATCATTTCACATGCAAATTTGGAGTAATATGTGTTCTCAGGTCATATTCAAAATCATGATAATAAAATATGTTACTGAGAAAACGAAGAATATATTTAATCTTCTGTAATCTTAACATTCACCCTGTAACTGATATTTTGAATAGGCGGAAGTCAAAATTTCGACCAGTTTCCGTCTATACGTAATGTTCAGCCTCCAATCCTGTCTGATTGGGTACCGCAATGAAGTGGAACACACGAGGCTGATGGCATGCATTTGGCATCGAGCCACATTGTCTTATCAGGTGAGCGGGTTAAATTTGTACAAGCTTCTCCGCGCCGGGCATCGAACTCGGGTTCCCGTACTCCGGAGTAAATCGCTCTCCCAACTGAGCTACAAAGACAAGTGCTCTCACTGCAATCTGCCGTTATCTCGTGTGCGTCCTGCGGGGCAGGCACGTCACAAGGTCAATAAACGTGGTGTTTGGGTGCTGCCACGTCATTACTGGAAAAAAAAAAAGTCTTAAACGCAGCAGCGAGATAAATTTACGCAGTTAAAGGCAAGGTAACAGCGGATAGCAGCACCACACGGCATTTCAATACTCGGAACACCAACCTCGAAAACTAGCCGAGGCCCGGACGTCCAACGACCACCAACACTGACATCCTAGTCAAAGCTGTGACAGCAAATCCCGTTACCGGTACACTGCGATTGGCAGCAGTAGACATGGGGTCTTCCCAATCCACCATCGTTCGCCATCTACACTAAGGATGGGCATATCGGTGGGTAACATCGATGATGGACATCGGTGGGTAACATCGATGATCGACATCGGTGGTTACTGATTCCCAAAACATCGATGCATCGATAATATCGGTAGAAATGTTCGAGGAATTGGTGAAAACCTCGATGTTTTGGTTAATCAGCCGAAAAAATCATTGTTTTCAATCTGCAGCAGTAAATGTGTAGTAGAAGTGGGAAATCTCTGTTCAGTATAACACTGATTACTCACCAATAACACCGGGTAACTAATAAACTGCCGGACAATTGCTAAGGACGGATGACAATAGCAACGATAGCAACCATAAAATGGAAGGCAGGAAAATGTGGAAATTACCATAAGTGCGGGATACAGTAAGACGTGTTGTGCGTATGCAAATTTTAGATTGCCGAACTTGTTCGTGACGTCATAGCGCTGATAAGAGATATAAAGGGTTTGACGCGTATTGACCGTTGTTGTTCAAACGCAAAGTTGAAAGCGAAAGAAACAATTGAGGAACTTCCAATTTTCAGTATGTCTTCCCGACATCACCTAGATGATTTTACGCGTGGCCGTATTATTGGCAAGATTGAAGAAGGGCGAAAAATAACAGATGTTGCCAGAGAGTTCGAGGTCAGCCACAGTGTTGTTTCCAGGCTTTGGAAATCATTTCAAACAAATGGAAAGTGTAGCAAACGTCACGGGGGAGGTCGTGCTCGCAGTACGACACCTGCAGAAGATCAGTACATAGTGCTATCAACAAAAAGACACCGGCGCAGCACAGCTAGTCAGGTAGCAAATCAGTTTATGGCTGCTACTGGCAAGCGGATCTCCCGAAAAACTGTCGCCAGTCGTTTGCAAGAAGGAGGACTATACGCCTGCTGTCCTGTTGTGTGCATCCCATTGTCCAGACGTCACCGTACCGCCCGTTTTGATAGTGGTACTGTATATTGTCCAGCAAACATACAGGAAAGGGACCGATATCCGACATGTAGTGTCATGGTATGGGCTGGCATTATGATCATTGGCCGTACGTCCCTCTATGTGCTTCCAACTGGGACTATGACTGGCCAACGATACATTAATGATGTTCTGCTACCTCATGTTCGCATGTTCCGTGTTGCTGTCGGTGATAGATTCATTTTCATGGACGACAACGCAACATGTCATCGAACAGTCGCTGTCCAGGAGTGTCTAGAGAGCGAGGATATTCAACGCCTCGTATGGCCAGCACGTAGTCCAGATCTCAATCCCATTGAAAATGTGTGGGATGCTTTGGGGAGGAGTCTTGCTGGTCGCCAATGCTTTCCAATAAACAAGGACACCCTCATCCGCGCACTGACAGAGGAATGGGATAAATTACCCCAACAGCTGCTTGATAATGTTGTGCAAAGCATGACACGACGTGTGGAATCTTGCATCGCCCTCCATGGTGGCCATATCCCGTATTGACATCTTCGCCAGAACGCCTGCGGACGGTAATTGCATTTTTTTCACGTTTACGTATTCGCAACAAAATGGCCTGTTTGTCCCTTGAACACGTTCCAAAGCCTTCTGGATTTCAGAGCACAATAAATTGTCTTTCTTGTAATGTCCTGGCATTCTGACATTATTTTATTTCACTTGGCATCCAACCACACTTACTTTTTTATGCGCTATATAGCCGTTTATGATCCGTCCTTAGCAATTGTCCAGCAGTGTATTTATTAAAATGCTCGATAGATAAACCTATTTTTGTTCGTTGCATCGATGTTTTGCTAATAAACTGAAAAACTCGCACTTTTGCACTTACACCAGTAAATGGGCAAAGGATTTGTAAAATCTGTCTTTAATATAACAGCGATACTCACAAGTTCAACATCCAATAACAAAATATTTGTTAAAACGCTCGATGCACCGTGAAAACCTCGATGTTTCTTCGATGCATCGGTGGGAACCTCGATGTTTCGCTAGTAAACTGAAGAATTCGTATTTTTCCATCTGCAGCAATGAATGGACAATCAATTTGTAAAACCTCTGTTCAATGTATCAGTGATACTCGACAATTCAACATCTAGTAACGTAATATTTGTTAAAACGCCCAATGTATCGGTGGAAACCTCGATGTTTTTTCTATGTGAACCACGATGTCTTGCTAACAAGCCTAAGATTTCACGCTTTTTGACCTGCAACAGCGAATGGGCACATCGGTGGATAAAATCTGTTCTATATAATGGTGATTTCTCACCAATTCAGCCCCAAGTAACTAATAATATTTCTTAAAACGTTCGATGTTTCGGTGTAAACCTCGATGTTTTTTCGATGCATGGGCTCACATGCCTTCGAGGAAAAGATCTAGGTTTTCGCCAACGAATCAACTAGAACAACCAATAGAAAGGTGATATTTCTTTCCTCATTATAAGAATGTAACAAAAAGAAATGCATTTACTTTTCGTAGAAGATATTCTATACCAGTTACAAACATCGGTCACGGAACCTCGATGGTTTTTCGATGTATCGGCTCCTGCAACACCGAGGTTAAAACATCGAGGTTTTTTGCACATCCCTAATCTACACCAGTTTGGTTTCTTCTCAAGGAATCATCGAACAGTTCCCCACGAAATGACAACTAAACAGGGATGTAACAACGTGTAGCTCTCTCTGTTGCCGTCTACCACTGGAAACCAGTGGTAAGATAACTGGCTGTACTTTCTAAGGACACGTCAGGGAGCATAGCCAGCGGTACAAAGAGGGTGGTTCCAGAGAAAGCACAGGTAGCAATATTATGTTGGACCAACCGTGGGCTTTCAACGGTCGGCCCAGCGACTCGGCGACCAACAATTGGATATGTGTTGGTTCAACGGTTGGACCCACGTTGGAAAACTGTTGCAAACAGTTTTTTTTATTGGAGGTTTAACGACCACCGTGAGCAACTCAATGGGATATAAAGCAGTCGCCCGTCCCTAATTTAGGGTCACTGGTTCCAGGGAAGGGAGAGAGCCAGTGCCGTAAGACAAACACAACATCCATGCCTCACCGGGATTCGAACCCGGACCCCGTTCAGACGAATGATCAGAGGCCATCGCTTAGACCACTGCGCCACCGGGGCGGCGCAAACAGTTTTCCAATGTGATCATGTGTTGTTGGACAACCGTGGTTGGTCATGTGTTGTTGGACAGCCATCGGACAACCGTTAAGTGGTCATTTGTTGATAAATGGTTGGTAATGTGTGGTTGGAAAAACCGTTGGCCAATCTTCGATAAACAACGCAACCTTCGCCTAACCCTGCCGACGCAAAAAATATCAATGGGCCAACCGTTGGCCAATGTCAGTGTGCTACTTGTGAAGTCATGTTGTGCATTTGGTGGAATTTTGAAGGTACTGTGCACTAGGAACTCGTGTCAGATAGTCAGGCTGTGGATCGGAATTTCTACGCAAAACAACTATAGTAGCTCCATGATGCAATGTGACAATGCCTAGGGCTGTAGTGCAGGGTATACGGCGGTATACGTAGTATATATACCCTCTGCTTTGTTTTGACAGAATAGCGTATGCCTTCAAAATTTGTTCTATGTAGTACTTTTGTTTAATACTGATATTACTATAAAATAAATTTATACTTTATAACACGTATTTATGATTTTCTAAGTAACTGGCATTTTTAAGTGACGGTCGGGGAAAAAAAAACCTAACGGCGGCAGTGACTTCTCAGAGAATTCACATGGACGGTGATTTTCTGCAGTCCGATAGGCATAAGCAGTTTGCTCTCTCCGACACGAGAGAGAAATGTACACAAAACTACTCTGCTAGTCCCTACGAGGGTACCGGACCTTGTTTTCTGTCCAGGTAGTATAACCTCTGATTTTTTAGGATTTACACATGGTATACCCTCTGCTGATTTTACGACTACAGCACTGCCAATGCTACCAATCGCTCGTCAACAACCAGATAGTGTGGCAGCACAGCACAGAATATTTCATATATGTTACAAGTACGTTGCACTGAAGTATTGGGACTTTTCAGATACGTTGCGCAATGTAACAGTAACGTTTCAGAAACCTTACGGTTACGTCAAAATGTCCTCAAACGTTACATAACTTTGATACATAACCGATACGTTACAGTGAAAGGTCTTTGTAACTTCAACATACCAACTTCATGTTACTGTTATGTATTTGAAAGACATTTGTAACTTCGTTACATTGTTGTTACGTATTTGAAAGATATTTGTGACATCATATTACTGTTAATAATCTTCGTAAAATCTCAATAAAAATATTACACTCTACAGATGATTCAAAAGCAACAACAGTCATATTACGCGTTTTATTACGTTTTCACAGGTTCTTTTTTTTTTTTTTTTTTTTTTTGATTGGAGGTTTAACGACCACCGTGAGCAACTCAATGGGCTATAAGCAGTCGTCCGTCCCTAATTTAGGGTCACTGGTTCCAGGGAAGGGAGAGAGCCAGTGCCGTAAGACCAACACAACATCCATGCCTCACCGGGATTCGAACCCGGACCCCGTTCGGACGAATGAGCAGAGGCCATCGCTTAGACCACTGCGCCACCGGGGCGGCTTTCACAGGTTCCAACGCAGTCCGCTGTCTATTGGGAAGAGTAGCGGCGTTTATATATTGATAACAAAAGAAATAAAAATCGGTCCCAAATGAGGGTGTCGAATTTCTATTACACATGTGGAATAGACTATATTTCGGCGAAAAAAAAAGAACGAAAATCAAATTCGTCCTTTCTCTAAATACCTACCAATATGAAATTTCTGAGCTTCAAGTAAAAAAAGCAAAAAAAACATGCTGCTATAGTTTACTAATACAACAACACAGCCATCTACTTATATTTTATAAAATGCTTTTTATAATTTAAAAATTATAATAATCAAAACAATTACTTACTTTCAATTGATCTTGAATCACAAAAAAGAACAAAAAAAAAGAAATCAACTAACTAGCTAACTCGAGTACGACAGTATCACCAAAGAATATTCCCAGTACACTGTTAAAGTTTTTGTGGTGCCGCCCCAGTGGCGCAGTGGTCTAAGCGATGGCCTCTGATCATTCGTCCGTAAGGGGTCCGGGTTCGAATCCCGGTGAGGCATGGATGTTGTGTTTGTCTTACGGCACTGGCTCTCTCCCTTCCCTGGAGCCAGTGACCCTGAATTAGGGATGGGCGACTGCTTATAGCCCATTGAGTTGCTCACGGTGGTCGTTAAATCTCCAATCAAAAGAAAAAAAAAGTTTTTGTGGCAGGTTGCACCAAAAAGTGGCGCTACACCAGCTGCACCACTTTCTGAGAAAAGATACAAAATTGTGTGGTGCCAAAAAAATCCCAACAACATGGTGCAACTAGCACAACGCTATGGCATAGGATTGCACCACATTATGGTGCAAGGTTGTACCATGTCGTTGCGATTTGTTTTCACCATACAATGGTCTATCGTTTCTCAGAAAGTGGTGCAGCTACTGTAACATCACTTTTTGGTGCAACCTACCACAAAATTTCTAACAGTGTAGCACGTGGACATAAGACTACGAGAGTGCTTCGGTGAAATGGCATAAATGCGCTTGCGCATCGACGCCGTTGCCAACCCAAAAATCTTAAATATTGCCTGAATGTAATATCAAGAGAGCAATTATGTACAATAGAAACCAGAAAGTATCTGTGAATGCTATTTTTAACGTAACCGTAATAATGTACAAAGAGTTATGTTCCAAAATAGATATTACTGAAACGTAATTGTAAGATATCTCTGAAAGTGTAACGAAAATGAGAGATTGTAACATTATTGTTACATATCTGAAACGTTTTGTGCTGTATATGTGGATAATGCCCCCGATTCGCACCTCCAGAGTGGTCGGTTGAAAACCAAAGGAATGGGAAGTGGTTGAGGTCCTACCTCATCCTCCATACAGTCCGGATCTTGCTCCATTCGACTCCATTCAAGCTTCTGTCTTCGGAACTCCGTGGTATCGTGGCTAATGTGGAAAGTTGACAATATAAAACAACGGCCTATACCGTGCAGAATGAATTGAGCGTGCATGGCTTTCTTTCGTCTTTAAAATGATTAACTGCAAGAGGGAAGAACTCTTGACTCACTCTGGTTTAGGATTGTTTATTTCTTCAAGTTCAGTACAGGTCAATCATGTAACTATTAAATCAATAGTTTCATGACCTCTTAGTATCTTCTCCCAAGAATCTCAGCGTGATCGTAATAATTCGCTTAGGTAATATGTAATATTTCATCTATTCAAAAGATTACTTTTTTGTAGTGATTTTTCTTACCTATTGAAAAACATTTTGACGAGGCTCCCACACAAAGAGAAAGCACGAAACCTTATTTGGCAATGTTCGCCGATTCCCACGTAAAATAAATAATTACTATGTTCGTTCGCATCGTCATGATCCTAATCGACTGAACAGAAAGCGGAACGTTCTCGAACGACAGCTTTGGTCTCTTATTTTGTGTCATTAGTTGTGAGAATACCACCTGCGTCACTCGTTTATGCATCACGTTCAGCAGATTTTGTAGTATCTTCAGGTGTCCGGGGATCTATCATCATGCTTATTCAACACACAACCTGTTTCGTCATTCACTGACACATGTCAGCGCTTCTACAAAAAAAAAAAATAATAATAAATCAAAATCAGCGTGTGATTGATCAAAGATATCACAAACACAGATGGCAATGACTGACAACGAGGAATGGCATTGCAGACGAAAAATGGGGGGGGGGGAGGATGAAAAAGAAGAGATGGACAAAGAATGATAGGGAAATGATACGAATGTAAACGAGAGAGAAAGACAGACATACAAAGGTTCAAGGATCTATCTGACAAAACAGAACATACGCTGAAAGATGAAGACGAGCAGAGAGAGAGAGAGAGAGAGAGAGAGAGAGAGAGAGAGAGAGAGAGCAAGTAACTCATAATATATGAGGCACACAAAAGACATATTAAAATATAGACAACGATTTATAATAGCACTGCAAGAATGAGTAGGGAACCGACAAAGAGTAAAGACAGAAAAGAGACTTTGATAAAGAGGCAAAGAAACTAACAGAGAAACTGAACATGATAGAGTGACACAATGAACAGAATAAAAGTGACGTAAATACAATTACAGACAAAAAAAGAAAGACGCACGTGGTCAAAATCAACACGGCAGCAATTTGTCGTACGGATTTCACCCAAAGAAGCTTTACAGCTGCCTTGGCCCCATGAGTTATACTCCGTGTACTAGAAGTGGGAGTGAGGGTCCAAAAGTATCGATGAGGAAGTGGGTAGACAGGTAGAAATGGTTAAGGGTGCCTGACAGAGATGAATGAACTGGCATCGTGGCAGAAGATATCAGAGCACAGATTGCACTTCGAAAGAGAAGGAACAGATGACTTCATTTTTAACGGGGAGTCCAATACTCCGGGACCGCCGGCTTAACGTGCCCTCTGAAGCACGGTGGGTCTTTGATGGTCGGAGCGGTCAAATTGAGATCGAACCCTCGAGAAACGGAACCGCAGCCGACCGCTCTTTCCACTGGGCTATCGTGGTCTTCTCAAAACTAATAACTGATTAATCAAACACAAATGAAGCATAGAAGAGTGATTTTTAACAGGAAACACAGCTGAAAACGCAGAAGAAAGTGAACTGAACGCAGAAAAATGTGAAGAAAATGGGGAGAACGCAGAAGAAAGTGAAAAGGAAAAGATGGAAAAAGAGGGAGAGAGAAAAGGAAGACGAATAGAAAAAGAAAATGATAAAGTTTGTAAGGAACAATCCGTTAAAAAAGACAAAAACATGAAGACAGAGAGAGAGAGAGAGAGAGAGAAAGAGATACTTCTGTCATGCCACAAGGAGAAGTCGTGGAGAAGTGTAAAAAAAAAAGGAATGATAGTACCACCGAAAGAGTGAGTAAGAAACCGAGAAAGAGTAACGCTATGGAAAAAGAAAGAGATAAAGAGACAGATGAACTAACAGAGAAATTGAACGTGATTGGGTGACGCAGAGGAGAGAATAAGACACTATTTTTTTTTTTTTTTTTTTTGATAGGAGGTTTAACGACCACCGTGAGCAACTCAATGGGCTATCGGCAGTCGCCCGTCTCTAATTTAGGGCCACTGGCTCCAGGAAAGGGAGAGAGCCAGTGTCGTAAGACAAACAAAACATCCATGCCTCACCGGGATTCGAACCCGGACCCCTTTCGGACGAATGATCAGAGGCCATCGCTTAGACCACTGCGCCTACGGGGCGGCAACTCTTTCTTTAATTGGAAGTTTAACGACCACCGTGAGCATCTCAATGGGCTGTTAAACAGTCACCCTTCCCTAATTTAGGGTCACTGGTTCCAGGGAAGGGAGAGAGCCAGTTCCGTAAGACAAACACAACATTCATGCCTCACCGGAATCCGAACCCGGACCCCTTTCGGACGAATGATCAGAGGTCATCGTTTAGACCACTGCGCCACAGGGAGGGCTAAGACACTATTGGAGAGAGAAAACATAAAACGCAAATCTTATTACAGATAGAAGGGGCGCGTGGAAATGATCAGAAAGACAGAAAAAACAAGAACAAGCTATAGACGAAATCTGATGGAAGAAAGATACAAGAAAGAATGATGCAAGAATAAAAAATATCGGAAAAGTCCAACTAGCAAAGTAAATAACAGGCATCGATTGGGAGACAAAACACAAGTAATGTTGGGTTGTCATGAGCGCTACTTTTAAATCCTTTCGGGCTTAAAAAAAAATATTTGAAAGATAATTTTTAGAATTAGAGAAAATCTAGCATAAAAACTGAGCTTTACTCAAAATACACAATGGTCCTAGTCTTCTTCATAGTTAACGAAACCGGTTATCTAGAAAACAAATGGTCATAGTCTTCTTCATAGTTAATGGAGCTGGTTATCTAGATTACAAACGAAATTATTTTAAACCGGTTATGTAGAATGATTTGCAAGTCAAAACGAAACTTAGCGTCCATTAGCTGCAGAAATGTGCATTATTAAAAATTTCAAATTGCACTGAAAATTTTCTCATAACGAAAGATATTCGATGCAAATGAAATTTCTGAAATCAAATATTTAGAAGACGAGACATAGAGGGAAACGCAAAATAACTTTACTTCCCGAGAAGTAAGTCTGATTATTATTTGAAGAATACAATGAATGAAAACCGTTCTTCGTAGTGAAAGCTATTCGACCGAGAACGAATTTCTTCACAGTTGAACACGCTAGATAAAACATGAGTCACTTTTAGTTTTAGGTAAGATTTCGTTTGTTCTTAAATCTTGTTTCTTTTTTTTCTGACACGCTCAAAAATTTGGCCCGTAACATTCCGGTAATTTCCCTTTCAGCACTTATCGCAGCTTTGCGTTTTAAAATCATAATGGAAAATAATTTATTATACACAATTGCACATCCTTGATAAAGGGAAGGTTTTCAATAAATTCTTATCCCATTTCATCATCATCAACAATTATGAATCCACCGCTGGATGAAGGTCTCTCGAAGTTTCTTCCACAGCTATCTGTTTTAAGCCAATCTCCTCCATACCAATTCTGCAGGCTTTGGAATTTAAAAATGATTTTATTGTCCCGTGCGCAATAAATGATTCCAAAACGTAATCCCATTTATTATGCATCAATGCATGGATGCTGGTACTGTTTTTTTATTGAAGGTTTAACTACCACAGTGAGCAAGTCAATGCGCTATAAGCAGTTCTCGTCCATAATTTAGAGCCTCTGGTTCCAGGGAAGGGAGAGAGAACCAGTGCCGTAAGACAAACACAGCATCCATGCCTCACGGAATTCGAATCCGGGCCCTTCCCGGGCGAATGGCTACAAGCCAACGCTTAGACAACTGCGCCACCGAGGCAGCACTGGCAGTACTTTAAATAGTATTGCATCATTCTTTTGGCAAAATGAAAACGACAAAGTAATTGCCGGATATCAGTGGTTGGTGTCCAGCGAGCTCATTTGTTATACACTGTGAGTGGCCACTTTATTATGACCACCTGACAGTTTTAAGCAAATGAGCTGTGGATGCACGCTGTTGCCGCCAGAGAGCGTAGCTAGTATAAAAAAGGAAAGCTTAGTGCTTGCGACAATAGTAGAAGTGATTTTTGGGTGACGAGATGGGTAGAAAATGCGATTTGACGGATTTTCAACGTGGGATGATTGTAGGAGCTCGGAGCCATGGAGCAAGTATCACCGAAACCACCGCATTCGTGAAACGTTCCAGAGCAGCTGTTGTTAAAGTGTTTAAAGACTGGACTGTCAGCCAAAAAACTGGGTCTCTACGTGCAACGTGTGGTCGTCATCGACTAGTGACTGCTCGGGAGGAACGGAGAGTGTACAGACTGGTAACAGACAACAGAAGGGCAACAGTGCAGCAAATTACAGACCATCTTAATCAAGGATCCCATCAAAGGATCTCTGCACGCACTGCCTGCCGTACCCTGCATCGGATGGGATATGGCAGCCGAAGGCCTGTTCGAACACCTTTGCTGTCTGCAGTTAACAAGAGAAAATGTATCCAGTTCACACAGGAGCACAAGGATTAGACAGTCGATAATTGGAAACAAATTATGTGGTCCGATGAATCACGTTTTCAGTTGTACCATGTCGATGGCCGAGTGAGAATTTGGCGGTAACAGCGCGAAAGCATGGACCCCAAATGCATTGCTACAACCCTTCAAGCTGGTGGAGGCAACGTTATGGTTTGGGGAATGTTTTTCTAGCATGCTTTGTGCCCTTTAATTCGTGTTGTTCAACGTCTGACTGGCACATCATATCTAAACATCGTTGGGGACCAAGTGCATCCTGTCATGTGGATGGTTTATTCCAATGGCGATGGCTACTTTCAACAAGGTAATGCGTCCTGCCATAGTGCTCGTATTGTATAGTATTGGTTTCAGGAACATGCCGGTGAGTTTACTTTTCTTAGGTGGCCCCCACAATCTCCAGATCTCAACCCCATTGATAATTTGTGGGATGAAGTTGAACGAGCTATCAGACAGCTGGATCCACAACCCTGCAATCTCACACTCCTGGAAAGTGCTTCACCAGGCATGGTCTCAGATTCCACAAACCACCTATCAACATCGCGTGAAGTCCATGCCACGAAGAATCGACGCAATATTAAAGGCAAAAGGTGGCCTAACGAAGTACTGAGGGGTGGTTGTAATAAAGTGGCGACTCAGTGTATAAGCAAATTATCGTAAGAAGTATTGTAAATGTATAGAATTGGGCACAGATACAGTTAAAATGAGAAAACAAACTGGCGCCGGCCAATATTCACAAGCGCATATTTAGAGATTCCAGGAGTCCTGTACGATTCTAGGTTATCATGTGTAGATCCTCTTTACATCCGACAGGCTGTCCATTTTCTCCCCGCCTCATTTTTAAAATCAGTCGCTTGGCAGAACTCTTTCTTGAACTGCGAAGTGCAAGAATCCTTTCACTTGCCCTCGGTGGGGGATCACCAAATGAGGAGAGGGGGTGGGGTTAGCGTTGCCATAAAAAATGTAATATCATACGATATTCTATCCACAATATCACCTCTCGCTACAGAACAACAAAATTAGGTTCGCCAGATGATCGAAATTTAATAGTTAATCAAACATCAAGTATTCAGACGGACCGCTGTTGTAAATGTATGAAAAATATATGCAAAGTTTGTCCCAACAAAAAAGCCGAGAATGCGTTTATAAAAAAAATATGCGTACTTTAATTATCTAGGAAGTGGTCATCTTTTTCGAAATACTGGCCATTGCATCGAATACAGGTGTCCCAATGCTCCTCCCACTTTTGGAATATCTTCTGGAATTCTCCTAAAACTCTGTTGAAGCGCCCCTGCTCAACTGTAATAAATTGTTGATCAGTCTCAAATTGGCGTCCCCGTAATGCTTTGTTTAAAATGGGGAACAACCGGAAGTCACATGGTGACAAGTATGGACTATATGCAGGTTCGGGCATCAACTTAATGCTCATCTTCTCCAAATAAGAAACAACAGAACTGTCCATGTGCTAGCTAACATTGGGCCGCACATGAAAAGAAATGGGGAACCCAAGTTGAACAAACTCTTTTCATGTCCAAATGCTGGACTATATTTCCGTGAATTGATGATTTTGAAATTTAAAACCATACTTTCGATATATCTAACTGATACGTGTCTGTCTTCCCGTACTATAACACTTACTGCACTGATCTTTACCGTTGTAAGACTCGTTGAAGGCCTTCCTCCATGTGTGATTAAAGCCGACGACTCACAACCATCCATAAATTATTTATAGCATCTGTAAATTGTTGATTTTCCTAGACATTCGTCTTCATTAAGCCTCTTGCATAAGACGCACAGTCTGTCCGATAGACTTCTTAAGTCCCCAGCAAAATTTACGGGTGCATTTTTGTTCCTTTTCACATGCATTTTTTTTAAATTACAGCGCGAAAACACTTCTTAGGGGCTCACGAAAAAACGTTTATTAAACAGCGCACTACCAACGACGCATATGTGACAAACAGGTGTGGCAGGTTGCGATGGTCACTACAACGACTACTGTAATTTCGAGACTGGTTTTTTCGACAAGCGTTCACGACCACCTGAAGAAGCTGGGATACGTAAGCAAGCTCGATGTGTGGGTTCCTCATGAACTCAAAGAAGCTCAATTGACGGCGCGTATTAACATCTGCGATATGCTCATTAAACGTGAGGAAAACGATCCTTTTTTGAAGCGACTGATAACTGGTGACGAAAAGTGGATTGTGTACAACAATGGGCTGCGCAAACGGTCTTTGTCCCGATGTGCTGCTTCACCTTAAACGACATCCAAAGCATTCATTCATCAGCGGAAGGTTCTGGTCTCAGTGTGGTGGGATTTTAAAGGTGTCGTGTTTTTGGAGCTCTTACCACGGAACCAAACAATCAATTCGAATGTGTACTGTCGGCAATTGGACAGTTTGAATGAATCAATCACCAGAAACGTCCAGAGCTCGTTCATCGTAAAGGTTTTGTGTTCCATCACGACAACGCGAGACCACACACTAGTTTGATCACCCGCCAAAAATTATTGGAGCTTGGGTTGGATGTGTTGCCACACCCAGCATACTCGCCTGACCTTGCGCCGTCAGACTTCCACTTGTTTCGCTCTCTTCAACAGTACTTCTCAAGTACTCTTCAACAATTCAGATGAGGCTGTAAATCAGCACCTTGTACAGTTTTTCGCCACGAAAGACAGGTCCTTCTCTGAACGAGGCATTCTGCAGCTCACTGAAAGATGGCAAAAGGTTAACGAACAAAACGGGCATTATATCATTGATTGATCTTTGTTCTTTCTATCAGCATATGACCGTTGCAAAACATGGGTAAAATATGTCATTACTTTTCCGATAACCCAATATTAAGCCAGTGCCGTTAATGCCCACCAGATGGAGACCTCTCAGTAGCCGAGCTCATCTTACGGATTTATGATGGCAGAAGCTGACAGAAAAAAACACACATAGTGCCGTGGATTGTTGGCCACCGTGGTGTACGGCTAATGCGCTCGGTTGGATATCGAGAGATCCGGGATTCAATTCCCCGGCGGTGACCAAAAAAAAAAAAAAAATTCGGTTACTGTGTTTTGCTAAAACGTGGAAAAAGCGATGTCTTTTTTTATTCACCGACGCCACGTATTCGGAGGATTTTCACATCAGAAATTTCGAACTGGAGCGGGAATCGAACCCGCATCTCCCGATTATCGTTCCAGTATTGTATCCGTTACCGTATCCAGATGACAGAAAATATTGATTGCCCAGCTTTATCCCGTTTCAGGGCGATGAAATAAATGTTCAAGTTTTCTGATGTGATTGATATTACGTAAGTAATAGTAAATACAGTCAATTCAGAGATTTCTGATTGCTGTGTTAATTATTATGACGTATTTTCCACGTATGAGGGTAATATTTCTTCCACATTATAGATTTTCCCCATTTTTTTCACTAGAAAACAAGAAATTGCTTGCCGTTGACAACACCCAGGGGTTCCTCTTACAGACAGGTCAGTTCGCATGAAGACAAGAACGTTTCACTTGATTTTAACTACCCCCTCCCTCGCCATCTTTCAATCACTTAATCACTGTTTAGGAAATTTTTGAATTTATTTTGCATCAAAAAAATCTTAACCACCGCGTCAATTGAAAAGCATTTAAAATATCGATCATGATAGACACAAAACTAACAAACGTTAGATCATATATCCGACGTAAAATGTAACAGCTAAAATTTTGAATTTTTCGCAGTAACTTTAATTTTAAAATTCGTTAAATGTTTTGCTTATTGGATATCTTACTCATATTATTTGGCTAGCTATAGTTTTCAAAAAAGTGTTGTTATTTTCCTTCGATTAATTGATAAATAGTTTATTGATTGACTAGTTTTAGCCTGAGATATGCCAAAAATAGCCCTTTATCCTATTTGCCCGGTTATAACGAAGTTCTCATATATCGAATATTTTGGACTCTCCTTCAAATTAATTAAATACGGGTTCGAGTGTACTACAATTTGAATATGTATTTTTTTTTAAATATAAAGAAATATACTTTCTTTTTCAGTTGCATTGTTTCTTTCTCCTCTTCAGCGTCAACACTGTTTCTGCTGTTTTACAGCATAAAAGTTTTGAGTCTTCAGCATGATTAGGAATCGGGTGCATATATTTTCAAATGAATGCAAGCAAATTTACTTCCTATTTCAGAAAATACTATTTCTCACGAAGCATACGTACCGCAAAGTTCATAAAAGTTCGAACATGATTTATCTAAAGAAAACATGTAAAACTGCGTTTCTTACTTTATTCAGATTCGCGGCGCCAAACACTGCTGCTTCTAGTGTATTTGGAAATCATTTCGGCATGCCGCTATCGGAAACCGATTGTTTCCGTTGGCCCCTAGCGCTCTTGTGATTGGACGCCGGAGGTCAATATTTGATTGACTGATGGGAATTTATGGAGCATGAGCTATGAACTGTATAACTTCGCCGATGAAGCCGAACTGTGGGCAAACAAAAGGACAGATTGTAGAGAACAAACGTTATTTTACACTAGAAGTTTCCACGTTCTTCATTTTTATAGTCATGGAAAGTACACTTGGAGGACTTTCTATTCTTCAACGCATACTTTCAGCAACTTTTGTTAGAAGGTAGAATTAATTAATGTTTCTTTCCGTAATTGTGTACGGTGAAGTCAACTATGTTGCGGGAAGAAGCGTTCTTCCTCGGAACACTCGTAACCTCGTCAGTAGGCGAATACGATTAAAAAGAATTATGAAAAAATATTGAGTTTCCCTCTTTCTGGGTAAAGTATTAAAGGTCTTAATACGTTGCAATAGATATACAATGTATATTCTGTACAGTCACGCAAATCAATATACAGAGAAAAGCCAAAACATTGACCAACTCGTCTTTATGCTAATCGAAGCCGTTGCTGGTATACGACGGTGTGTGTGAAGTACAATAAACATACCAACGTTTATCACAATAAAATGTTTATTTTACATCGACTATAGTTTTGCAGAGAGTTGCTTCCTTTATTCAGGAGCAGTTAGTTCAATTAATGAACAACATACACCAACAAACACAAGACCTTCACACAAGCATTGACCACAGCACAAAGAGAGATTTCTTCCCAATAGCGATCACAGCAGAGAGCGGGAGAAAGACCCAGATGCGTGGTTTCAAGGTACACGTACTTCCTCCCGATGGGTGAATAACAGCTGCGCCAGCCACGCAGTGATGTCGCAATCCATCTGGAGGGGCTGCAAATCTTCTCTGACGATCTGCGTGCTTAAGCGTGCTTGACAAAATCAAATTCCAATGGCCAGAAGACTGGGTCACAGCACTTCCGAAACGGCAAGCATTGTAGGGTGCTAACGGTCATCCGTGGTTAGTACCTTCAAAAAAGCAATCCGCGGAAGGGAAAAACCATGAACAGCCGTCAAGGTGTGGGTCGACCACGGCTCCCCGATGCTAGAGGAGAGAGGAGGCTTTCCCGTGTGGGAGGAGTCAACAGATGGGATACCGTGGTGCAACTCGCCGGTTATTTTAAAGCTGGTGACGAGAGTAATGTGCCACAATACACAGTACATCGAACCCTGCTGAAAACGGAGCTGCGTAGCCGCAAGCGGCTCCGAGTGCCCATGCTAACCTCCGTTCACAGCCGAAAGCGACGTCAACACTGGACCTTGAACGAGAAGTTTACCAATTGCTTCAGCTTTGTATATGAAATCAATGGGTATTCGTGTTCCGTACAAGAAGTCTGCCGAGTTCTCGAGCTCTGGATAAGTCATTTTGGTATTGGAGCTTAGTCCAGTGGGTACCTCAGATGTTTAGACACTATACTGACAAAAGTCACCGGACACCTACAAGAGAAACACAACATAGCATTTATTGACATACATTAGTATGGTGTCGGTCCACCTTTGGCCTTAATGCATGCACTGACCCTTCAAGACATGCTTTCGACAAGGTTTTGGAACACAGCGATACGTATGCGCTTCCATTCAGTACATAATGCTTCCGCTAACTGTTGCTTAGTAGGAGGCCTTGGTTCCAAACTTCTTATGCGGAGCTCTAATTCATCCCATAGGTGCTCTATGAGATTAAGGTCAGCGCTGTGTGCTGTTTTGAAGAAGAAATCACGTGACCAGGACAGCGTTAGTTTCCTAACAGCCTTTTTAGAAACTTAACAGCCGGGTTACCGTGGAAGTTCGGGCGCCAATATAAGGAACAAATTTGCCTGCGCCGGGCATCAAACCTGGGTCACCTCACTCCGGAGTAAGTCGCTCTCCCAACTGAGCTACGCGGACATATGCCCTCACTGCTATCTGCCTTTATCTCATGTGCGTCCTGCGGTGCAGGCACGTGACAACTGACAAGAGTAAAGAAGTGGACTTGCAAATTAACTTACAGAAAACAAAACTGAAGTACAATGCTTTTTCAAGAACTGGAGATTTAGATGTTCATGGGGCCAAACTATATACAGGTAACCGTTGCCTGTATTTACCTTGGACAAAAGATATGGGAGGATTACACTGATGAAGAAATTAATCGGCATATGAAACTTGGTTGGAGAGCTTTTGGAAAAAAAGAGTATAACTTTCAAGAGCAATATGTCATTATGTCTTGAAAGAAAAGTGTTTAATCAATACATCCTTCCAGTTCTTACTTATGGATCAGAGACACAAGCCTTAATTTAAAAAGAAAAACATCTAGAGGCTGCAACTACTTGAAACAAGTATGGAGAAATGTGTGCTTGGTATACCAAGAAAGATAGGAAGAGGAACTCAAGAATGAAAAAACAATAGCGGGAGTTGATGATATCATGATTAAAGTAGAATTCCTGAAATGCCAACGGGCGGGGCATATTGCTAAACGATCTGTCCGCTGTTAGACAATTGAAATACTGTTCTGGATAATAAGGGACTGATAACAAGTCCGTGTATGAAATTCGATAGCATGTCGGAGACTCAGATAATAAAGAGACTCAGAACAAGACCGTGCATGAAATTTGATAGCATGTCGGAGACTCAAAACAAGACCGTGTATGAAATTTGATAGCCTGTCGGAGACGCAGAACAAGACCGCGTATGAAATTTGATAGCATGTCGGAGACTGATAAAATACGAGACTCAGAACAAGACCGCGTATGAAATTTGATAGCATGTCGGAGACTGATATAATACGAGACTCAGAACAAGACCGCGTATGAATGAAATTTGATAGCATGTCGGAGACTGATCATAATACGAGACTCAGAACAAGACCGCGTATGAATGAAATTTGATAGCATGTTGGAGACTCAGATCATAACAGACTCAGAACAAGACCGTGTATGAAATTTGATAGCATGTCGGAGACTCAGAACAAGACCGTGTATGAAATTTGATAGCATGTCGGAGACTTAGAACAAGACCGTGTATGAAATTTGATAGCATGTCGGAGACTTAGAACAAGACCGTGTATGAAATTTGATAGCATGTCGGAGACTCAGAACAAGACCGCGTATGAAATTTGATAGCATGTCGGAGACTCAGAACAAGACCGCGTATGAAATTTGATAGCATGTCGGAGACTCAGAACAAGACCGTGTATGAAATTTGATAGCATGTCGGAGACTCAGAACAAGACCGTGTATGAAATTTGATAGCATGTCGGAGACTCAGAACAAGATCGTGTATGAAATTTGATAGCATGTCGGAGACTCAGAACAAGACCCTGTATGAAATTTGATAGCATGTCGGAGACTCAGAACAAGACCGTGTATGAAATTTGATAGCATGCCGGAGTGATATGGAGCACACTGGCTCAAGACAAAGTTGTGGAAGAAATTTGAGGAGACCTTCATTCAGCAGCGAACTGCTAATGCCGGCTGCTACTGATGATTATATAGAAGTACTCTAAAGAAGGAAATTTGGGTGCCATCCTACAAAAATTTCAAGCACGGTATCTCAACTTCTTTTCCTGGGGAGGGCGTGTGACTTTTCTATTTATCAGTGACTTAATAGGTGCTCCGCACCCAATGATGAATTTCAATGGATGCTTCAGCACCGGAATACACACATACTCGACGCCTATGCGAAAAATTATTCTCTTTATACTCGTATAAGGAGTACATTTGTGCTGTGTTATTTCAAATAAAAGTAACTTTCCCTACTGCTTTTTGGCAATATTCGAAAAATGAAGTCAAGCACATTCCGTGCAATTTTGTGTTTCTGGAGCACAAATGAAACGTCTATAAGGTAGTAGGGATAGAAAAAAAGTCCTCGAGGGAAAAAATCTAAACCTAGCAAATAACCTTTGCATAACATGTGGTTCCCAAGCATCTCTATGTTTCATTTATTTGTAATTCTCCCACTTTAACAGGAGACAGCGAATTTGCATCGCAATTCGAATGATGCTAGATTCCTGAAGGATAAAATAAAAATATCTGAGTCATGAATTCATCTCCGTGTGCATTTCTATTCTCCCGCCGCTTTTCGTCCACAGGAGCGCACAGGGCATCGAATTCTTCGGAAAATAGCATTTCTCCCTCGATCCTAGGGCTGGTATCCATTTCCAGGAAGGGTCCTCCAGGGAGCAACATTACTGACTGGAGAACATCGGAAGCACCAAAGAGCTACGTAACTAAATAAAACTTTTTCGGATGAAAGTTACAATGGTACAGAAAGAACCAAGGAAAAGAATACAAGGCCCAGACAAAAGGAAGGTTCACTGACTGGATGCAGACATTTCGTGTGCGTTTGATAGGGATTTATGTAGATTGTGTTGATACAGTCAAGATTAAAGCTTGTTCGCCGTCCTTGAAAAGTACTTGGGAAAACGCTATCTTTGTATTTTATCACTTTCAAAGAAAATTGATTTTACTTTGAAACGTCTGAAGCGAAAAAAAAGACTTCGAAATTCAGTACTTTTGCGAGCATACGTTCGATTACTACCGATATTAGACTAGAAATCAACATCTGATCGGTGGAATGGATAAACAATAAATATTATTTCGAAGTTCACTCTTGTCGAACGGAATGTTTAGGCAGTCTGGCAAAAGACCTGAATGTAACGAAAAAAAAAAAACGGGATGTGTGCAATGTAGCAGTAATTTACAAGTAACATCTGCTTTATACACTCTTTGCCAAAAAAAAAAAATAATAATAATAATAAAAGACGCACTCAGTGACGTATATTCCATTTTACCTGTCATTTTTAGTTCCTTTTCCTATGTAAATTTGAGTTTATTCTCTTTCGCACTTTCCAAACTTAACGTGATAATCTTCTCTCTCACATGAATGGAGGTTTGGCCACACCCTGAGGTCAGTACGTAAGTGACGTATGCATGTGATAAGAACAAGACGAGATACATAGTAGATGAAAAGATAAAAACAAGACGAGATATATAGTAGCGAAAAGATAAGAAAAAGACGAGATATATAGTAGCTGAGAAGATAAGAACAAGACGAGATATATAGTAGCTAAAAAAATAAGAACAAGACGAGATACATATATAGTAGCTGAAAAGATAAGAACAAGACGAGATTTATCTAGTAGCTGAAAAGATAAGAACAAGACGAGATATATAGTAACTGAAAAGATAAGAACAAGACGAGATATATAGTAGCTGAAAAGATAAGAACAAGACGAGATATATAGTAGCTGAAAAGATAAGAACAAGACGAGATACATATTAGCTGAAAAGATAAGAACAAAGCGAGATATATAGTAGCTGAAAAGATAAGAACAAGACGAGATATATATATAGTAGCTGAAAAGATAAGAACAAGACGAGATATATAGTAGCTGAAAAGATAAGAACAAGACGAGATATATAGTAGCTGAAAAGATAAAAACAAGACGAGATGCATATTAGCTGAAAAGATAAGAACAAGGCGAGATATATATTGGCTGAAAAGATAAGAACAAGACGAGATATATAATAGCAATCTCGTATCAAAAAGGAATATTAACGTTCACCATTGGGGCATTTTGATGGTTAACGTTAATTACTCATTAAGATCCCCTCTCAAGTTACGTAGCTGTGGAAGGGGGATTTTGATGGTGAACGTTAATGCTCCTATACCAGACTGCCTAATTGCCGCTTAAGAATTTTGAAGGCTACGTGTTCTACTTTAGTGACAGTACGTTGTTTCGTAGTCAAGTGCTATTTTGGATATTAACTCAAGTTCCAGTGTTGTGTTTCATAATTAATTGTTATTGTGGATATTAACCCAAGTTTCGTTGATCTCACCTTGATGAAGTGCAAATATCAAGTGCCTATTGACAGCAATAAAAGGATTAGCTGTAAGTAACAACTTCTTAAACTTTGAGTGACTCGTATTTCACTGTAAGTGAAGTTTTTGATCTATGTAATGTTTTAGTAAGTCAGCTACACACAAACGCTACAACTCCGAAAAAATACTCAGATAGCAATGAAACTTCACATGCAAAAACCTGTCGACCGAATACGCAAATGATCAAAAATTCGCACCCGATGAATAAATAGCCGGAGCTACAGCGCACCGGAACTGCGCATCGTGATGGTGCATACAAAGGAGCGAATCTCGATTGCAGGAATAAACCCTTCAGTTTCGCCGGTGAGATATATATATTTACTATACCTTGACTGTAACTATGCCTCACCGGCGAAAAATATGATGACTCCAAATAATCCCGATTGGCTTCAGTGGATTCGAATGTCTCCAAATATTCCCTGATGGAATATATATGATGAATCCAAATATTCAAGGGTATATTTTCAAAATATTTCCTGAATATTTGAGAATTAATAAATATTCAGGGAATATTTGAGAACTAAATATTCTTGGAAATATTTGATGACTCCAAATATTCCCTGACTCCAAATATTCTAGCAAAAAAAATGTACTGGCTTTATTAGTTCGAATGACTTAATATGTGCTGGCTTTATTATTTTGAGTCATAACTAATAAAGCCAGCACATTTATTAGTTATTATAAATGTACTGGCCTTTTAGTTATATACTGGTTTATTAGTTATAAAAATGTACTGGCTTTATTAGTTCTAATGTACTGGCTTATTAGTTATGACTCCAAATATTCCCTGACTCCTAATAATTCTTGGGAATATTTAATGACTCCAAATATTCCCTGACTCCTAATAATTCTTGGGAATATTTAATGACTCCAAATATTCAGGATATATTCTCAAAATATTCCCTGAATATTTATTAGATCTCAAATACTCCCTGAATATTTATTAGTTCTCAAATATTCCCGATTGGCTTCAGTTGATTGGAATAGCGTTTTTTTACCTTGACTGCAACTATACCTCACCGGCGAATTCACGGCGACTACGACCATATAACGGAGTTTGAAAGAGGTCGTGCCATCAGACTACATGAGGCCCGATGGAGTAACCGACGAATCGCTCGATATTTGGGTCATAGCGATGCGGCAATTAGATGATGCTGGCAGGAATGGGTCCTGAACGGCAAATTTCAGTGCCAAGAGGGCAGCGGACGGCCTAGGGCGACGACAGCACGGGAAGATAGAACGACTGTCAGAGCAGCTGTTACAGCACCAGAATTGTCGATATCAACCATCCAACGTGTGATCAATACTGCAGTGACCACACGAACCATTAGTAGAAGGTTACGGGAGCGGAATCTCGACGCCCATTACGCTGCCTACCACTGAGCAGTACTCACCGTCGAGAGCGATTGCAATGGTGCCTGGCCAGATCAACGTCGAATTGTTCCTACTGGGGAAGAATTGTCTTCAGTGATGAGTCCCGTTTTGAACTGAGCCCTGACGACCAGAGCAGACGTGTCTGGAGACGGATCGGATATAGTCAAGATCCCCCCCCCTCCCTCTTACTGTCGCACGCCACACGGCTCGCCAATAGCGAGCTATGATGTGAGGCACCATTCCCCTTGGTAGTCATCCGTGGCACCCTCACAGCACAGCGGTACGTTGACGAAATTCTACGACCCGTTGTGTTGCCGTTATTTTCGCGGCATCCCGGGCTTACTTTACAGGAAGAAAACGCCCGGCAAGACACGGCACGCCTTTCCACGGATTTTCTTCGTGCTTGCGACACACTTCCTTGACCCGCCAGATCTCCAGATCTTTCTCCTGTTGAGTACATTTGGGATGTGATGGAGCGTCGTCCCCGACCTTCCCAGAATGTCGATTAATTAGGTCCCCAGTTGGAGGCCATTTGGCAAGACATCCCTCAGAACACCATTCGCCAACTTTACGAATGAATGCCACGTCGGGTAACAGCTTGTATCCAGGACCAACGCCATATTGACTTGCTCCCTTTGTGTAGCTCCTGCTGTCCCATAATTCAGCCAATTGTTCTGAAATTTTTAAAATTTCGTTTTCTGTACATGTGCATTAAATTAAACGTACTACATTTTGCCTCTATTGGATATTTCTCGCTGAGACGCCTTGACCTTCAAAACAGCCTTGAATCGATGTGGTATAGATTCAACGAGGGTGTGATATCACTTTACAGGTATGTTCAGCAAATAGCATATGATGGCCAGAGTTGGAAACGGGTCCAAAGTTTTGGACCCGGACGCGACCCAGGCGTCACACAATTGGACCTGACACGGATCTGTAACTGACCGGAACAAATCTGCTTCGAACTATAATTCGAGCACGCATATACATATATTGGGCGTTCAAAAGTCTCGCGGCATTTAGTATCTTAGGTTATATAGAAATCAAATAAATATATTATTTATAGAAACGTGCAATTTACTCACTTACAGGAAATATTGAAACTGCCATCCTTCATTTGCAAGACATAACCTAACTGCTTTACACATGTTTTCACACACATCTGCGATATCAGAAATGTCCCTCCGTAGTAATATTAACCCTTTAACGACCATGACCCCAAAGTCTTGTATCACTCTAAATACTGTAACGTCCGAAACTGTCTGTTGGTTCTCTTCTTTGTTTAATAACAGCAATAGTGACCGAGGGTGACTTCTGCTGATCTCTCGCAAGTCGTTCAAATTTGGAAAACAGGTAAGGGTAGGAAATCCGACACACTCAAGGTGTTTCGGGCGGCTATGGCAGTTTGTATGTACATGCGTTTTGGGCGTTATGGTCGTTAAAGGGTTAAGGCTCTTCCACCTAATTTTGATGGAGCTACAACCAAAAGTTTTAAACTAAGCAAATCGTTGTACGTTTAGTTTTAGCTTTTGCTGTTTTGTTGATAACATATCAAGCTTCGCAGTATGTTTCACAGCAACACTAATGTTTACAAGCTTACGATGACTAAAAAGTTTCCAAAGTGTGGATTTTTTTTTCATCACTGCCCCTCGGAAGGAAGGGACACTTTTCCTTCTGAGAACAAGCTTCCGTCATATTGCATGACATATCATTTTTCAGTCTGCGGGTACCAATAACGAGCACAAAATTCCACACTGCGCATTTTTAAAAAATATTTTCTTTCATTTATTTAAAAAAAAAAATTTATTATCGAAAAACTTTTTCTTTGCTTTTTAAAGACAAAATGGAAATAAAACCGGGTCGGAAACACCTTGACCCAACCTGTTTGACCCGATAGAAATTGTCAACCCGTGACCCGTTTCAGTTTCTGATGATGGCGTCCGTCAATTACGAAATGTTGAAAGAGCATCATTGTTACGATGGGTATCCTATTAATATTATTATTATTTTGATTGGAGGTTTAACGACCACCGTGAGCAACTCAATCGTCTATAAGCAGTCGCCCGTCCCTAATTTAGGGCCACTGGTTCCAGGGAAGGGAGAGAGCCAGTGCCGTAAGACAAACACAACATCCATGCCTTACCGGGATTCGAACCCGGACCCCATTCAGACTAATGATCTAAAGCCATCGCTTTGACCACTGCGCTACCGGGGCGGCAAATGGGTATCTTAATCTCATCTCGTAGTATTCAATTGGGTTACGCTCTGGTGACCGTGGTGGACATTTCAGCATTTTGAAATCACTGTCATGCTCCGGGAACCAATGTGTGACAATCCGAGCCTTGTGGAATGGCTGATTATCCACTTGGAACCAGCTCTCTTCATCAGGAATTACCCTGTACCATGCACTGGTGTGCCTGGTTTGCAATTATGTTAAAATAATTTATAGCATCCAGATATTTTTTCAAATGTATTAAGAAATCCAATGCCTGCCATGGAAACAGACGTAGACCACCCACTACTGCACTAGCTTGTACAGTGTTCAACTGGTTTAAGATCTAGGACTGTGGGAGCCATTATAGCCCTTTGAAGTTAGTATCGTGTTCCTCCTGGAACCACAGTGTGACGATCCAAGCCTTCTGGCATGAAGTATTTTCCAACTGGAAGTATTCTTTTACATTAGGAAACACCAGGACTGTTGGTGCCGCTATTGCACTTTAAAGTCACTGTCCTGCTCCTGGAAACACGGTGTGACGATCCAAAACTTGTGGCAGGGCGCATTATCCAACTGGAAGTATCCCTCTACACCAGGTAACATCAGTAACAACACAAAGTTACCTGAGGTCTTATCCACGAAATCAGACCTCAGATTATCACACCGCCACTGCTAAGCTCCTACCCTAGGCACCTGGGATTCATCGATTCGTGCCATCGATGTTGTATTAGCTGAAAAGGTGATTAATCAGACCCCACAAACTTTATCTGATACCCAAGGGTCCAGTTCTGGTGCTCCCATGCCCACTGCAGATGAATTTGTCGATTTCTAGCAGAGACAAGTACTACAGGAAAGGGACGTCTGTTGTTACACAAAATTCGTAACAATGCGCCACAGGATGTGATACGCTAAAATTGTCTTCTCGATACTTCTTCAAAGTGGCCAGGCACAGTTTCCTAATATTTCAAATATCTGACACATCACAAAACAAAATATTTACGTGAGTTCCAAGTCTTTCATCGGGAAACTCGTTAATAAATGCATTTTTTAATTTGGATGATACAGTTGATTTAACTTTAGAAATGTCGAATAACTTAACAACTTGAACAGAAAAAAACAAACTTCTAACAATGACATGAACGAAATGATTTAGGAAGAAACTGGACACGAAACTACGCATTAAGTGAAAAATGAATCAGTCTGCCTTCCTCATCTGAGATGAGGAAGCAGTCTGGTACTGGTATGGTGCTGACATCTCTCGGCTTTTGTGTATTACGAAACTTGAAAACGCGAAACTTGCCATCTGTCGGCTCACAGGTTGCTACAACAAGAAATATTGGGAAATTATGAGTAAAAAATAGGCAATTTATGTAAAAATATTTTTAAATAATGTGAAAATATGTAATATACCTAGTAAAACAGTAAATATGTATAAAACTGATAAAAACGTCAAATATGTAAAAGTATGTAAAATATTTAATTACCTATTAATCTTTTTAATTCAAGGTTTAACGACCACGTTCAATTAAAAAAGTACGATTCTTTTACCTTTTTTTAATTACCTTTTTTTAATTGAAGGTTCAAAAGACCACCGTGAGCAACTGAATGGGCTATAAGCAGTCGCCCATCCGTGATTTAGGGTCACTGGTTCCAGGGAAGGGAGAGAGCCAGTGTCGTAAGACAAACACAACATCGATGCCTTACAGGGATTCGAACCCGGACCCTTCTCAGACGAATTATCAGAGGCCATCGCTTAGACCACTGCGCCACAGGGGCGGCTAATTTTATCCTTAATGATAACATATGGGCATTAACTTTTAACACGAATATCAAAGACAAGATAAAAATCCTCATAGTAATAATAAAAACACAACGCATTTACAGCTAGTCATCTATTAAATTTACGATAGTGAGAAACACTGTTACAATTACATAGTCATTGTAAAAATATTGAGTCTTCCCCATAAATTCTCCGAAAACTTCATTGTTATTTTTAAATTATCATCTACTCTAGATCTTCAGATATTCACCAATTTCAAAAATCCGTTGATCATGTAATTTACAGCACGTAACCATTAATTTTGCAAACAGTTTTATTTTTCCACGCGAAGTTATGTCAAAATATGACATGATCGTTATCACGTTATACTTTCTTCTATCCGTTCCCCGTGCACGATATCTTTACATCTATCAGTCGAGTAGAATAATTTCTGTTCACTCAAGACAGCTGTAATAACGGAAATGATGATGAACCACGTGTTCCTCATCAATGCCGGATGAAAACGTTTTGCATTTCTAATCACATTTCAGAAAGTAGGATTAAGAAAGTACGTTTTGCTCCGAACAGCTGTTACAGTGGTTAAAACTATTAACATATTTTTCTATTCTTCCTTTGTGTTACTTTCTAGCCAGATGGTATAAACGTGTTTTTGTATTTTATGCGATATCTCCATTGTACATAGACTTCAGATAACGCCTTTAACCAAATGAAACTAATTTACTTTAGGATTGCAAAATCTGCTGAAATCAGCAAGAACAAATACGTTCGCTGTCTAAGAAGAGGGAATGCATGGATGGAAAAAGGGAACCTGCGCATCAGGAAACGTAATTTCTCCCTTAGCTTTATCTGAAGTGGCTAGTTTGTAGGAAATGATTGATAGTAATCCTTTCTGAGAGATAACCTGCTATATCTCTAATTTAACCTTCTTTTTGTAGCTGTACAACCACGGCAATGTACATACAAAACGTGAAAGAAGATGTTTGACTAGCTAGTTTCTGCCCAGTGACATGATGTCCGTGTCAAGGAGACTAGACCTTCCGTATCATGCCTTGGGTCATGGAACAGAGAATAAAGGATTAGTGAAAAGTTTATGTTTGGTAACGTCAAGATGAAGGGGAGAAAAATAATTTTATTACATTAGTTACTACGAAACCTCCTGTTGCTATGGTAATATTTCTATTTGGGGAGCGCAGAAAATTTTGAGCAGCGTTTGACTCAGGTATTCAGCCACGTAAAATATTAAAATTATCTGCTTCTTTTCCATTGGCCAATGCAAAGTATATCTATAATTTAACCTATCCTCTAAGATTCTATTCATATGTTACTTCTCCAATGATTTTATTTCTGAACTACACAATACTTCCTCGAATTGACTTGTACGTTTTGGCAACACTGACAGTGGGTCAAAGAATGAATAAAAACTACGTGGGGAGTCTGGAGGCTGATAACCCAGGTACTGGCCCCGTGGTAATAAATAAGGGCGTCTTCCTCCCCCTTTCTACTTCGCTTCCGTGTCACTTTCTTATCGGGCACTCTAGCCCAAATCTCCTAGCTTCCTATTTCTAAGGGTTGTTTAAGACCTGGGGTCAGACACTCCCTTCCTAAAATCCTCTTCATCTCATCTGATCTGATCTGATCTGGAGGTTTATAAGAGTGTAAGGTAGTAGTGACTGTAAGGATCACGATCTGAGAAAACTTAGCTTAGTTAACCTCGTACCACGAAAACACATCAGAAGGATAAAAAAACTCAGTAATTACGCTAAGGCTGGCTACAGGGAAACTTAAAAACTGAAGCTACTCATCATTCAGCTCGTCAAAAAGCTCTTTTACATTTTTCTTATTTCTTCAATTTTTTTTTCTCTCTTGCCAGCAGTGTTGCAGAAAGATTAATAAAAAACATTTTCGCTGATGACACCGTTAGTAGCAAACTTACTTTTACTCTCGGATTACTCATCGGAGATGGAAGTGCTGTACTAGATTACTCAAGGTAGCGTAATCTTTAACAAGAGTGATTTTCACAAGTGGATTACAATAAATCGTTCAGACTTGTTACCTAATTTGTTTCATTCATATGAACACTGGGAGTTTATTTAATTACTTGGTAGATTAAATGCACATATCGTGTGTTCAATATAAAATTTGGTTCAAAACAATGCAACACTATAGCGTCTATGCATTTCCTTGATGCATAAAATTTTCTTTAGATGGCATTAGTGTGGTTTGCAAATCAAAATCTGAAAACAAAACTTTAAAACTGTCCAGGAATTCTTCGGTTTATAGAAAGTTATCAATTATATATTTGAAAAAGGATTTTAAAACAATACTAAATTCGAGGAAGCTGATAAACGTACTCACTAAAACCTAAGGATTTCTCGGAAACTTTCTCGTTTATAAATTACGCCACTAAATGTAATTGCAAAGGAACTGAAATAGCTCACAAGTAATTCAACAGTTCAGTGCGTGTGTGAAACAATTAAAGCTTGTATTAAAAAATAAGAAACGAATACACAAACTTATCCATACGTATTAATATTAGAAGTTCTAAAGCTGTGATACACAGCACCACATGCTGTGCTGTTCGGTTGTGTAAGAGCAAATAAATTAGGCATTCTCTTTTGTATATGATTGTAAAGGATCAAATTTGTAATTCTTTTTTTTTTTTTTTTTTTTTGATTGGAGGTTTAGCGACCATCGTGAGCAACTCAATGGGCTATAAGCAGTCGCCCGTCCCTAATTTAGGGTCGCTGGTTCCAGGGAAGGGAGAGAGCCAGTGCCGTAAGACAAACACAACATCCATACCTGACCGGGATTCGAACCCGGACCCCTTACGGACGAATGATCAGAGGCCAGCGCCTTAGACCACTGCACCACCGGGGCGGCATAATTCGGTTAGAACTGGAAGGAAGTAAAAAGCATCGTTTGAAAATTATTTGGCCTACATTCTTCGGATAACTATTGAATCATCCTCGTATTCGGATAAATGCCTTACCAGGTAGCGTAAGTGTGCATTCGTTACGATGTCTTTGTTTCTATCTGGGTCTCAGAAAGATTTGTACATAACCAAAGCTTCCATTTTTTTTTTTTTCACAGAAGAATACTTTTGTGGGAGAAAGTTCCTCACAATGTATTTAAAAGACAAATTACGCATTAATTTCCAATACGGTACGACATCTAAGTTGCTACAGCATTTTCCTAATGATTCTATTCGACACTGCGAACGTTAAAAATCTGAGTCAAACACGTAAATTTTATTCGAGACTTCGCAGAATTCTTCGTGTTACCTTTTTATAGAATGCAAAATAAGGTCTCCTTGAAATCTGCGACAGTTATCAATTTTTTAGTTCTTCACAGCAAGGTGAAATTTTCCTGGAAGTATTCTTTAATGTATTATTGCAAAAGGGCATTATTAAAATTAAACGAAGTAAATTATGCCTTAAGATAACATTTTGCATTTGTTACGTCAAGCAATTTTTAACGGCTTAATCCATGAGTAGATGACAAAGCTCTTATCTGTGACTCTTATTTGCTGGCGTTACCTTAGCAACATAGAATTTTTCTAATTAAAAGATAATGCCTGTTTGGATATTATCATGATCAAGTACAATCAGCTGATGTACCGCGTTAAAGATTTCAAAAATGTTTTAAATTTTACTTCTTTTCCCTTGAAGTAGTAGAAACAACTCTGTAATACCATCAGAATGGAGCAAAAAGAGTATGTTGTCGAGAGAATCATCAGTCTTCTCAACTAACTAAACACATATACTGACAGCACTTCGAATTTCAAAGCAGTAAGATATGTTATATTTAAAAATTGATTTGCACCTGCTGTAGAAATGATTACTCCGTTTTCTGACATGTTCTTACAATATAACAGAGTTGTCGCCTTACGGTGGGATCGTTCCCACGTTGACTTTTACACTTTTACATAAACACTTTTTAGATGTTTATATTAACTTGAGAAAAAAGAATTCTGGTTGACATTCAGTCGAAAAGAGTCTAACAGAGATTCTATTCCTCCGTAGTTTAGAAAAGCTATCCGATTTCAAAGAATCTTTTAAAGTTATTTTTAAAGAAATCTGTATTCCAATGTTTTCCGTTCGTGACTGACACCCAGCCTGGCTACTTTATTATCACTTATATCTCTATCTATCTATCTATCTATCTATCTATCTATCCTTCCTTCCTTTTGAGTTTATGTTTTGTTTTCTTATGCAAATTTAGTTACTTCTCGTTAAACGTTTTCTCGCTGAATACCATTTTAATTCATCGAATACTATTACAATTTGGAAACATTGCCAGTGCATCAGAGCAACATGAAATAATTACATTGAATGAATTCCGTGGAGATATACACAGTCGAGTCACATTATTGTGACCACCATCTAATGTTGATATCAACAGCGTATAGACAATGAAAGAAGGCGCGTGCCGTGAGCTAGCTTGGGGGATACACACTGGTGTGAAAAAATTAAGAACGAAGAGGAGAAATTAGCATAACAGCGGAACGAGCAGCATGACGTAGGAGAGGGGGAATCTCGGAAGGGTATGAAGCACACGGGCGGTGTACGCTCAGCAATTTGGTGAAAGCTATTGCACGGTGTACATCGGTTTGAACGACGTCGAGTTGCTGCCGCCGTGAGATATGGCCAACAGGCAATTCAGTAGACAACATCTGGATGACTTTACCCGAGGTCGCGTCATTCTGAAGTTGGAAGAAAGTCGAAGTGTGACTAGTGTTGCAGAGGAGTTCGGGATTGCTCACAGCATCGTTTTACGAGCTTGGAGAGCATTTCAAACGACAGGAACAGCTGTCCGAGAGTTTAGCAGTGGTCGTCCACGTGCAACTACGACGGCGGACGACCGGTATATTGTCCTACAGGCGAGAAGAGACAGACGGCAGACAACGGGAGAAATCGCAAGGCACATGCAACAGACAACTGAACATCCGTTATCGCGTTTTACCGTGGCCAGGAGGCTGCACAAAGGTAGTCTATTTGCACGACGACCAGTACGGTGTGTGCCATTAACGCCTGCTCATCGGAGACGGCGGTTTCTGTTGTGCCAGGAACACAAAAACTGGACTCATCAGCAATGGGATCGAGTTCTCTTTGCGGATGAGAGCCGATTTAGTCTGACGAGCGATTATGGACGTATACACATCTGGAGAGAACAGGGAACACGCAATCACACCTCCAACATCATCAAAAGGGACCAGTTTGGAGGTAGCGGAGTTCTTGTTTGGGGTGGTATCATGCTTGCTAGCCGTACTGACCTCCACATCTTCCAAGGAGGTTCTGTCACTGGTGTCCGCTATTGTACCAAAGTTCTCCTGCCTGACGTGCGTCTGTTTAGAGGTGCTGTGGGTCCTGAGTTCCTCTTCATGTACGACAACGCTACCCCTCATCGTAAAGTGGCTGTCGCAGAGCTGTTGGAGAGCGAAGATATTCAACGCATGGATTGGCCCGCAAGGTTCCCGGACCTAAATCCAATCGAACACGTGTGGCGCCTTTTCGGGAGACGCTTAGCAGCACGTCACCAGCCGCCAGCAACGATTCCGCAGCTGCGATTGGCGCTACAAGAGGAATGGGTCGCAATACCTTAACAGCTCCTTGACCACATCGTCCTCAGCATGGACAGACGTTGTAAATCCTGCAACGCAGTAAGGGGTGATCATATCCCCTACTAAAGACTGGATTTTTCTTGGCAGCCGCCTGTGACATGGACTTTTGTCTTCTGTCCAGTTGTGCTCGAAGCTACCTTTTCAATAAAGTTCCTTTGTATCCTTTGGATTCCTTGTTTGGACGATTTTGCTCACTTGTCCCATATTCTTATATCTTGGGGATCTTATGGTATGATTTGAGTCGATGTGGAACACTTCTGCACGACGTTACATTCGAAAAACCGTCTCGTCCTAAATTTTTGCACGCCAGTGTATAAGATGTGCTGTAGGCATTCTGAAAACATATCCCTCGTTGCTGTAATGAATAAAAGAAGCGTTTTTTCAGATTTGCAAAAAGGGATGATTATCGGCTTTCGGGCTAAGGTTGGCAGTATTTTTGAAACAGCACAATTTGTGAACTGTTCGCGTGCTGCTGTGGTTAAAGTGTATGTTGACTGGAGAAATGGGACCATTGCGAATAAGCGACGTGAAAACTACGAAGCACCACGTGCCACTGATGTGAATGGTGAACGTCGGCTTCAAAGGTGCATGAGGGCCGATCGACACGCTACAGTGGAGCAACTCACTGGCCGAATGAAACAGGAGGCTACCGGAAGTGTGTCTAAAACGACATTTCAGCGAGTCTTGCTGCGTATGGGGCTTAAATGCAGACGGTAGGTCAACTGCACCTATGCTAACGAAGGTGCATCGGCAGAAAATGCTTACATTTGCACGGCAGTATCGAAATTGGACCTCCGCTGATTGGCAAAGGATTGCCTTCTCCGATGAGTAACGTTTTCTGCTTCATCGAACAGATGGACGTAGGCGTATAAAGCGAGAAACATCGGAGAACAAACACTCTTTTACCATTGCTGGCAGAACACAAACTGGTGAGCGCAGCGTTATGGTTGGGGAAATGTTTTTCTTTTTTTTTTTTTTTTTTTGATTGGAGGTTTAACGACCACCGTGAGCAACTCAATGGGCTATAAGCAGTCACCCGTCCCTAATTTAGGGTCACTGGCTCCAGGGAAGGGAGAGAGCCAGTGCCGTAAGACAAACACAACATCCATGCCTCACCGGGATTCGAACCCGGACCCCTTAGGACGAATGATCAGAGGCCAACGCCTTAGACCACTGCGCCACTGGGGCGGCAGGGAATGTTTTCGTGGCATTCTCTGGGCCCACTCATACCTGTGGAAGGTACTATGGACTAAATATGTTATGAATCCATCATTGCAGACCATGTACACCCATACATGCTGATTGTCTTCCCTGCGGCGGATGGGATCTTCCAACGCGGTAATGCGACGTGTCACACAGGTAGAAATGTCCGAGAGTGGTTGGAAAAGCACGATAAAGACTTCATAGTACTTCCCTGTACCCCATACTGAAACCCAATTAGCATCTGTGCGACTACCTCGATCGTGTTGTTCGCTGTATGGATCCTCCACCACGCACCCTCCAGCAGCTGTTAAATGCGCTACAGTCAGCATGGCTGCACATACCTATGAACATCTTCCAGCACCTTATTGAGTCACTCCCAGCCCGTCTAGCTGCTGTCCGCGTTGCACACGGCGGTTACTCTGGATATTAGCTGGTGGTCACAATAATGTGACTCGACCGTGTATCATCATCAACATTGTCAACCATTATCAATGCACTGCTGGACGAAGGTCTCCGAAAGTTTCTTGCACAACGGTCTGTCTTGTGCCAGTCTCCTACATGTGCACATGTGAGATGGGTGGATGAAATTCGAAGGTATGCGGGAGTGACCGTGTATATAACAAGCTATATCTCTTTCACATTGACATTATGAAAGAGATATAGCCTGTAAACGTATATAACAGGCTTTATCTCTTTCCCGACGTAGGCGATGCATTCCAGGGAAGGGCTAGTCCGTCCCTTTGAGGAACTGAAGGCCGACGCGTGTCTGAAAGGGTGGGTGGAAAACAGGTTGGCCACTTGTGCTCTACGTAATCGCGCTGGCCTGCTCCCTGAGCTTCGTTGGTCAACTTCCCTTACAAGACCAAATTTTAGTTTGTTATGGTTTTGCACGCCGGCGCCTGTTCTTGGTTTATTTATATATAGCATTCGTTTCACGTTGTGTTTTACTTAAGTTGTACACTCAGTGTTGATTTTTATTTCCGTTTTTTTTTCTTAAATGTTTTAAACAATTAATGCCTGTGACAGAGAGAAAAAATATTTTAAACCACTAAACGTTTCTAGGAAACTACAAAAAATGTAAAGATACACTGAGTTTTTGACATTAGAAAAATATAGTTAGTACAGTCAGCAAAATACTTTAACAGGAAAGATGACACCGAATTTTCGGGTGTAATAAAGACTAGCTGATGACCATTAACCTGTACCGTCCAAATGCGGACTCCACAGGGTTAAAAGAACTCTCTCAATCGGGTGTAATAAGCACGTCTTTTGAATCCGTTCTGACGCGAAAAGTCTATGATTTCCTTGAAAATTTCGAATCTATAGGAAAAACATTTTGCATCGCAAAACAATAGCCAACAAAGAAGGAATTTTTCAAATCGTACTTTTAGAAGTAGAGATATTGACAAAAATGAGATATACATCTATGCCCCCTGGCGTAGAAACCATGCATTATTTCAAGAAGAAAATGTTTCTAAAAGGTTTGTCGACATGAGTAGTATCGGTCTACAAACGACGTTATTTTCAATCGAGAATTTTGAAGCTCATATTTTGCTGCAAATACATCAGAAGCGGAAATTAAGACTTACGCCATCTGGTGGCCAAATCATTTTTTACAAAAGTTAGAAATTATGTGCAAACGATTTCCCATTAGGAGCTGTATCGGGTGCAGAAAGAAGTTTTCATATCGGAGATTTAGAAACAGAGATATAGGGAGAAACGCAATTTACCTTTACGCCCCCTATCGGAAAGTCTATGAATTACTTGAAAATTTTGAAATTATATGAAAAACATGTCATGCGGAAAACACTAACAAAGAAGGAATTTTTCAAATCGGACTTTTAGAAGTAGAGATATTGACAAAAATAAGATATACATCTACGCCCCCTGGCGGAGAAACTGTGGAATATTTTAAGAAGAAAATATTCCGAATATGTAAGTGGCATCACTTCACGAAAGAATTTTTTTAGTCGATATTTTAGAAGCTCAGATTTTATGGCAAATACATCAGAAACAAAAATTAACACTTACGCCCCCTGGTGGCCAAAGTATTATTCGTCAAAAATTCGAAATGATATGCAAAAGATTTCCCATCAGGAGATGTATCTGCTGAAAAAATGTTCAAATCGGAGTTTTAGAAGAAGAGTTATCGGGGATATTGTAATTTACTTTTACGCCCCCTAGCGGAAAATCTATGCGTAATTTGAAAAAGAAACTATATCTAAAATACTCTTCGACATAAATGGAATCGACAAATAAAATATTTTTTTCTATCGGATGATTAGAAGCAAATATGTGGAATAAAACGTAATTTTGAATACTACATAATCAGCATTTACGCCATCTAGCGGCGAAATTATACATTGTAAAAAAAAACGAAATAAATGATCATCATTCGCATATTCCAAGCTTTCGAATGCAAAGAAGAATTTTTCAAATCGGACTAATAGTTGCAGAGATACCGTGGGTACAGACGGACGGAAGGACAAACCGATAACAGAAGCACGATCTTTTTTTACAAAAAACGTGCTAAAAAAGCAAGCATTCATGGAAGAAATTGTTCTTTTAAAACTATTGCATTTATACTATTACATAAATGCTTTACGATTTTAGGACTCAAAATCTTTAACTTTTGTTTTCGAAAAAGACAATTTTCAATATTTTTACGCATTGCAATAGATGACTCACTGTAACATGTTAAATACAGTAATAACGTTGACTGAAAGTGCCTTTCCTAGCTCCTTTAGGGCATAGCTCCCCGTGGCTCTTGACCTCCGAAGGGTACGTCATCAAGCTCGGCTGCGTGTCTCATGGGGTGAAGCGCTATGCTTTCATCTTAAGCCCTGGATGCATTCTACAGACTGAACTACGCCGGCAAAGTCTTATCGCCACAGCTTGAAGTTTTCACATGAGCGCCACTTCTGTGGTTGATGCGTTACATGTATCCTCTCCTTGAGAAGTGCGGATACACGACATCTAAAGTCAGCCGACACGCGTTGCTTGAAGTCTCTCTCTGAAGAAGAAGAAGTTCTGATTAATTCCAGAAAACGTGTGGAAGAAGCATCACAGATTCTTCTCTAACCTCAAGGCCAGGAGATTCATCTTATGGTCGGGCGCTTTCCAACCGTAGGTTGAAGAAGCGTATATGCTCCAGCTTTTTCCGTCCGTCTGTTTCTGTGCACGATAACTCGCGTAAAAATGGTTCGATTTCAATGAAATTTTAGTATGTGGTAGGGGACCATCTGAGGACGTACCCTATTGAAAATGGGGTTAATGGGGTCAAAGGTCACGACATAGGAGTGGGATCCATTCCACTGCCTTTATGCGTTATAACTTGCGTAAAAGTGGTTTGATTTCGATGAAATTTTAGTATGTGGTAGGGGGACCACCTGGGGAGGAACCCTATTGAAAATGGGACAAATGGGGTCAAAGGTCAGGACATAGGATCGGGATCCATTCCATCGCCCTTATCCCATACTATTAAGGTGGGCGTCAAGTAATTTTGCTTCCTATACTTCCAATGGAAAAACTTTTGTACACATTTCCTTCACAATTAGTGTTCCCAAAGATGGAAATTTGAACATCGATTAAAATAACTTCCTATTATAACTTGGAAAACTTAACATTTTTTAAAATATAACCATAATTTAATTAAAAATCAATAACGTTTCCTTTGGTGGTGTTGAAACCAGAAAAAAGATGGCGCTACCTGTACTTTGATGACGTCAGTAGACAAATAAATGTTGGATTGCATAATTATGGTTATGTTTTAGAAACTATTAAGCATTCCAAGTTATAAAATGAAGCTATTTTAATCGATGTTCAAATTTTCACCCTTGGGAACGCATTAATTGTGAAGAAAATTTGTACAGAAGTTCTTCCATTGGAAGTATAGGAAGCAAAATTACTCCACGTCAACCTTAAAGGAGCAATTCTTGTATATATGTAATTTTTTTTTTTTTTTTTTTTTTTTTTTTGGTTGGAGGTTTAACGACCACCGTGAGCAACCCAATGGGCTATAAGCAGTCGCCCGTCCCTAATTTAGGGTCACTGGTTCCAGGGAAGGGAGAGCCAGTGCCGTAAGACAAACACAACATCCATGCCTCACCGGGATTCGAACCCGGACCCTTTCGGACGAATGATCAGAGGCCAACGCCTTAGACCAATGCGCCACCGGGGCGGCAAATTTTATTTTGAAAACGGCTTTAAGGATTTTGATGAAAGTCGTTAACCTACCGTTTTCTGGTACTAGAAATCGATTTAGCTTGATCTCGATTTTGGAAAAATTCGTTTAGTGGGTTAAATAACCACCCCGAGTTACCACGTTTTTAGTGTCGTGGAGTCGTCTTATTAATGTTTCCCATGCTTAGAAATTTTATGACGTCACACTCTCGCAATTCAGATGTTGGCGCGCGGTCACGTCATCTGCCTCATACGTCATGCGTTGTGTGCGTGTTACGAATTCCTTCTATTTTCTTCTAGAACAAAAAGTTAGTTGTGCCAATACCATCTTTATACCTCACCAGGCCTGAAACAAGGTCACATGACTTGTCCGTGACGTCACAATCGCAGGGTTACGTTTTTTCAGTTGACCTACGGATTTGACTCGTTTCGTAGTTCGTTTACGCTTTCCAACCGTAGGTTGAAGAAGCGTATACCTTCCAGCTTTGTCCGGCCGTCCGCACGATAACTCACGTATAAATGGTTCGATTTCAATGAAATTGTAGTATATGGTAGGCGACCACCTGGGGACGAACCCCATTGAAAATGGGTGAAGTGGGGTCAAAAGTTACGACATAGGAGCAGGATGCATTCCATTGCCCTTATGCTACATAACTTGCGTACAAATGGTTCAATTTCGATGAAATTTTAGTATGTGGTAGAGGACAACATGGGGACGAATTCTATTGATAATGGGTTAAGTGGGGTCAAAGGTCAGGACATAGGATCGGGATCCATTCCATCGCCCTTATGCGTTATAACTTATGTAAAAATGCTTCGATTGAGACAAAACTTAAGTTCCGGAAGTATACTTTACCGGTTCTGTTGAATATCATCGAAATGGGGTCAAAGGTCAGGACACAGGAGCGAGATTTGTTCTACAGTTAGTATCCTCATAATTTGAGTAATGATTTACGGTATGTTGGAAAACGTATCATAATCAATGCATTAAATGGTTTTACTAACTTGTTTACGCTTTCCAATGTATATGCTGAAGCTTTATCTGTCCGTCAGTCTGTCTGTGTGCCCGCACGATAACGCCCGTAAAAGTGGTTCGATTTCTATAAAACTTTAGTATGTGGTTGGGGACCACCAGGGGACGAACCCTATTGAAAACGGAACGAAATGGTGTCAAGTTCAGGACATGGGAGCGGGATCCATTCGATCGTCCTTATGTGTAACAACGTACGTAAAAATGATTCGATTGCGACAAAACTTTATCATGTTGTTCCGCAGGTATACTGAACCGGTTCTGTTGAATAACATCGAAATGAGGTCAAAGGTCAGGGCACCGGAGCGAGATATGTTCCACAGCCATTATCCTCATAACTTGACTAAAAATGCTGCTATTGCGACGAAATACGATACGTTGTTCCGTAACGACTTTGAAAGCAGTTCCGCCAAAAATGTTTTTTGTCAGCAATTGCGGGCAGTGCGCATGCGTGAGATTCGTTAGCCATTATTTTTGAACGATAACTTCCGTGAAAATTGCCCGATTTAGATGGGATTTTTAATTATAAAACGGCTTATGTGTGGTAGCTCTTGATAATAGAAATAGGTAACACGGGCACCAATAGATTTAATTTTGATACATGTGAACCTCAGACGTTATACCATAGTTTAGTCCCCTTAAAACCAAGGCATTTTCCTATGATTTCTTGTATGTTGGAAAGCGTATCATAATCAATGCATCGCATGATTTTATTAACTTTTTTTTTTTTTTTTTTTTTTTGGCCGTTGATAGGATTCGAATCTTTTTTCTCTGGAATCAGTCATTCTACACGGTTAAAAATTTTGTGGTTTGTTGCACCAAGAAGTGGTTCTACACCAGCTGCACCACTTTCTGAGAAAAGATACCCCACTGTGTGGTGCGAACAAAACTCAGAAACATGGTGCAACTTTGCACCATAATATGATGGAACCTTTTACTACAACGTAATGCAAAATTGCACCATGTTGTTAAGATTTGTTTGCACCACATGGTGTGGTACGTTTTCTCAGAAAGTGGTGCAGCTGATGTAGCAGTACTTTTTGGTGCAACCTACCACAAAAACTTTAACTGTGTACCAATTGAAATACGCTGGCGAAGGCTCATCGCAGCAACTTGACATGTTTGTCAGCACTGAGGTCAGTACATCCCAAGTATGATCAATGTTATGCATGTAACTGAAATATGGCGAATAAAAACTGCTAATGCTAAGCGTTAATTTGACGTTTTTAAGAATTTGGATGATACTGAATCGTTTGCAATTTTCCCAAATTATAAAAAAAAAAAAAAAAAAAAAGACATCGCTCTTTCCACGTTTTAGCAAAACATGGCATCCGAAAAATTGTAATATGGTCACCGCTTGGGAATTGAATCCCAGATCTCTCGATATCTAGCCGAGCACGTTAGCCTTACACCACGGTGGCCAACCATCCTCGGCGCTATGTGTGTTTTTCTGTCAGCTTCGGACATCATAAATCCGTAAGATGGGCTCAGCTACTGAGACGTCTCCATCTTGTGAGCATTAACGGCACTGGCTATGTATTAATTATAGCAGTTATATCCAAAGGGCGGGATCCAAAGTTAAAATCCTCCAAATACGTGACGTCAGTGAATAAACAATGTCATCGCTCTTTACAAGTTTTAGAAACACACACCAACCGAAAAATTGTTAAATGGTCACCGCCAGGGAATTGAATCCCAGATCTATCGACATCTAGGCGAGCGCGTTAGCCTTACGCCACGGTTGCTGTGTGTTGCTAAAACGTGGGAAGAGCGATGTCTTTGTTTATTCACTGACGCCAGGTTTGGAGGATTTTCCCAAATTATATTGATTTATATTTGAAATCTTAAGAATCAGTTTAATTGTCTATAAAAGAAATAACTGATCACAAAACAAACCAGTTACCAATATTTTTTTTTTTTAAGTAGAAATATTTTTATCGTATTACGAGATGTTATTTTGATCGCAAGAAACTCATCATCTCTTTAATTTCGTTTAAAAGTTAGCAAATAGGTTACAAGTTTGCAAATGGGTTACAAATTTGCAAATGGGTTACAAGTTTGCTAATGGATTAGAAGTTAGCAAACAAAACCCCTCCTCCTGTGATCCTGAATATTCTGATAACGAATTAACTTAGCCTCCAAGTAACAGCTACTTCAAAACACAGCACAGATTCTTACGATGATAGCGATGACATTTATTCGTCAGTTAAATTACAAAGTGTGTATGTGTGTGCAGGTACCATCAAGTGCGTAGCTTCATTGCTGGATTGTCAATGCACTGTTTAATTTAAATGGTTTTCGAAACTCATAAGCTTCACGTCGTTATCGCCAAAGCGCTGGCAATTAGCAATTAAATATGAATAGGAAACGAAATAACCAAGTTCCCTTACTTTTAAATGTGTAAGTATTTTGCGGCAAACAGCGAATTAAAAATTGCTAGACAGCTTTTACGAATTTTTATTCCAACCGATGAATTTAAATTTGCTTGTTTGTTAATGATTTAACATATGCTTATACTCCGCACGTCATAATAATTACCACCCCATCACATCGTGTTCGAAATTTAACCATATTTCCCATCGCCGTCTCTTCTCACTAATCCTTTTGCAACCTGATTATGGATCACCAGTGTTTGCCCAAAGTCATTCGTAGGTAATTACTAAAGGGAACTATGCTTATAACGTTGTTATTGTCCCATTACCGATCGGAACGGAGAGAGAGATGGAAAACTTAATCTGGCAGCCTCCTGGCTATATTTAACCACACGGGAGTAAACATCCATCGCACGGACTTAACGATGGAAGTCCGTTTTCTTACTGAATCAATTATACAAATGTTATTTAGCACTGCGAAGAAAATCTATAAGTCCGCGAGAACATACTTGAATCCTAAGATGTAAGGTGTCCCTCTCGCTACTTTACCCAAGTTTTAAATAATAACATTGCAAAAAATTACAGTAATTGAACGACATTTGGTAAGAACATACCTTCATCCGTGGAAAATAGAGCTATATCATAAGAAATGTTGAAAGTGTCCGCCCTGTGCATCGAAACAGGCTTGAACACGAGACTCCATATTTCGGGAAGTTCATACCAGTTGCTCCGGCGTAATCGCTACCACTGCCTCGCACATACAGTTGTTCTTCAATGCCTCAAGCGTTGCTGGCTTGTTTTGAAACATCACTGACTTGAGATATCCCCAGAGAAAGAAATCAGTTAGGAGATCAACACTGAGAAAAAAAGCTTCTTTGAAACAATAAAATAGTTTTGTGGAGCTGTTTTGTCGATTTATTTTGTTGCTTTAGCCAAACTCCATAGGAAATTGTTTTGTTGGCAACACAAAATTATTTCGTTGGCTATATTTTGTTAATTAAACTAGATGGAGGTGGCATCGATTTTACACCAAAGCGCACGTGATTACTAGCTACTCCATACGGGTACTACCAGACTTCCACTAACCAGAAGAATCTCGTTTTGTGCTTAAGATTTCGTTTTGAATTATGGCCGACTGGGAAGTGAGTGCGTTGTTAGAAGACTGGAAGCTACCAACTTTGGTAGAGACATTCAGAGGCAAGAATTTCTAATATAGCTTAATAATTCTGACGTACTTTTATGCTACTGTTTATTGTGTGTTATTTTGGTTGGATTCAGTGATAATTTGGCTTAACTTTGTAGACTCATAATTACAATGAACACGATAGAGTTCGCATCTTATTAGATACACAGGGGCACGTATTAAATTTATACCCAGATTTCTGATAAAGCAGTAATACATTTCTTATGACGGTTTACGGTTCCTGATCGCAAACAAAAATTTGCACATGAGGTAATGATAGGAGTTCTTATTCATGTATAGAGCTTGATTTCATGTATAGGCTATATATACAGGGTGTTTCAAAATTGGTGGTACAACCAAAGATTGCATGGTGATAAGTACCCTGGAACATACTGGATTGACGGAAAAGTCATGATGTATTTTAGCCATGTTTTGCAAAGGGCACTTATTGATAGAAAGAACAAAGATCAATCAATGATATAATACCAGTTTTGTTCGATAACCTTTCGCCATCTTTCAGTGAGCTGCAGAATGCCTCGTTCATAGAAGGACCTGTCTTTTGTGGCGAAAAACTATACAAGGTGCTGATTTACAGCTTCATCTGAATTCAACGTTATACCACGCAAGGACTGTTGAAGAGAGCGAAACAAGTGGAAGTCTGACGGCGCAAGGTCAGGCGAGTATGCTGAGTGTGGCAACACATAACACCCAAGGTCCAATATTTTTTGGCGGGTGATCAAACTTGTGTGTGGTCTCGCGTTGTCGTGACTGAACGCAACACCTTTACGATGAACGAGCTCTGGACGTTTATGGATGATGGATTCGTTCAAACTGTCCAATTGCCGACAGTACACATTCGAATTGATTGTTTGGTTCGGTGGTAAAAGCTCGAAAAACACGACACCTTTGAAATCCCACCACACTGAGACCAGAACTGATGAATGTCTGCTTTGGATGTCGTTTGAGGCAAAGCAGCACGTCGGGAACAAGACCGTTTGCGCAGCACATTGTTGTACACAATCCACTTTTCGTCACCAGTTATCAGTCACTTCAAAAAGGATCGTTTTCCACACGTTTAATGAGCATATCGCAGATGTTTATACGCGCCGTCAATTGAGCTTCTTTGAGTTCATGAGGAACCCACACATCGAGCTTGCTTACATATCCCAGTTCTTCAGGTGGTCGTGAACGCTTGAATGATAGATGTGCAATGTGTCTGCAATCTCTCGTGTCGTGTAACGTGGGTTTGACTCGATCAATGCCTTGATTTGGTCATCCTTAACCTCCGTTGGCCTCCCGAACCAAAGAGCATCGCTGAGGTCAAAATCACCAGCACGGAATTTTGCGAACCACCGCTGGCACTGAAATTCTTGTAGAGCATTATCACCGTACACTTTACGCAACTTTTCACAAGCTCGACGCGCGTTGTTCTCCTTACGGAAATAAAAGAGTAAAATATGGCGAAAATGCACAGTTTGGTCTTCCATCTTCAACTTAATGACAAATCTCCGCAAGTCAACCAAATCGCTCACTATTTCTTTTAGACTGCAGCTAGAACTGGCGCCTGTCCAATGCCTCTAGTACTTCCAAAACCGCCATCGGGTGCCAAAATACGTCATGATATTTCCGACAACTCGTTAAGAAAAATATTCTGATTTTTTTTTTTGTCTAACCAAAAATGTCAATACTTTTCATCAAAAACCTAAATGCCAATAAGTTTCATCAAAAAAACTAAGGAAAACATATAAAAAGAAATATGATTTAGAAATATTTTACACACGCACCAAAATAGTGTCAATACACCGTTATGTCAAGTATAAATCGTCCGCGAACATTCCAGTAGGTCATATAAACCGACCTTTAAATGCTGAATTCGCAGATACGAATTTACTCGTAAGAACAGGTATAGCAGAGTGGTTAGCACGCCTAGTTCTTAAACTAAAAGTCTCAGTTTCGAATCCGCTAGCTGAGAGATCTTTCGCTAGGTCTGAAAAAATTCTTCGTGACGTAACACCGTTCAAATTCATTTAAACACCAATAGAAAATAAATACGGCGTAAAAAAAAAAAAAAAAGATGGCGGAGACCCAGGGACGAAGGGCACCGACAAAGTGTTGCCATTGAGAAAAAAGTTTAGGGGTAAACTGGCTCAGCTACATAACTCTAAATAAAACCAGAAAAATGACACCGAGTTATCGATTGTAATGAATACGTTTTAATACATGATGAATAGCGCAAGAGAAATTAGTCGCAGTGGTCTAACAGCTGGATTCTGATCATTCGTACGATATGGGTCTGGGTTCGAATAAGGGGTGAGGCGTGCATGATGTGTTCATCCTACGACACGGGCTTTCTCCTTTCCTTGGAACCAGTTGTCCTGAACTAGGGACAGGCGACGGTTTATAGCCTACTGGGTTGCTCAGGGTGGTCGTTAACCCCCCCCCCCCCGACAAATAAAAAGAAATTACTTCTCAAAGCGAATCTGTAAGAGCAACTGAGCCAATGGTTCCCTGTCAAATGAGCACCGGACTTGTTGCTGCTAGGGGTCAAGGAAGAGAGAAATGCTTATCGTTTTTTACGTAAAATATAAAGGAACATTATCCATAGAAGAAAAGTACAGAAGTAGAGGGGGGGGGGTAATTGCGCATACGGGTGAAACACTGCTCGTCACTTGGTAAGTGCCTATGGGGGTGCTAAGCTGCCTTTACAAATCTTTCAGGTGGTTAACTGCCTATAAAGGAGTACTGTGCTGGGAACTTTTCAGCTAAATACATCCCTCTAGGTTAGAATTCTGTGCGGGCCTAATTTGGTAAGCCCGTGCGCATGCGGCCCGCCCAGCCCAGCCCGTGAGCCCGTGATGTGTCATATGGTATTATTTTGTCTTTCTATTGTATTTTATTAAAATGTGAAAATTAGATAATGAAATGAAATATTATTGAAAATATTTAGTTCAATGTGAGCCTAAAAATATTAACTAAACTTTGACAATTATCAAAAAATATAAATTTTAAAAAGAGAGAAAAGAGAACACTAAGCGCGTTCAGAATCCCCCCCTTTCCTGAACTAGTAAGCGGTAGCAGTACAAAAGTCAATCCCTATACAGATTAGAGATAGGAGAAAAAATCGATGTCGTCATACTCTCTCATACACACACATGCACCCTCACGTTACTGCAGACATCCTCCTCCACCCCCACCCCCTCTACACAACACACACACACACACACACACACACACACACACACACACACTCGCTCGGGGTCGAATCTTTTTGCTGTCAACAAGCCCCAAAATGGTTTTACCATCTTAATACCTACAGATCGGTAAAAACACTATGCCTCTCCTTGCTTTTGTGATTAAGCCGTGGGCTATGTCATGGAAGTGGGTAAAGCCAGCGAAACAGTTAAGCCCACCAGGAAATCGAGGAACACGACTTTTTCCTTTCTTTATCATTGCGATAAAAAGATTGGGTCCTCTTGGCCCGGCCCGGCCCGGTCGTAAGTGTCTGGAGAGAATCCCAAGCCCGGCCCGGTCGTAAGTGTCTGGAGAGAATCCCAAGCCCGGCCCGTTGCTATGTTCTCTAAACTAAAAAAGGCCCAACCCGGCCCACGGGCTGGGCCGGGCTCGGGCTTGGAGGGCCAGCCCGGTACGGGCAATGGCTACAGGCAATGTGAAACATTACTAAAGAGAAATTTTGGGGAGCAGGATTGATAGAAAGCTTTCAACTCCTTCCTGTTCATTCTTTTGCGGTAGTAGGAGTGATTTTCCGATGTATGTGTGGGAGAAGTCCTTGTTGGAGGTAATGAGAGGGATTTTGAGTTGGGAAAGACAAGTGAGGCTGTTGACCACGGTAAGAAGATGCTAACCCCCCCCCCCCAAGCTTACAAGAATTCGCAATTAAATAAGGAGAAGAAAGAGTCGAAATTCGGCATCAACAATACCTCGATGCCATCGTGTGAATCCACGAAAAGAAACCAGAATAGTAAATATTGTTTTTTTTTTTTCCATATTAGATGGGATTATTTTTCTTCCGGCGATAATGACCCGATAACTCAGCCATAGTCCAGCAAATTCACCTAATGCGATTTTTTTTTTTTTTGTATTCCAAAATAGTTCAGCTTTCTTTCTCACCCCCAGACGCCCTATTTTCCTTCTTTATTGATTTTTTTTATATTAAGTGTACAAATAAAGCGTTTTAAGACAAATCAACGTAATTTGGGAGAAAACAACACTACCTTTACGTATCAAAATATGCGCCGTCATTATCGAACACCTTCCGCCATCGGTCGGGCAGCTGACGGATTCCAGCTATGAAGAATAATTTCTCATGTGACGCGATGAAGTCGACAACCAATTTATGCACTTCGTCAATTGTCCGGAACCGTAGAGCAAACAAACCAAGCTGCATCAATCAGAACAAATGATAGTCTGAAGGGGCTATGTCGGGACTATACGCCGGGTGCTCTAAAACTTCCCAGCCAAGCTTCAATAACGTTTTCTTGACCGATTGGGCGACATGCAGCCTAGCGTTGTCACGCAGTAATTTCACGGGACGCAATCCTTGCTTGTAAAAGGACGTTTCCGACTGATTTCCTGGTTCAGTCGCAGCAATTGTTGCTTGTGGCGATCAGCAGTAACAGTTTGACCCTGTTCCCGTAGTTCATAACAGAGCACACCCTTCATATCCCACCAGATTCACAGCAGAACTTTCTTGGAGTGAATATTGCGTTTCGGTGTCGAAGTCTTTGCTTCACCGGAGTCTAACCAGTGTTTTTGGCGCTTGGGATTGTCGGACCATATCCACTTTTCATCACCCGTAACTATTTTCAACAAGAAAGACTTTCTGTGTTGTTTATTCAACAGATTCAAACACTTCATGACACGTTCATCCTTGTTCCTCTGGCTCATGTTATGTGGCACACATTTTCCTTCCTTCTGAATTTTTCCCAATGCGCGTAAACGATTGGAAATGGTTTGTTGAGTTACCCCCAGTCGCTCAGCTAGTTCCTTTTGCGTTTGAGACGAATCTTCATCCAGCAATGCTTGCAGTTCCTCATGTGCAACCTTCTGCGAAGCGCCGCTACGTTCTCGATCGCTAACATCAAAATCACCTGCTTTAAAACGTCTAAACCAGTAGTTCCCAACCTTTTTTTGGCCATGCCCCACCTAAGCATCTCAAAAATCGTGATGCCCCCCCCCCCCTGTGACATATAATTCTTATTATTCAAAAAATGAACTATCCTCTACATATAATGACATATACGTATAATTCCGTGACATATAATTCGTATTATTCAAAAATGAACTCCTATTCACGTGGAGGATAGGAGTTACATATAATTCTTATTATTCAAAAATGAACTCCTATTCACGTGGAGGATAGGAGTTACATATAATTCTTATAATTCAAAAATGAACTCCTATTCACGTGGAGAATAGGACTTACATATAATTCATATTATTCAAAATTGAACTCCTATTCACGTGAAGGATAGGAGTTAGATATAATTCTTATTATTAAAAAAATTATATGTAACTCCTATTTTCCACGTATAATGACATATACGTATAATTCTTATTATTCAAAAAATGAACTCCTATTCACATTTTGAAGATGACAATCCGATTTTTGGCGTAAATGTGACAAGGATAGTAAGTCAGATAATATCCGAAAACTTGAAAATTTCATCGTCCTGGAGCGGGACTCGAACACGCGTCTCCCAGAAAACGGCCGGGTATGCTTCTTCTAAAATTTCATCTTCAAAATTTGTATTATATGGCGTAATCCCGTATTTCTTTCATGATTTATCTGCTTCTCCGGGCAAACACGGGATAAGATTCTTAACCTCCAGATTCGCTAAACATGAATGCCGGTTGCTTCGACTAGCGAATCCTGTGATGGTTATATTCAAAATTGATCGGAAACTTGAGACTTGATCGTTCTGGGTGGTGTAGTGGTTAGCATACCAGGGCGTTTTCAGGGAGACGCGGGTTCGAGTTCCGCTCCAGGACGATGAAATTTTAGTTTTCGGATATTATCTGACTTACCATCCTTTTCACATTTACGCCAAAAATCGGATTGTCATCTTCAAAATTTGTATTATATGGCGTAATCCCGTATTTCTTTCATGATCCTATTCACATGTTCTTTGGAAGCTTGTTAATGGCCTAAAAGGCCATTAACAAACCTAAAAGGCCATTAACAAGCTTCCAAAGCACAGTGGACTTTGAAATGGAGTTTGAATGAGGGTTTTTCTCTTAGTGGAGCGGCAGTGAGCATGCGCTAGGAGATTGCAAACGGGGAGATATTTTAGTGGTTTCGGTGGATTCTTCTTGCTCTGGTTTTCAGAAAACCAAAATCACAGGTTTGCCTGTGAATTTTTTAAATTTCTTCTGGCGATCTTAGAAGTAAGTAAAAAAAAGTATTTACTGTGCTCATTCTCGAATTGCCCCCTTAAAAATCAAATTGCCCCCTGTAGGACGTGCGCCCTACGTTGGCAACCACTGGTCTAAACCAAAACACACACGTGCTTTTCGGTACAATATTCTCCCCCAGAACAGAACAGATCGATTCACATGCTTTTGCAGCACTTTTTCCTTGATGAAATTCGTAACGAATGCAGTGTCGAATGAATACAGCGCCGCTTGCGATCTTTCACCTACCAATGTGCAAGTACGTTTGACTGTTGGACAAACTTCTGTGTGACATTTTATACTCTGGACCAACTACGGTCACATGACAATAACGCGGGGGAATGTCGGATATGTAAATTAGCGGTATACGTCACACAAAAAGCGCTTTAGAACTTATTTGCACACCTAATATTAACAGAAGGAACTAAAATACAAACATAGAGTCCCCCCCCCCTAGGTGAGTCTTGAGCCCTCCCGGCTCTAAGACGTAGATCATCAGGCCCTGACCATGTGTGCTTCTTACACGGGCTTTGCAAGATTCTTCCTACTCAGTATCAGTTTTTGTTTCGTAAAGCCCACCTTGTCCGCTAGGGGCGGAAGACTATGATTAAATTGGCACTACCAAATATTCAACAGAAACATTCTTTCTGCATCGGATTCATAGTAATAGGGGAAATCATACATTAATATGTATATTTTTACCACCAAGATGATGCATTGTATTTCTAACAGACTAGGAGACCTATAGGTAAATCTTCCATAGAGGCCCATAGCAATAATTTAGCTCCGAAGATTTTAATAGAACACGACACCTGTGGACAGACGCGGAACTAAAGCACCAAAACCGTAACCCTGATAGTCTACTTTCTTTTAGTTTTTTTCCCAAGAGTTTACAACTCTTTCCGCGGTGGTACTTCGGGTGTGCTACTTATATAGCAACTAGTATCACGTGACAGACGCCATCGTATTTTCATGTCCGAGAACTGGGGCGCTGTTCAAAAAGAGAGAGTTGAACCTCTATATATCTTCTCCTCTCTCGTATTTATTGTAAGGGGCATACATTTCTCTTTGAGGCCTCACTCCCGCCAGTAATGGATCGTTCGAGTAAAACAAATTATATATTTTTTCAATTCCTCTAAGAAGCATTTTGCGTGTATTTTAAACGTAATTTTCCCCCTGATTGCGGAAACCACAATTAATATTTTTAAGAATTTTTCCCACTTCTTTTTTAGAAATCTACAAAATGTACCCCGCGTTTCCCAGAGTTTTGAAGTAATTTTTCTGGCCGCCGCGGAGGCGCAGTGGTCTAAGCGATGGCTAACATAAATTTTACCATAGCAAAAGAGGGTTTGGTAGTAAAAACGGCAAAGCAATTATTTTTCTCCCTTTCATCTCCACGTTACCAACCATAAACTTGTCACTAATCCTTTATTCTCTGTTCCATGACCCAAGGGATGATGCGGAAGGTCTAGTCTCCTTGACACGGACATCATGTCACTGGGTAGGAACTAACTAGTCAAACATTTCCTTTCACGTGTCGTATGTTTGTCGCCGTGGTTGTACAGCTACGAAAGGAAGGTTAAATTAGAGATATAGTAGGTAATCTCTCAGAAAGGATTAGTGCCAACCATCCCCTACAAACTAACCACTTCAGGTAAAGCAAAGGGAGAGCTGCCCCGGTGGCGCAGTTATCTAAGTGATGGCCTTTGGTCATTCGTCCGAAAGGGTCCGGGTTCGATTCCCGGTGAGGCATGGATGTTGTGTTTGTTTTACGGCACTGGCTCTCTCCCTTCCCTGGAGTCGGTGACCCCAAATTAGGGACGGGCATCTGCTTATAGCCAACTGAGTTGATCACGGTGGTCGATAAACCTCGAATTAAAAAACTACTGTATATCACATATCGATATATTAGCCGCACCGGTGGCGCAGTGGTCTAAGCGATAGCTTCTGATCATTCGTCCGAATGAGTCCGCGTTCGAATCCCGGTGAGGCATGGCTGTTGTGTTAGTCTTACAGCACTGGCTCTTTCCCTTCCCTGGAACCAATGATTCTAAATTAGAGACGGGCGACTGCTTATATCCCATTGAGTTACTCACGGTGGTCGTTAAACCTCCAATCCAAAAAAAAAAAAAAAATCTATTTCGAATGTAAGAAGGTAAACTTTAAGTGAGATTCGTAATTCATTTGACTTTTGCTCTCGCATTAGAGGGCGGTGAGTGAATCGATCCTCTGTTGTAATTCCAAGAGTTTGCTGCATTGCTTCCACCTCAGCGTTTAACCCTTGAAGGGGCCCGATGTACGAGTATCTAAACCAAATGGATCCCAGAATTTTTTTGCGCTTCACAAACAGAAATGTTTACATAGTGGCAAGGTTTTATGAAAGTTACGGCAAAGAATCCTGTCATCGTATCTGAACCGTGCCGACCATAAACTTGTCACGGGCTATAAGCTCCCCCTTCTAGACTTTATAATCCGCTGCATTACCCAAGGCATGATAGGGAAGAGCTAGTCTTCCTACCGCGGACATCATGCCACTGGGTAGAAGCAAATTACCCAAGACATCTTCTCTTTCCCGTTCGTCGCCATTGTTATAGCCGGTAACATGCCAGAAATGATTTTAACGTCAATCATCCCTCCTGAATGACCACTTTCAATAAGCTAAGGCGAAGGCAACGCTTTCTGATGCGCAGGTTCACTCGTCCAAGCCGCATTCGAGCCACTTCTTAGACAGCGAACATATTCGTTCGAGCTATTTTCAGCGTATTCTAACCCAGAGATAATTCGTCCCAGATGGTTAATGGGGCTGGGGATCTTAAAACCCTTTAAGTGGCTGGAACGAATTAATTAGGGGTTAACAAAATGGGCTGAACTTAACTCCAACGAATATATTCGCTGTCTAAGAAGTGGAAGGAACGCTACTGGAACGAATTCATTCAGGGTATGTGTGTGGGGGGGGGAATAAATGCGGTAAGTGACGCATTGAAATCTCTCTTCGAGACATGATTGAAATAGATGTGATTTAATATCTTAGTAATAACTATCAAACATAAATAAAAAAAACAAATACAGCGACGACGCTCAAACACAACCTTTCATTGTGAAGACGACAGCAGCTCTGAATACTTTAGCCGTTATGACACGCGTATTTGAAAGTGCGTGTCACGAGAACAATTCGTGATAGGTTCTATCTATATCTCACTTCGCCGCCCCGGTGGCGCAGTGGTCTAAGGCGCTGGCCTCTGATCATTCGTCCGTAAGGGGTCCGGGTTCGAATCCCGGTCTGGCATGGATGTTGTGTTTGTCTTACGGCACTGGCTCTCTCCCTTCCCTGGAACCAGTGACCCTAAATTAGGGACGGGCGACTGCTTATAGCCCATCGAGTTGCTCACGGTGGTCGTTAAACCTCCAATCAAAAAAAATATCTCACTTGACTTGAGTTACATTATAAAAGAGCGAATGAATGAGTTACGTCCTTAAATGGAAATAAAAAAAAAAAAAAATAATAAGGATTGCCGCCCCGGTGGCGCAGTGGTCTAAGGCGCTGGCCTCTGATGATTCGGCCGAACGGGGTCCGGGTTGGAATCCCGGTTAGGTATGGATGTTGTCTTTGTCTTACAGCACTGGCTCTTTCCCTTCCCTGGAACCAGTGACCCTAAATTAGGGACGGGCGACTGCTTATAGCCCACTGAGTTGCTCACGGTGGTCGTTAAACCTCCAATAAAAAAAAAAAAAAAATAAGGATTGATTTCTAACAGCTGCTAGCACGACTTATCTTCAAGATTAGAGCATCGGGAAAAGTTCCTTTCATCCTTAGATTTGTTATGCAGACTAGTCCTTCAGGCGTAAGATTGACAGCAATCGCTTCTGAAAAATTAACTGATACAGGACTATGGCAGTGGAAACGAATTTGAGTAAGGAGATAGAAGACATCTGAGTAACTTTTGTAACGAAGTTGCATGATATTCGTTTCAAGGAGACTTGCCCTTCCCTGTCATGTTTTAGGTCATGAAACACGGATTATAGGACTAGAAGGGGAAGTTTATTACCTATGACATGTTTGTTTTCGCGGCTGTTGAGATGAGAGGGGGTAAAGATAAACTATTCTCCCGCAGCTTTCGTAAAACACCGTCGCTATGTGAACATTTCTGCTTGGAGGGAGCAAACGCTTTGGGCACCGTTTAGTTCAAGCACAGTACATGGGTCACTTAAAGGGTTAATTCAGACTATAGGGCTGAATAGGCTCAAAAGGAACTACAGTAAAACCACCATACGCCGCCCCGGTGGTGCAGTGGTCTAAGCGATGGCCTCTGATCATTCGTCCAAAAGGGGTCCGGGTTTGAATCCCGATGAGGCATGGATGTTTTGTCTGTCTTACGGCACTGGCTCTCTCCCTTCCCTGGAACCAGTGACCCTATATTAGGGACGGCGACTGCTTATAGCCCATTGAGTTGCTCACGGTGGTCGTTAAACCTCCAATAAAAAAAAAAAAAATAAAAAAATAAACCACCATAAAGGGTAGTGGAAAGTTATGGCGGGACAAAAATTTCTGAGACATCCGACATATATATTTGTTATCTCTTCCTATGGCAAGCATTTCAATACAGAACTGTTCGTAACTTCTCGTAGGATAACTATTCCCATGGCGAACATTTTGTAACATTTTCAATCAAATGAAATCCTTTCCGAGACACATTCTGGATGATATAAAGTTTTCACTTCATCCAGTTTCAAAGTCTGCTTATTTCAATACTTTTTTAATCTCGCAGAAAGAACCTGAACATAAGCAGCCAAGGCAGATTAAAAGAAATCTTCATTTCATCGTGAAAAGCTCGCATACATGGACGCGGAACGGAAGAGAAAATGGAAGTCTTCATCGCGCTGGAATAACTTACTGTTGCGAGTCATTGAATTCTAAATACTTCGTCCCTAGTAGTGACGTACATCCGCACATCAATCCGACGTCTAGATATCAAAAAAGTATTTCTGCTTTTTTTTTTTTTTTCTTTCCAGAAATAATGAATACATCTTTTGCAACATACCGAGCTTTGTCCAACTCCTCAAATCCGACTGTGATTTCCTAAGGAGAAACTTTCTTTCCTTCCAATGAGTCGTAGTACAAGTACCTAGTTCCTTAAAAAGAGGAAAAGTATCTCTTGGGAATAACATTGCAGACTGTGTCTCGTCGGAACTGCTATAGTGCAGCGTAACTAAATAAAAACCCCCCTTTTTTTTTTTTTTTTTTTTTTTTTTTTCGTTCTAGTGTGAGTTACGGAGGCGAAGAGGCAGTAGAAGAAAGAACGGGAAATACCAGACAAAAGAAAGGAACTGCTATTGGAGGAAGATACTCGGATGTATTCGATAGGAATTTATGTAGATTCTGTTGATATGGCCAAGATTAAAACTTGTCCTCGTGTTTCTAAGGGAAACGGGAAAACAGTGCCTTTGTTCATTTTCTTCGGCGCAAAGACTCTTTTAATGTATAAGCGTCAAACGTAAAAAAAATCCACTTCAGAGATGTTAGTGGAGATCACTGAGGTGTGTGGCAAAGAGGTTTCAATTTCCAATTTAGTGATTCTATGAGCAACGATACGAGTGTTTGCACTCTTTCATGAGTGAAATTAAACGGAAAACTGAATTCTTCACCAGGATTTTATTGAAAATATTGAATTGCCTCCAGGTATTTGGATTAAATTCACGGGAAAGATAATTTATATCGTTCTGTCGTAGCGGCACAAAACACAGCTTGACTTCTCAGTGGCGCAGTAGTGTAAGCAATACTAACTACACTGCTGGCCACCCGAAATGCAACACCAAGAAGGACACGAGATAGCAAAGCCAGATTTACTGGACACATAGCAACAGATACAAAGATGAAACGATTGAGCTTACAGGCCCGTGCGACTTGCGGAACACGCAGACATCAATAGTTCGTGGTGTGGCCCCCATGGCTGGCAATAACGGCCGCTACACGCCGCGGCATCGAACGAAAGAGGCTTTCGATGTGGGCTTGGGGTTTGTCGGTCAAGGCTGCTTCCACACGTTGCCACAGTTCATCAGGCGTAGCCGCGGGTAGAGCTTGCCGGGCCACTCGGTTGCCGATGAGCGACCAGACGTGTTCGATGGGCGACATATCGAGAGAACAGGCGGGCCACTGCAGCAGTGACACCTAGTGGGCCGTTAAGAAATGTTGCCCGATGTGTGCCACGTGCGGGCGCGCATTGTCCTGTTCAAACGTGGCCGCTGGCAGGTCCTGCAGGTAAGGGAGGACTACAGGCTCCAAAATGTCGGATATGTAGCGGTGGCTGTTGAGTGTACCGGCGATGCGTACCAGAGAGGTGCGGGTGTCATATCCAATTGCGCCCCAAACTATAACGTCAGGCGATGGACCGGTATGGCGATGCACAATGTCATACAGTCTCTCGCCGCGGTGCCGCCACACGCGGATCCAACCATCGTGGTGTTGCAGGCAGAAGCGCAATTCGTCGGAGAAGACAATGTCGTGCCATTCCGTAGCCCGGGTGCGGCGTTCAACGGCCCACTACCGACGCACTCGCCGGTGGTGTAACGTCAATGGTATTCGGAGCAATGAACGCCGTGCGACAAGTCGCAGCTCCTGCAGACGACGTCGAACGGTACGTGCTGACACAGGTTGTTGCGCAACACACCCCACTTCCTGCGCTAACGTTCGTGATGTGGCGGTGCGAGCCGTCAGTGCCTACCGCACAACATGCCGGTCCTCTCGTTCGGTGTTGTGCCGCAGCTGCATCAATTTCTCACGTCGGTCCCTCCTGCACCCACCGAATCCATACTCGCCTCATTGTGGCTGGATGTCATCCCACACGGGTGCCGATGTCTCGGTACGATAAACCGCTGTCGCGATAAGCCACTATTCGTCCTCTGTCGAACTGCGAAACGTGCTGGAATGACTGCCGTATTCTGCGACGTGGCATCAGGAAGCTTCTCGCGCACATGTCCAGTAGCACAACACACTTCCACTACTTACACCCCAGCTTCTGTGCACTCTTCTTATAGTGCTTCACGGTGGCGTGCCGGGCGCACATGATTTGCATATGCCCTGCAATGCTAATGGTTTGCATGTCCTCTCGGAATTTCAAGCCAATCGGATGCTTCCTTCTTGGAGTTGCATTTTGGGTAGCTAGCAGTGTATTCTGACCATTCGCTCGAGATGGGACAGTGTTCGAGCTCCAGGAGAGAATGTACTGTGTTTGTCTTACGGCAATGGCTCTTTCCCCTTGCTGGAACCAGTGACCCCAAATATGGGATGGGGAACCGCTAATTGCTCATACAGCTGCCTACATTGGTAATTAAACCCCTATAATTACCAAAGAAGAAAAAGAGCCGCCAACTGGGAATCTACATAGCCTGTTCAAGAAAGACTTGCGCGGTTGTTGTTTTTTTTAAATAGTATAGCTACATATTGGAACCAAAACACCATCACAGCATACACCCGACTCCCGTCCTTGTGAATGAGCATTTCCGAATTGTTTCAGAAATAAGATGAACCTGGGGTGTCGCCATTACTGATCCGATGGTAGGCACTGCAGCAGTGATTATCCGCGAGAATTGTCGGCTCACACCAAAACAAATGGCAGAACATTTGCAGATTTCAGGTGGAAGTTCGCACATTATACTCACAAGGAACACCCCCTAAAAAACAAGAACAATGTAAGATAGTGTATGTTACTAGTAACAGAATCGTAGCGGAATGTTAAAAGTTTTTTTAGAGACAGTCACAGATGTTCTATATGTGTGCACCCTTAGTCGCACGACACACATCGAGTCGGTAATCCATTTCCGCCCAAACGCGAGGTAAGATATCTGAATCAAGTGCAGTGATAGTGGCTGTGATACGCTGTTTCAGCTCCGCTAGATCAACAGGAAGGGGAGGGGCGAATACCTTGTCCTTTACGTACCCCCACAGGAAAAAAGTCACAAGGTGTTAAGTCAGGACTTCTGGGTGGCCATTGGGTCAGTGGCATGTTGTAGTCCGCGGCTCGTCCAATTCATCGGTGAGGAAGATGTTCATCGAGATGATCTCGCACGTCGCCTAACCAGTGCGGTGGTGCACCATCCAATTGGAGAATAAAGTTGTCGCTGTCGTCCTGCAACTGTGGCATCAAGCAAAGACTTAACATATCGTTTAATTTTTAATGCAGCTTTTGCGGTATTTCTCACCAAGACGAGCCGCGGTCTACAACATGCCACTGACCCCAATGGCCACCCAGAAGTCCTGACTTCACACCTTGTGACTTTTTCCTGTGGGGGTACTTAAAGGAAAAGGTATTCGCCCCTTCCTGTTGATTTAGCGGAGCTGAAACAGCGTATCACAGCCACTATCACTGCACTTGATTTAGATATCTTACCTCGCGTTTGGGCGGAAATGGATTACCGGCTCGATGTGTGTCGTGTGATTAAGGGTGCACACATAGAACATCTGTGACTGTCTCTAAAAAAAACTTGAAACATTCCCCTACAATTCTGTTACAGATAACATAAAATATCTTACATTGTTCTTGTTTTATAGTGCGTTGAAACTGCATACTTCTTTATGCAAAACAGAGGTAACTCGTGCTAAAAAGTCAGAATATAAATTACATAACCGTCTTCACACGATATACAAAAAACATTTATGATGAGATAAAAACTTTAATGATAGTTAACAAATTAAAAGCGTGAGACCTTTCGGTTCCTGCCATCAGGTACCAATCCTCACACGCAATAAAGCATACAGTGGAAGAGGCAGCTTATAAATAGGTACACGAGTGAACAAATGACGCACAGTCGGCCGTCATGAGATGTATTGCGCATGTCCAGTCATTATTACGTCTTTATGAATCACCCTGTATTTTTAATTTTCTTCACTCCATGCAACCGTTTCTCTATTTTTTACCCCAGTCTTTCCAATATCCCGGAAGTACATAATATCCGATGTAACTACACTTGATGTCCCGTCAAACGCCAGCGTATTCCCGTTCGTAACCCTCATTTGTAACCCCCGTCACTTTTTTGTTTGTTCGGGGGTTGATGCCAACTATGAGCAACTTAGATGACTGTAAGCAGGCGCGTGTCCCTAAATTAGGGCCGCTTATTCCAGGGAAGAGAGAAATCCACAACCGTAAAACAAGCGAACCACCCATGCCACCACCGGGACTCTAACCCGTGCCCTTCTTGGACTTAATGTCATATCCCAGTGCTTAGACCACTCACCGCACCACTGAGGAGGAGTCCAATTACTTTCTGTGAACTCAAGTAGACAAGTATTTCTTGTAGAGTTTCCACATAAGGAAAGTTTAAACGCTGCTGTCTTCACCCCAGGAGCTATTCGCCACCGGCTAGAAGAGGAAGTGAGGGAGAGCGGGTCTAAAGGCCCTTGTTGTAAAGTGGGTTCACTGGTGGAAACGCTTACGAGTGCCAGACAGAGAAGGGCTAAATAAAATCGTGACAGAATTTTAGGTGATACCAGAGCACTGTGTGTACTTCGAGTGGAGAGCAACAGATGGCGTTATTTTCAACAGGGGATCTAATAGGGACCGCCGGCTTAACATGCCCCCCGATACACGTCGAGTCTTTAGCAGTTGGAGCGGGCACGCTGGAATCCAACTGTCGACCACCTTACATCAAATCCTGAGAGCAACGAGTTTATTCGATAACAAGTCGCAGTCATAAATACCGGTACTAACAAAATCGCAAGAGCAACTTCAAAGTCCTAACAGCAAAATTGCGTATCAGCACACATTGTAAGCACTGACAAGTACAAAAAGCCTAATCAGTCAGGCATTTTCTTTGCGTGATCTATGTAGGGTGTCCCACAAAGGACTCCTTAATTTTAAAATGAAATAACTCTGAAACGGAGATCGATAGAAGAATGAAACAAATAGTATGTTTATTTGGAAAGCCGTAAAAATCTGATACAGAAGTTTCAAAATTACTTACAAATGTTGCCGAAAGGTGGCGCTGTACGCAGTAGTCGCAGTGCGGAGTCCCATAAATAATGCTGTGAAGCACAGAGCGATCAGTCTTCGGAAAAGTTTCGCTGTCGAAACGTGAAAGGAGGTTAACGAACTGAAGGCAGTGGATGAAGTCATGTATTCCGTGGAGCAGCGTGTATTTCTGGTACTTGAGTATCAGGCACTTCGTGGTTCATGCAAGATGGGGCGCGATCACACCGTACCCCAGCGGTTTTTGCCTTTCTTGAGGAATACTTCGGGAATAGAGTCATTGCTTTGAACTATTCCACATTTACTGGAACAGGCATGGATTGGCCTCCATACTCACCCGATCTTACCCCCTGCGACTACTTTTTGTGGGGCACATTGAAGGACAGTGTTTTCCGGAATAATCCTGCAACACTGGACGAGCTTGAACAGTTGATCGGTGAGGCATGTGCGTCCATTTCCGTTGACACACTACAGAGGGTGACTGAAAATTTCATTCTTCGTTTGCGCCATTTCTGTGCTGCGAAAGGTGGACATTTTGAATCGACTGTCATGTGATTGCAGCGACTGCTTGCAAAGGACAGTTAATAGACTCGATGAAGGATGATTCGTGTTAAAAATGTTGAAAGTTAAAATATCGACTGAACACGATAAAACACATATGCAGCACAGATGCACTACGTGTACTAAAACTTTACGGATGAAAACACATACCGCATGAGATCTTTCAAGGATCACAACGTCCCCATCCTCAGATGTTACATTCACAAGTAAGACCAATATCATCATCATTGTCAACCATTATTAATCCACTGCTGGATGAAGGTCTCCCCAAGTTTCCTCCACAACGGTCTGCTTTGTGCCAGTCTCCTCCATGTCACTCCTGCATACTTTCGAATTTCATCCACCCATCTTCCATGTGGTCCTTCTTCTGGGTCTTTTCCTGTCCCTTGGAATCCAATCTAAAATTTCGGCTGTCCATCGAAGGTCTGTCCTTCTGGCAGTATGTCCAGCCCATTGCCATTTCAGGGATTTAACTCTCATCATGATGTCTTCCACTCTTGTCATTTTTCTGATCCACGAGTTCCTCTTCTTATCTCTCCTGGTTACACCAAGCATGCACCTCTCCATGCTACTTTGAGTTGTCTGCAGCCTTTGTATGTCTCTTTTAGTTAAGGTCCACGTCTCTGCACCATACGTAAGCACTGGAAGGATGCCTTGATCAAACACTTTTCTTTAAAGACATAATGGCATATTGCTCTTGAAAATTATGCTGTTTCTTCCAAAAACTCTCCAGGCAAGTTTTGCACGCCGATTAATTTCTTCATCAATGTGACCCTCACTTGATATCTACTGTCAAAGATAAACTTACGTGCCTATTATCTCCAGCTTTTCTCCATCAATCAATAAATCTTCATTTCTTGTAAAAGCATTGAACATCACTTTTGTCTTCTGAAAGTTCATTTTTAATCCCACTTCTTTACTCTTGTCACCAAGTTCCTGGATCATACTCTGCAGCTCTGATGGGGTAGTTGCAAAAATGACTACGTCATCAGCAAAACAAAGGTGAGTTAGATAATCTCCATTAATCTTTATCCCCTTTGTTTTCTCAGCTCAACGACTGAAAGACACCCTCCAATGTGGCATTAAAGAGCTTCGGAGATATGGTGTCACCTTGTCTCACTCCCTTTCCTACTTTTATTTGTGCTGTATTTTCAAACAGCCGAATCCTTTGCACTTGCATTTTCATAGATGTTATTAATAATATTAATGTATGCATCTTCAATACCGCAGGATTTCAGAGCCATTGTAACTGCTGATGGTTTCACGAATCAAAGGCTTTTTCATATTCGATAAAGCCATCCATAAGTTCATATTCCCTCGCTCTTTCAATTAGTTCTCTCAGTACGTGGATATGATCTATTGTGCTGTAGACACTCCTGAATCCAGCTTGTTCTCTCTGTTGAGCCATGTCCAGTGTTGCCTTCAAGCGGTGTGAAAGAACTTTAGTGAAGATTTTACAAACCACTGATAGGAGGCTGATAGGTCTGTAGTTCCCGAGATTCTCAATGTCACCTTTTTTATGTAGTACGATCATTGTAGCGTTGTTCCAATCCTCAGGAATCTTCCCTTCATTAAGGCATCGAGTGAAAATTTGGGCGAGTACTGTTTCGATTTCTCCACTTGCTTCTTGTATGATGTCTACAGTAATTCCATCTTCTCCTGGAGCTTTTCCCCGCTTCATGTTTTTGATTGCATGTGCAACTTCTGCTGGGAGGACTGGAAGAACTATGGTACCTTTCATGATGTTTGGAGTACATGTATCATCCCTTTCATATAATTTGGAGTAGAAATCTTTCACTCTTGTCAAACTTTCGCCTCTATTTCTTGTTACAGAATCATCTTCTTTTCTCAGTGCCGTAATCTGTTTTCTTCAATTACTGAGATGTCCCTTTGCTATCTTTAGGCTTTGGTTGTTTTCAATTGCTTTCCTCACTAGTTCAGAGTTGAATTTCCTCACTAGTTCAGAGTTGAATTTCCTCACTAGTTCAGAGTTGAATTTCCTCACTAGTTCAGAGTTGAATTTCCTTACGTCTTCAGTGATACCTTTTCGTACTGTCTTGCATAGCTCTATATATTCCACTTTGGAAGTCACATCTTCTTTAGTTGTCCTCATCTCTCTTCTTTTTTGCATCAACATTTTGGTTTTTCCTGTGAATTTGTTCACATGCAACTTGTTCTTAGACCCAGCTAATTTTGTTGCTGTTTCCATAAGAGCTTTGGTTACTTTTCTGTTAACTTCAGAAATATCCACTTCTTCCGATGTTAGGCCTTCTAAAGCAGAGAGTCTGTTCTTCAGTTCCAACTTGAAGGTATTATGGTGTTTTTTAAGGTTGGTTATGTCAATAGATTTTGTTTGTCTTATGAGCTTGCCACGTTCGAGCTTAGTGTTGAGGTGCATCTTTCATCTCACCAATCTATGGTCACTGCCTGTGTTGAACTTGTTTAGCACACTGCAGTCTTCTATGACGAATTTTTTGTTACACATAATAAAATCAATTTCACTTGTCGTTCCATTTGGATGTCTCCATGTCCATTTCCTGTGTGGCTTTTTCTCGAAAAAGGAGTTCTAGATAGAAAAACCCTTCTGCCTCTGCAAACTCAACGAGAGTATTTCCACTCTGGTTTCTGTTGCCGTGACCGAATTTACCTACTGAAGTTTCATTCTGTTGCCGTTGCCCTATTTTTGCATTGAAATCTCCCATAATTATCTTCAAATGCTGCTTACCTTTATCATTTAGATGACGAATTTCCTCATAAAATTCTTCAATTTCTTCTTCAGGATGACTTGTGGTTGGTGCATTAGTTTGAATTATCTGAGCCTGGTATCTTCTCGAGAGTTGGATAACGAGTCGTGCAACTCTGTCAGAGGAACTTTCAATTTCTACAACTTTATCCTTCAGTTTCTTGTTTATTATAAATCCAACACCACTAGTTCTGCCAGTATCTGTCCCACGATAGTAGAAGAGATGTCCACTTTTCAGTTCAATGAGATCTTCTCCTTTTGTCCTTACCCCACTTAGCCCGATGATGTCCCACTTGATCCTTTGTAGTTCCTCTTCCAATTCAAGAAGCCTTAAATCATAAGATAGGGAGCGTCCATTATACGTAGCCAAGGTCAGCATCAGATGGCAGCCTAGTCCGTTCCTCCGGGGATTCTTAGCACTCTCTGCCTTCATGTCACACTGGCCGCTGCCTTGGCCAGGTACATTCCAGCTGCCGGAGACTGAGGGGCAAGATTTAAGTTGTGGAGTCATTTTGGAGGGGTTTGGCCATAACTCACCACGCTGGCCAAGCGGGTTGGTGAGTGTGGGATAGCATCTCCTCTAATCCCGATGGTATAGTTATACCGCTATTGTCGGTCGTCAGAGTCCCTTTAGTGGGAACAGGATGCACCACGAGAAGGCGGGGTTGACATTTGTCAAGGAGAGGCTGTGATGTTACGCATCACCTGACCTTACATCCCAAGACCAAGATATATATACATATATACACAACATGGAGGAGACTGGCACAAGACAGACCGTTGTGGAGGAAAGTTGGGGAGACCTTCGTCCAGCAGTGGATTGATAATGGTTGACGATGATGATGATACACAACACCATCGTCACAAACCAGCAATAACGCAACGCCATCTGTGATTTACATAGTGCATTTAAAATAAATCATGAAAATGTTTAAATAAAATAGTTCATGGTTCCGATATAACTTTAGGGACATAGTCATTAGAGCAACGAGATGCATATGATGTAATATATAGGCTCTCCATAAATAATAATAGTGAGAGCTTACCTGGAAAGTTTATAATGGATACCTCATTCCATCTTTGAGTATAGGAACCGTTTGCAACCAGACGAGACAAGGCGGTTGTCAACTTGCCATTACGAACATCATATTTATGCTCCCATGACTCTGGTACTCAAGTTCCTTTTTGTAGAACCAATATATACAGTATCCTTAGTGTCTGGAAATCAGGCTTGCAGAGAAATGATGTATACGCCGTGTCTAGTATGTGGAGGCACCTTGTCCCGATCCTTCTTAATTAATGCATAAATATTTCTAGTCTTAACAGCGAAATACTAGACACGGCGTATTCACCATTCCTCTACAAGCCGGAGTTCCAGACACTATGTATTCTGTATGTATTGGTTCTACAAAAAGTAACTTGAGTACCAGAGTCAGAGAGGATAAATATGATGTTCGTAATTTCACGTTAACAACCGCCTTGTCTCGTCTGGTTGCAACCGGTTCCTGTACTCCAAGATGGAATGAGGTATCCATTATAAACTTTCCAGGTAAGCTCTCACTATTATTATTTATGGAGAGCCTATATATTACATCATATGGATCTCGTTGCTGTAATGAATACGTCCCTAAAGTTATATCGGAATCATGAACTATTTTATTTAAACATTTTCATGATTTATTTTAAATGCACTATGTAAATCATAGATGGCGTTGCGTTAATGCTGGTTTGTGACGATGGTGTTGTGTATATTTGTATATATATATATCTTGGTCTTACTCGTGAATGTAACATCTGAGGACGGGGACGTTGTGATCCTCGAAAGATCTTATGTGGTATGTGTTTTCATCAGTAAAGTTTTAGTACATGTAGTGCATCTGTGCTACATATGTGTTTTATCGTGTTCAGTCGATATTTTAACTTTCAACAGTTAATAGACTATTTCTCGGACTCCGTACTGCTACTACGGCGTACAGCGCCACCTGTCGGCAACATTTGTAAGTAATTTTTAAACTTCTGTCGCAGATTTTTACGGCTTTCAAAATAGACATGCCACTTGTTTCATTCTTCTGCTATCGATCTCCGTCTCAGAGTTATTTCATTTTAAAATCAGGGAGTCCTTTGTGGGACACCCGTTATTTAGACCAGCAGACTTGACTTGACTGACTGCCAGTTGACTCTAAGGTCTATACGCAGCGTACTGGAAGCGAAAGTGAAGGAGGGCGACACTCTGATAGGAAAATGGGTGAACTAGTAAAAATGGTAAAAAAAGCACGATACTACAGGACATGAGAAAATGAAAAAAAAATGAGAAATGAACGACATGAGAAAATGAAAAAATTCTATAAATGACTATATGCTCATCTTTGAAAAGGTGGACAATGAACCCTTTTGGATTTATGAATACTGGAATTTAAATAACACTTTTTAATCGACAATTTGTCATTTCAGAAAGGAAGAAAACATCTTCTTTCAAGCATATACACCAACTGGCCAATTTATTGGTGACAGTGTTCCGTTTTATGCAAATACGCTCATAATCATTAGTTATCATAATAGCTACATAATCAAGAGAATGGGAGTTGGTTCAGGGGACATTGTAGGTTCAGAGGACATTTTTCGCTAGGAAAGGAACACATCTTATTTTTAACGGTGGTCCGATACACCGCGACCGCCAGCTCAATGTTCTCTCCAAAGCACAGCGGGTCGTTCTTTAGTGGTTGCAGCGATCAGGCTGGAATCAAACCTTCGACAAACGGAACGTCAGTCGGTTGGTCTGACCACTGGGATATCGCGACACCTTGTTTTTTCTTATTACTAATTGCACCCAATTAAATAGGTAGAAGAAATATTTCGTGCTAAAAGAATATCGTTTGTTGGAGTTAGTTGTCGAAGCACGATACTACAGGATACACATGCCTTAGTTGAATACTTTAAAATTTAATGATTAAAATATATACAATGCTAAAAACACACAAGATCTTTCACACGGGCGCCCCCGTGCGTCACCAGGTGAACAAAACTGGCGGAACAAAGAGTCTACTTGCTTTATACTTATATATAGGATGGATTCATGATGTGCATTTCGAATGCAGCGATCCTGGTGGACAGGGTAACAATCGGTATAGCTCAAGATAAGGTGTAGTACCTACCTAACTATAAAACATGGCATAAGGTTGTTGAGAAACTCATAATGCAAAATATAAAAAATATAAAATGGGACTCGGGAAGGGTTTAATGTGAAAAACGACGGATTATTTACCATAGTGAAACGTGGGTGGCGGGAGGGTTATGTGAAGTGGAAGAGGGATTGTTTATATACGATAAATTATTCAATAATAGTTTCCAAGGGGGTGAACAAATACAGGAGTTTCTTCATTACAACATCGGTTTATATTGTAGTGTATATATAAACTTTCTGCAAACAGAGTCATAGATTTTGTTTTAGTTTTTAATAGTAGATAGGTGTCAGTCCATGATGGGTGGTATGTCCTAGTTTTGACCAGGCGTGATAACGAGGTAGCAGATGAATTCATTCTGACGTTTTACTGGTGCTCTGACACTCGAGTTCTTATGTTACGGAGTGTGGAACCTATATACCATTGATCATTATCCGTGGCTGGTATCGCTCTTTCTTGGCACGGATATTGATCAATGGTATATAGGTTCCACACTCCGTAACATAAGAACTCGAGTGTCAGAGCACCAGTAAAACGTCAGAATGAATTCATCTGCTACCTCGTTATCACGCCTGGTCAAAACTAGGACATACCACCCATCATGGACTGACACCTATCTACTATTAAAAACTAAAACAAAATCTATGACTCTGTTTGCAGAAAGTTTATATATACACTACAATATAAACCGATGTTGTAATGAAGAAACTCCTGTATTTGTTCACCCCTTGGAAACTATTATTGAATAATTTATCGTATATAAACAATCCCTCTTCCACTTCACATAACCCTCCCGCCACCAACGTTTCACTATGGTAAATAATCCGTCGTTTTTCACATTAAACCCTTCCCGAGTCCCATTTTATATTTTTTATATTTTGCATTATGAGTTTCTCAACAACCTTATGCCATGTTTTATAGTTAGGTAGGTACTACACCTTATCTTGAACTATACCGATTGTTACCCTGTCCACCAGGATCGCTGCATTCGAAATGCACATCATGAATCCATCCTATATATACATATAAAGCAAGTAGACTCTTTGTTCCGCCAGTTTTCTTCACCTGATGGGCGCCCGTGTGTTTTTAGCCTTATATACATTTTAATCATTAAATTTTAAAGTATTTCAACTAAGGCATGTGTATCCTGTAGTATCGTGCTGCGACAGCTAACTCCTACAAACGATACCCAATTAAATAGCAAATCTACCTCAGGACTTTTATTACTGCAATTTTTACCGAATTTCCGACACCGTTTACGAGAAAAAAAAAACCTTAAAAGGAGATATTCCTACAATCGAAAATCACTATGTGGTAAAAAACAAAGAGAAGCAGCCAATTATTTTCAAACGTTAACCATTTGGAGAATTAACAAACAATTCAAATAAGTAGATATTGTAATATTTTTCTGCATTTTGAAAGTTAATTATCGGAAATACGTTTGTCTTGAGTTTTGTTTCTTTGCGTGTTTTACCACAGCCGTCTGAGAGTTTTTGATATCAAAGCGCAAATAAATTTTTCCTTTGTCTTATCAAGAAAAAAAGTGAAAGGTATTAATGATGTCTGAAACGGCGAGAACAAAGAAACAAAACAATAAAAGAAAAACCTGAAGGAAATGACTACTTTGTTCTGAAATAAACCGTCTGGTTTGCGAACTCCCATCTGATGTATAATGAAAAAAATTCAGGAAAGACTAGGAAAAAAGTACATTCGTTTCTTCTCATGCTAGTTAAATCCTTTCGATTAAAAACCGCAGAGGAACATTTGATGTATAATGCGCTTACTCTGACTATCTGCAGTGTAAAGAAAAAGAAAATTGGAAATGAAGATTCTAAAAATTACCATGTGAGCCTTCAACCATTATTTCTTTATGGATCTTGAATCTCTGGGGCTTAAAAGGCTACACAGTCTCATACATCAGTCTCTTTCTTTTCCTTGATTTGAAAGCTTTGTCTTTTTCTTTACTTCTCGTCATAATGGCGCCTATTATAAACGGGGGCAGAACGACATGAGAAAATGAAAAAATTCTATAAATGACTGTATGTTCAGCTTGGAAAAGGTGGGCAATGACCCCTTTTGATTTATGAATAGTGGAATTCAAATAACACTTTTTAATCGACAATTTGTCATTTTAGAAAGGAAGAAGCCATCTTCTTTCAGGCATATATATACACCAACTGGCCAATTTATTGGTGACAGTGTTCCGTTTTATGCAAATACGCTTATAATCATTAGTTATCATAATATCATAATAGCTACATAATCACATAATCAAGAGAATGGGAGTAGGTTCTTTTTTTTTTTTTTTTTTTTGATTGGAGGTTTAACGACCACCGTGAGCAACTCAATGGGCTATAAGCAGTCGCCCGTCCCTAATTTAAGGTCACTGGTTGCAGGGAAGGGAGAGAGCCAGTGCCGTAAGACAAATACAACATCCATGCCTCACCGGGATTCGAACCCAGACCCCGTGCGGACGAATGATCAGAGGCCATCGCTTAGACCACTGCACCACCGGCGCGGCGGGAGTAGGTTCAGAGGACGTTAAGGAAAGCTTAGTCCTGGTGCCAAAACAGACAATACTTATTTGGAATTTGTGAATCCGTTTACTGGTGCAAATATGACATAAATGGTAAGTAAGATAATATCCGAAAACTTGAAAATTTTGTCGTCCAGGAGCGGGAATCGAATCCGCGTTTACTGGATAGCGCCCTAGTATGCTAACCAATGCACCATCCAGAACGACCGTGTTGCAAGTTTCCGATTAATTTTAATATAACCATCACAGGATTCGCTAGTTGAAACCAAGGTTAGTAGACAACAAGGTTATGCTGATCCTATACTTCCGGTGATTGCTTTATGACGTCACTGTCCAAATTGGCATCGTAAGACCACCTAAATCGCCACGTTTCTTTGTATCTGCATCATAGCAGCATGTCGGAATTATTATTCGTAAACCAGCTGGAATAATCTTCATAAATTCCACCAGTTTTTTTTTTGCATAATGTTTTCAATTTTTAATTTAAAAAAAATAGGGGAATGTTGCGAAGATGCTTTTCCTATTCCTCATAAAGAAAGTATTTACCGTATGACAATAATATGTTTTGCTGTGCATTTTACCATCTAAATTTATATAAAAACAGCAAAAATTCCCCTTGTAACTAAACTGACATTTAAAAGTATAACCGTTTTCCCGCCATTTATGTAACAAAACTCTGCGGAACGCATTTTTGAAATTTCCGTTACTAAAATATTCACATGATTGTGAATTTCTTCTGCATTTAATTTAAATCTGCTTTTGGATAAGCTTTTGTTCTCTGTTTGAGCTATAAAAATTGTTGAAAAGACATCTTCCTCCATAGCTACAGTTCGGATCTACGATTCACATGTTATGACGGTGATGTCACTCAGTGACGTCACGATTATACGTTCGAGAAGGCGATTATACGTCTGGATCTACGATTCACATGTTAGGACGGTGATGTCACTCAGTGACGTCACGATTATACGCCTGAGAAGAAGGCGATTATACGTCTGGATCTACGATTCACGTGTTAGGACGGTGATGTCACTAAGTGATGTCACGATTATACGCCTGAGAAGAAGGCGATTATACGTCTGGATCTACGATTCACATGTTAGGACGGTGATGTCACTCAATGACGTCACGATTATTCGTCTGAGGAGAAGGCGGGATGAGCAAACCATACTGTCTATTGACTTTGAGTTGAAGCAACCGGCATTCAAATTACTCGGAAACTTGAAACTTAGTTGTTCAGGGTGGTGTAATGGTTAGCATACTCGGGCGCTATCCAAGAGACGCTGGTTCGATTACCGCTCCACGACGACGAAATTTTCAAGTTTTCGGATGTTATCTCACTTAACATTCATGTCATATTTACAGCAGTAAACAGATTCCCAAATTTGTATTGCACAAAGGTGTAATCCCGCAATTCATCCATTTATAGACAATACTTGTTTACGTCTTGGTAATATCAGTGTGTGCAGACTGATGTATGCTGATGGACACAATCCTGTTGGCGAAAAGCAAAAGTGGGTTGCAGAGTACGATGTCCCGTATGTACGAAGTTTGTTTGAATTTCAAACCGAGTGTAGATAAGGAAAAAGCCTAAGTTATGTTTTTTGAGCGAGGGATTGTAAGTACTGAATGCAAATCAGTCTAAATGGTACAGAGATAGATCAGGTGAACAGATTTGTATCTAATTTATTTGTAAAAAACAAATTAGATGGTGAAATTAGTAGGCGAATGAATTCGTCCTTGGAAAGCCATAGGCGTTTTAAGGCAGATTTCACAGGAATAGCGGGTTCTCAAAAACGTTCTGTATGGCTATGTATGAAAGCCCAATTGTTCCTAATTTGATGTATGGCAGTAAAACCTGGGTATTACGGGTGGGTTTGGGTACGACATATTCTGATCATGTTAGGAACAAAGATTTGTTGCATATGTATAATGTGAAACAATATGGTGTTAGTAAGGTGGTGACAAATATTCGTAAGAGGTTTGATCACGTTGAAAGAATGAATGGTGGGTTGTATAAATTCTCTTCGTAAGCACCTCAAGTGGAAGGAAAAAAAAAGTAGAGAAAGGCCAAGGAAATAGTGGGAGGACAAGATTCAGGAATGCCTTTATGAGAAAAAGATAATGAGTTGAAGCACAAAAGGTCTTGTGTAAGACGTTTGACAGATGTCAGTGAAGCCCGAGCTGTGTGCAGAGATCGCTGTAAATGGAGACATATACAATTGGAAAACTGAATTTCCCGAAGAAATAATTCCTCATAAATACATGGTAGGCATTGTAATGCTATTACTGGCATATTTTCACTGTATTCCATGTAACCACTTCCTACAGAAAGCTTGAAAATTTTCATCGTCCTGGAGCGATAATCTAACCCACACCTTCCAATTTCCGGTCGGCATGCAAGTCATTACATTACCCAGGACAATGAAATTCCAAGCAACTGAATGTAGATATCGGCGAAACTTCAGATTTGCGCTAGTCGAAGGTAAGCAAATGTGAAGGTTCTCAGATATCTATGTTCAGTTGATAGGAATTTCCTTGTCTTGGGTAGTGTAATGGCTATTGAGCAAATCTGAAGGTTCTCAGGTATCTACGTTCAGTTGCTTGGAATTTCCTTTTCCTGGGTAGTGTAATGACTATTGTGCAAATCTGGAGGCTCTCAGATGTCTACGTTCAGTTGCTTGGAATTTCCTTGTCCTGGGTAGTGTAATGACAATTGCGCAAATCTGAAGGCTCTCAGATAACTATGTTCAGTTGCTTGGAATTTCCTTGTCCTGGGTAGTGTAATGATTATTGCGCAAATCTGAAGGTTCTCAGATGTCTACTTTCAGTTGGTTGAAATTTCCTTGTCCTGGGTAGTGTAAGACTATTGCGCAAATATGAAGGTTCTCAGATATCTACGTTCAGTTCCTTGGAATTTCCTTGTCCTGGGTAGTGTAATGACTATTGCGAAAATCTGAAGATTCTAATATATCTACGTTTAGTTGCGTGGAATGTCCTTGTCCTGGGTAGTGTAATGACTATTGAGGAAATCTGAAGGTTCTCAGATATCTACTTTCAGTTGCTTGGAATTTCCTTGTCCTGGGTAGTGTAATGCTTATTACGCAAATCTGAAGGCTCTCAGATATCTACATTCAGTTGCTTAGAATTTTCATGTCCTAGGTGGTGTAATGATTATTGCGAAAATATGGAGGTTCCCAGATATGTACGGTCAGTTGCTTGGAATTTCCTTGTCCTGGGTAGTGTAAAGACTATTGCGCAAATCTGAAGATTCTAATATGTCTATGTTTAGTTACGTGGAACGCCCTTGTCCTGGGTAGTGTAATAACTATTGCGCAAATCTAAAGGTTTTCAGATATCTACGTTCAGTTGCCTGGAATTTCCTTTTCCTGGGTGGCGTAATGACTATTGTGTAAATCTCAAGGTTCTCAGATATCTACGTTCAGTTGCTTGGAATTTCCTTCTCCTGGGTAGTGTAATGTCTATAGCGCAAATCTGAAGGTTCTGAGATATCTACGTTCAGTTGCTTGGAGCTTCCTTGTCTTGGGTAGTGTAATGACTATTACGCAAATCTGAAGGTTCTCAGATAACTTCGTTCAGTTAGTTGGAATTTCCTTGTCCTGGGTAGTGTAATTACTATTGCGCAAATCTGAAGGCTCTCAGATATCTACGTTCAGTTGCTTGGAATTTCCTTGTCCTCGGTAGTGTAATGACTATAGCGCAAATCTTAAGGTTCTCAGATATCTACACTGTTAAAACGTTTGTGGTAGATTGCACCAAAATGTTGTACTACAGCATCTACACCACTTTCTGAAAAAAGGTACACGCCTATTTGGTGCAAACAAAACCGAATAGCATGTTGTAACTTACAAATCACGATATGGTACAAGGCTGCATCACATTATGATGCAAGATCTCATCATATTATTAGTTTTACTTGCACCACACACCGATATATCTTTCCTCAGAAAATGGTGCGGCTGGTGTAACACCACTTTTCGGTGCAACCTATCACAAAATATTTGACAGTGTACGTTCAGTTACTTGGAATTTCCTTGTCCTGGGTAGTGTAATGACTAGCATGCTCGACCGGAAATCAGGATGTGCGGATTCGATTCCCGCTCCAAGACGAAAATTTTCACGTTTTCTAAAGGAAGTGGTAACATGGAATACAGTGAAAATATGCCAAGAATAGTAAACGAAGACGTTTGATATATCAACAGTAGGTAAAATTTGGTTCCATCAGTTTTAAACTTTAATGTGGCAGATGAGCTAAGCTCAATCTCATAGAACAACTTAGTGATATATATGTATGTAAAACGTGTCGCAATTCAAAGGAATTTGAGCGTGAAAGTAGTGTGAGTATCAGAACTTATGCGCTTGCCCTAGTGTGTATGCAGAACATTATGGTACTCATGACAACGAACGGATACTTCGCCATTGATTTGTTGTACTTAAACGATTGAACTTACAGGCCCGTGCGACTTGCGGAACACGCAGACATCAAACGTTCGTGTGGCCCCCCATGGCTGGCAATAACGGCCGCTACACGCCACGGCATGGAAGGAAAGAGGCTTTGGATGTGGGCTTGGGTTATGTCGGTCCAGGCTGCTTTTACACGTTGCCACAGTTCATGAGGCGTAGCCGCGGGTGGTGCTTGCCGGGCCACTCGGTTGCCGATCAGCAACCAGACGTGTTCGATGGACGACATATCAGGAGAACAGGCGGGCCACGGCAGCAGTGACACCTGGTGGGCCGTGAAGAATTGTTGCACGATGCGTGCCACGTGCTGGCGCGCACTGTCCTGTTGAAACGTGACCACTGGCAGATCCTGAAGGTAAGGAAAGACTACAGGCTCCAAAACGTCGGAGATGTAGCAGTGGCTGTTGAGTGTACCAGCGATACGTACCAGAGGGGTGCGGGTGTCATATCCAATTTCGCCCCAAACCATAACGCCAGGCGACGGACCGGTATGGCGATGCATAATGCAGGCGTCATACAGTCTCTCGACGTGGCGCGGCCTCACGCGGATCCGACCATCGTGGTGTTGCAGGCAGAAGCGGGATTCGTCGGAGAAGACAATGTCGTGCCATTCCGTAGTCCAGGTGCAGCGTTCAACGGCCCACTGCCGCCGCACTCGCCGGTGGTGTAACATCAATGGTAATCGGAGCAATGGGCGCCGTGCGACAAATCCCCGCTCCTGGAGACGACGTCGAATGGTACGTGCTGTCACAGGTTGTTGCGCAACACACCCTAATTCCTGCGCTGACGTTCGTGATGTGGCGGTGCGAGCCGTCAATGCCCGCTGCACAACATGCCGGACCTCACGTTCGGTGGTGTGCCGCAGCTGCGGCAATCGGTCACGCCGGTCCGTTCGTTCCTCCTGCACCCACCGAATCCCTACTCGTCTCACTGTGGTTGGATGTCGTCCCACACGGGCGCCGATGTCTCGGTACGATAAACCGCTGTCGCGATAAGCCACTATTCGGGATCTGTCAAACTCCGAAACGTGCTGGAATGACTGCCGTATTCTGCGACGAGGCATCAGGAATCTTCCCACACACAGGTCCGGCAGCACAACATACTTCCACTACTTACCTTCTGTGCACCCTTCTTATAGTGCTTCTCGGTGGCGTGCCGGGCGCACATGATTTGCATATGCCCTGCAATGCTAATCGTTTGCATGTCCTCTAGCGGGTGACTCATGCTGCAAATTTCAGGCAATCGGATGCTTCCTTCTTAGTGTTATATTTTGGGTGGCCTGCAGTGTATATATGCGTATAAGCCAGTGTGTGTGTGTGTGTGTGTGTGTGTGTGTGTGTGTGTGTGTGTTAAACAACGTAAATACCTGTGTATATGCATATGCTAAATGTCTGCACGGGCTTTTATTTTGGGGGGTTTAACCATCACTGTGAGTAACTCAATGGAATATAGGAAGTTGCCCGTACCTAATCTAGGGCCACTAGTTTTAGGGCAGGGAGAGAGCCACTGTCGTAAGACAAACACAACATCCAGGCCTCACCAGAATTCGAACTCGAACTCATCTTGGACGAATGGTGAAAATCCAGCTCTTGGGTCATTGCGCGACCGGAGCGGCCGACACTTCTGAAGCGTCTTGGTTGGGCTTATACTGGAAGCTGCACAGTGTGGGCTTACTGAAAGTTTTAGCATTTTGCTCCTACGTTAAATAAAAACGTATCAACTCACAAAATGATGAGAGTTTGTCTTGTTAAATAATAAGACTGCCGAGATCACTGCTTGAAACGAACGACATCGAAGTGCATCCGGATGAGTTTGTAACGTATACTCTCGATTCACTTTCCTTTTGATTTTACTATCTCTGGTTATTTTATTTTTCTATGTAAATTATCTTCTTACTGAACGAGATGTTATTTCACCCGCTGAATGAGATCTGGCAATGAGTGTAAGTCATGACGTGGTGGTAGCCAGTATAAATAGGCGCGTTCAGCGATACCTGAGGAGAGCGTTGTTGTTGTACGGAGAGCGTTTGTTGTTGTACGGAGAGCATTTGTTGTTGTACGGAGAGCATTTGTTGTTGTACGGAGAGCGTTTGTTGTTGTACGGAGAGCGTTTGTTGTTGTACGGAGAGCATTTGTTGTTGTACGGAGAGCGTTTGTTGTTGTACGGAGAGCGTTGGTTTATGTGAAGGAGAGAGTTTGTTGTTGTAGTTGTATTGAGAGCTTCGTTCTATGTGATTAGTTTGATTCTTCATTATTGTGAAACGAGTTGTGTGTGTGCGTTGGATGATCAAGAGTTACATAATAAAAGAGCTTTTCGTAAGTACGTCTTTCTCAATTCATAGTTTTTGTCAGATCTCTGTCTGGCTGTTAGGTTCATGTCATTAGTTTATTACTATTAACAACCAGCGTTAAGACTTTATTCATCCTAATTACTGCTACAACATTACTACCAGTTATAAGTTTGTTCAATACTATTACTACACTACTAGCAGGAGACTTTATTCATGATCTTAATTAACTAGTAACAACAACCATTTGAATTCACTATTGAAGCTTAGTACAAGCATATAATTCAGTAGCAGAAGCATTATACTTAGCTCAGCAGAAAGAAGAAGTTTATTCATCATAAGTTGATTAATTACTGCTAAAATCGAAAAGTCGGGCGTCTGAAAAAGACGAGTGACTGAAATTCGACGGTTTATTTCTTTATTGGTTGAAATCCTACTAAGTTTTCATTTCGTTGGCTTAAGCGACTAAAACACGTTACTTTTTGTTACCTAAACAGGCGTTTCAGCTTCACGAAAGCAAATGAAGGGGCTCCTATCACGATTCTTTGCTACAATCAAAGATACGGAAGTTCGAAATATGCGTTAACCTTTTTAAAGATCGAAGCTACCTTGTTTATACATCCTTAAGCGTTAAAGAGGAAATGAGTTTACATTTGCAACAGAAGTAGGTAATCAACCCTAAAAACCTGATTTGTGGGAGGAATTCCTATGAGAAATGGAACGTCTCTGCATTTCATTCCATTTGCTAGTTTGGTTGTTCAGGTCAATACAGCAGATTTGCTTCTCCAGAGGATGCCTTGCACTGTTTGTAATGAGCAAGAGAAATCGGGCGATGTAAGTCCGAAACGGATCGGGACGTCTAAAGTTCAGGTAAATAAGTCTTTTTCAAATTAAGTCTCGTGATGACATGTAGCATGTATGAATATACAGGCGTTGGCCAGAGTAATGTGAACACCTAGGAAAAGAAGGTTTACGTGCCTAATAGGGTGTGGGACCACCTTTGGCACACAAAACCGCCTGACTCCTACTTGGAATAGTCGCATACAAATCCTGGATGGTGGTTAGTGGGATATTACACCATTCTTCATGCAGAAACTGCTCCAGGTCCTTCAGCATTGCAGGAGGAGGACAACATGATCTCACTTTATTTTCCAACACCGACCACAGTGGCTCGATGATGTTTAAGTCTGGTGATTGGAGAGGCCAAGGAAAGTATGAAAGTTGGTCTTTATGTTCCTCAAACCATGACCGGACTTTCCGAGCTCTGTGAATTGGGGCGTTATCATCTTGATGTATGGCATCCCCTGCAGGAAACAATGCCTGAGCCATTGGATGGACTTGGTCGGGCAAAATGGTTTTATAAGCCCTGCAAGTCATCCATCCTGTCAACGTGATCAGAGGAGCTGCTGAAAACCACGATATGACTGCCCAGAGCATGACAGAACCACCACCATGCTGCACTGTTTGGAGCAGACAGCCTGGGTTGCACGCTTCCGACTGTGTTCTCCACACGTCCTGCGGATGGGGAATAGTATGAATGTGAATTCATCCGACCACATTACACGCTTCCATGCATCAGCAGTCCATGTTGTATGCTCTTGACACCACTGCCGTCGCCGTTGTGGTGTGAATGTGGATTCATCCGACCACATTAAACGCTTCCATGCATCAGCAGTCCATGTTGTATGCTCTTGACAATACTGCCGTCGCCGTTGTGGTGTGAATGTGGATTCATCCGACCACATTACACGCTTCCATGCATCAGCAGTCCATGTTGTATGCTCTTGACACCACTGCCGTCACCGTTGTGGTGTAAATGTGGATTCATCCGACCACATTACACGTTTCCATGCCTCAGCAGTCCATGTTGTATGCTCTTGACACCACTGCCGTCACCGTTGTGGTGTGAATGTGGATTCATCCGACCACATTACACGCTTCCATGCATCAGCAGTCCATGTTGTATGCTCTTGACACCACTGCCGTCGCCGTTGTGGTGTGAATATGGATTCATCCGACCACATTACACGCTTCCATGCATCAGCAGTCCATGTTGTATGCTCTTGACACCACTGCCGTCGCCGTTGTGGTGTGAATGTGGATTCATCCGACCACATTACACGCTTCCATGCATCAGCAGTCCATGTTGTATGCTCTTGACACCACTGCCGTCACAGTTGTGCTGTGAATGTGGATTCATCCGACCACATTACACGCTTCCATGCATCAGCAATCCATGTTGTGTGCTCTTGACACCACTGCCGTCGCCGTTGTGGTGTGAATGTGGATTCATCCGACCACATTACACGCTTCCATGCATCAGCAGTCCATGTTGTATGCTCTTGACACCACTGCCGTCACCGTTGTGGTGTAAATGTGGATTCATCTGACCACATTACACGTTTCCATGCCTCAGCAGTCCATGTTGTATGCTCTTGACACCACTGCCGTCACCGTTGTGGTGTGAATGTGGATTCATCCGACCACATTACACGCTTCCATGCATCAGCAGTCCATGTTGTATGCTCTTGACACCACTGCCGTCACCGTTGTGGTGTGAATGTGGATTCATCCGACCACATTACACGCTTCCATGCATCAGCAGTCCATGTTGTATGCTCTTGACACCAGTGCCGTCGCCGTTGTGGTGTGAATATGGATTCATCCGACCACGTTACACGCTTCCATGCATCAGCAGTCCATGTTGTATGCTCTTGACACCACTGCCGTCGCCGTTGTGGTGTGAATGTGGATTCATCCGACTACATTACACGCTTCCATGCATCAGCAGTCCATGTTGTATGCTCTTGACACCACTGCCGTCACAGTTGTGCTGTGAATGTGGATTCATCCGACCACATTACACGCTTCCATGCATCAGCAGTCCATGTTGTGTGCTCTTGACACCACTGCAGTCGCTGCTGTGCATTCACCCGGGTCATCAAAGGTTTTCCAATAACAGCTTTGCCACGAACATCTTGTTTATACAGTTCCCTACGCACTGTTTTCGTTGATGCTAGGGTCTGCAGATGCTTATTGATCTCTGCACTAACTTTTGGACGCTGTGGTCTTCTTATTACATTCAACAATCCTCCTTAATACTCTTCTGCCTCTATCATTCAGGATTGTTTTCCAGCCGCGCTTGTGTTTCGCACACGAGGTTTTGCCACGAACACGGTATGCCGTCATGACGCCAGACACAGTAGCTCTCGATAACCCCCACTACCCTGGCGATTGTTGTCACTGAGGCACCAATTAGTCGCTCACCAACATTTAGTCCTATTTCGAAATCCGTTAGGACACTCATTTTGTCGTCACCGTGAAAGAAATTTTGCGACAAGACACTTTAAATGCACTTAAAAACAGGACCTTCTGGTTCTAAACAAAGCTGTTTCCACCAAAAAGTGCATCTATGTTCATCAGTCCTTAGGATCCGTTTCCATTGATCTATGGTCCACGATAAATGTTCTTTACACCATGCTAAACGACGAGTAGCATTCCGAGTAGAGATGAAAGGCTTATGAGAAACTGCACGACGACGGTAACGCATGGAATGAAGTTCTCTGCGAATGGTGCGAGTACATACCGAGGTTCCAGCATTTTTACTCACCTGTACACTGAGGTCTTGTGCAGTTCTCCGTCGATTAGCTGCAACGACTCTCCTGAGGCTTTGACGTCCTCTACCACTCATTTTCTTTGGTCTGCCGATAGGTTTTGCTGCCTTAGCTAAGCCATGTGTCTTCCACTAATTCCATACATCCAAAACAGTTGACTTGGGTATGTTGAAACACCTCTCGGTTTCTCTTATGGACAAGCCACTAATATAACACCCAACAATCTTTCCTTTCTCAAAGTCAGTTCTCTCCCGCCGCGACATTTTCACTCAATCTCACAGTGCGATATGATCGCGGTCAGCTGCAGGCATGTTTTTATACCGTTTGGAGCTGTACCGCGCATCGGATCCGTTCATTTGCTTTTGATGGGGTGTCCGGTGACTTCTGTCAATATAGTGTATTTGGGTAAATTTTGAGTTACTCCACTTAGCATTAATTTTGATGAATTTTATTAACGACGAGGGGTGCAAAATAGTGATCCTGGAGGAGGGGATCAAGCCCTCTGAGCAACCCCCACTCCCCCTCCCCCATAACTGCGCACTTAAATTGAGAACCAAGTTTTGAATTTGTGATGACAAATCTAACTATATATAATTCCTTTGTATGAACATTTGTCCCACTTTGGTTGCGTAGTGTAAAAAACGCTTGCTGTTTCGATTGTGCAATCCCTGCCTCAACTAATATACACTGCAGGAAAGTGAAAAAAGAACACCAAGAAGGAATTGGCGAACGATCATGAAATTTACATATGTTAATGGGGGCGAGTTTACGTAGGAGTGATGTTAATTTCGGGACCAACTGGTGAGCGCTTACCCAACAGAACGGCATAATATGCAAATTATCGTCGGTGGTATTTAAGGAGTACGGCGAAGCGAATGTAATCAGTCGTCGGCGTACGAACAAGAGCGAAGACGCTGAAGAACCTGCAAAGCCTGGACATGGAAGAGGTGTACGATTTCAGCAGTTATCGGACTTTGAGCGAGGTCGTCTAGTCGGACTCCGCGAGGCCGGGTGGTCGTATTGCGGAGCGAATTGGACGGGAAGTATCGGTGGTGTTACGATGGTGGCGTAGATGGTCCGAGGAACATTCCCACACGAGAAGACGTGGAACCGGGAGTCACAGACGGACTGATGAGCGGACCGATCGACGCATAAGAAGAGCGGCGTTGTCAAGCAGAACATCCACTGCAACGCAAATCAGAGCTGCCGTTGCACGTGCGGTGACTGTGCGAACATTCCGCAACCGTCTATTGGATGCAGGACTACGTGCATGTGTACCTCTGACTCCAGCCCACCGTCAGGAATGGCTGCACTGGAGAACGCAATGGCGATCTGTCGTGCTCAGCGATGAAAGCAGAATCTGCTTGGGAGCCTCCGATGGCCGTATGCGTGTCCGCAGACGCACAGGGGAGCATCTCCACCCTTCTTGCATCCGCCAGCGACACACAGGGCCTACACCTGGTCTCCAGGTGTGAGGAGCGATCAGCTATCACTCCCGTACACAACTAGTGTTTGTACCGGGTACGTTAAAAAGCACCTCATACATTAACAACATCATTCAGCTCGTTATTGTGCCATTTGTAAGGTCGGTCATTTGTAAGATCGTGGTGTTTTCCAACAAGATAACGCACGCCCACACACTGCACGTGCAACGCAACATGCACTTCAGGGTATGAGACAACTTCCATGGCCTGCACGTTCACCGGCTTTGTTCCCCCATTGAGCACGTGTGGGATTTTATGGGACAACGACTTATCCGGTCTCCACGGCCAGCCACGACCATCCCCGATTTACTCGTCCAGGTTGAGGATGCTTGGAACTCAATACCCCAAACTTACATCCAACATCTGTACGACAGACTCCATGCCAGAATTGCACAGAGTGACGCAGTTCACGGCAGATCAACCTCGTACTAACCATGTTACATGGAAATGTTATTTTTCAGTTTACCAGCAAATGCAGCTGTATTTTGCCATGATGTTTTGATCACGTTATCCTCTGTATTCCGTTATTATGCTGTATAAATTTCGTTGGTATCAGACGTCTCCTTCTCGGTGTTCTTTTTTCGCTTTCCGCCAGTGTATTTTTTTGTTATTGTTGTAATCTTCATGAAACATACTTTCAGATTTGGACATCAACGAAAATAATACATGGTACTAAAAATTACTCTACATATCTCATCCCCCCCTCCCTACATCATTACTGAAGGGCTTTCACGCAGTAAGTGTATAAACTTGTTGAAATTACAAAAAAAGAAACAGATTTCAAAAACTATGACTCTTTTAAAATATAATTTGTATTTACTCAAGAAATGCATATAGTGTATGAAATCCGTTTATTTTTTTGGTGTAGAAAAACAATGATTCGCCAAGCTTTCGCACTCTCCTGGGAGACTTTTTCAGGGCAATGGTAGACATAAAAATGCAGGGGATTAAAACACGTAAGGAACAAAGATGTTTTTTTTAATAACGTGGGTGACATCACGAGCATATTACACGAAGTGTTATCACATGATGTCACCCACGTTATTTTCAAAAATCATCTTTGTTCCTTACGTGTTCTAATCCCATGCATTTTTATGTCTACCACTGCTTTGAAAAAGCCTCCCATAGTGGTGTGTGAAAGCATGGCGAATGGGTCCCTATGGGGGTCCAGAGCCCATTCCTAAAGTACCATCTTTCTAATTATTATTTTATGGCGTCCGAATATATTTCAAGCTATACCGTCACCAGGGTTCAGAAGTTACGCGTAGAAAACTTTTTCTACGTGACACATAAAACACGCGTAAAAATGCATAAATTTATGTCATAAATGTAATACACTGCCGGGCAATTGCTAAGGACGGATGACAATAGCAACCATAAAATGGAAGGCAGGTAAATGTGGAAATTAGAATAAGCGCGGGATACAGTAAGACGTGTTGTGCGTATGCAAATTTTGGATTGCCGAACTTGTTCGTGACGTCATAGCGCTGATAAGAGATATAAAGGATTTGACGCGTATTGACCGTTGTTGTTCAAACGCAAAGTTAAAAGGGAAAGAATCAATTGACGAACTTGCAATTTTCAGTATGTCTTCCCGACATCACCTAGATGATTTTACACGTGGCCGTATTATTGGCAAGATTGATGAAGGGTGAAAACTAACAGATGTAGCCAGGGAGTTCGACGTCAGCCACAGTGTTGTTTCAAGGCTTTGGAAATCACTTCAAACAAATGGAGAGTGCAGCAAACGTCACGGGGAGGTCGTGTTCGCAGTACGACACCTGCAGAAGATCGGTACATAGTGCTATCAACAAAAAGACACCAGCGCAGCACAGCTAGTGAGGTAGCAAATCAGTTTATGGCTGCTACTGGCAAGCGGATCTCCTGAAACCCTGTCGCCAGACGTTTGCATGAAGGATGACTATATGCCCGCCGTCCTGTTGTGTGAATCCCATTGTCCAGACGTCACCGTACCGCCCGTTTGCAATGGTGCCATCAACATCGCAATTGGACTGATAACGACTGGTCTGCTGTTCTCTTCTCAGATGAGAGTAGATACAGTCTATCGTCTGATTGTCGACGACAACTGATCTGGCGTGATAGTGGTACTGCATATTGTCCAGCAAACATACAGGAAAGGGACCGATATCCGACATGTAGTGTCATGGTATGGGCTGGCATCACGATCAATGGCCGTACGTCCCTCTATGTGCTTCCAACTGGGACTATGACTGGCCAACGATACATTAATGATGTTCTGCTACCTCATGTTCGCATGTTCCGTGGCGCTGTCGGTGATAGATTCATTTTCATGGACGACAACGCCACATGTCATCGAACAGTCGCTGTCCAGGAGTGTCTTGAGAGCGAGGAGTTTCAACGCCTCGTATGTCCAGCACGTTCTCCAGATCTGAATCCCATTGAAAATGTGTGAGATGCTTTGGGGAGGAGTCTTGCTGGTCGCCAATGCCCTCCAATAAACAAGGACACCCTCATCCGTGCACTGACAGAGCAATGGGATAAATTACCCCAACAGCTGCTTGATAATGTTGTGCAAAGCATGACACGACGTGTGGAATCTTGCATCGCCCTCCATGGTGGCCATATCCCGTATTGACATCTTACGCCGGAACGCCTGCGAACGGTAATTGCATTTTTTTCACGTTTACGTATTCTGCACAAAATGGCCTGTTTGTCCCTGGAACCCGTTCCAAAGCCTTCTGGATTTCAGAGCACAATAAATTGTCTTTCTTGTAATGTCCTGGCATTCTGACATTATTTTATTTCACTTGGCATCCAACCACACTTACTTTTTTATGCGCTATATAGCCGTTTATGATCCGTCCTTAGCAATTGTCCATCAGTGTATATTCAAAACTTGCTTTAAATACAATAAAAAAAAGGAAGTGTTACAATGTTAATCGAGTTCCCAGGCTAACTGCAACACGTGCGTGCTACCTGCGGCAAATCATACGAGCTCTCCATGTTACGTTTTTCATTTCTTACCTTTCCAAAGACACCACACATTGGGTTCTCTGTGTTGCTTTGCTACTCGCCGACACAGACTATCTCTATGATATACAATGTTATTGCTTGTCATTAAAGGTTGCAGACAATTTTTATCATGTGGATTTTATAACTTTGTGTTTCCCACCAGAAGCCGGCATATTTTTTCTTTTTATTTTATGCTCAACTCATTATTTTCGCATTGCGGCAATTTTTATCTATGAATATAGTGTCTTTGTGCATAATTCCACCGACTTCGTTTGCTTTCCTTTATTACGATGATTGATGAAGTCGCCCTGTTCACAGCGGCAACTTAAAAGAGAAAACACAAAATTTAATGTTTACTTATGAGAACGCTTTGTGGATACTTTCCCAGAGGCTTCATCTTTAGACACTCTAAAAATGAAAGGTGGAAAATGTGATGATTATGAAAAAGTACTTTTCACAATCATCACATTTAGATTTGGTAGATGGCGTTCACGAGTTTTCTGAGAAATCTCTTTTCCCGAAAGGGAGGGTTCGAGGGTTTGTTTACGAAGGGGAGAATATGAAAAATTATCCACCGCAAAAAAATAAATATTGAAGAGTTGCAACCAGTCGGGTTGTCGGGATGTAGGAGAATGGTGGGTGGGGGGGGGGGGAAACGGAAATATGGATTATGTGGTTAGTGGATGAGCCGAATTGATGGGGCCCGGAGATTTTATTGCATTGGGGTCCAAGCTCGCTTTCCACGTCCCTGTGCTTACTACACCACACAAATAAACGGATTTAATACGCTATATGCGTCTCTTGAGTAGTCACAGTGTGGTGTATTTATAATAAAGTTATAATTTATACTTATTCACTTTAAACTGATAACATTGTGTGCAGATCAACAATGTCGTAGTTGAAGTTTCGAATTTTAATGCTGAAATATTAATCTTTTAGTCATATGCAAAAAAAAATGGAGTTGAGACACATTTTTTTTAGATCAACTCGCCTCTGTTTGTAACGGAAAAATACTCATCTCTTGTTTACTTTGAAATGAATAATGCATGATATACACAAAGTACTCGGAGTGTCTGGTTCTGTAAAGACTAAATATAAGGGACTACAGGAATTTCTATATTTGGAAACATCTGGATTCAGATATCTCTTGAATACAACCATCGTCTACCTAAATAGCACGAGAATAAAGATGTCAGGCTTTCATGGCTTTTGGGAATAAAACGTCTTTCCGGAACAACAAGAGGATCAGGATAATTGACACAGAAATAGTCCCTGCCTGGGAATATTTACGAGGGAGGCTGAATAAATTTCAACTGCTCAGTGTGTGTGTGTATAGCAGGAGAAACCGCTACATCCATCATCTTAGGATTACAATAGCATAACGAGACCACAAAATATTCTCAACTACTAGTTTGCAGTTATTCCAGCTTTGCGGAAGAAGGTGTTAGCAGCTCACTCTGCCATCAGATACAAAATCCTTCAGTGTTGTGCGAGTTAACGAAGTCGTGGAAGAAGCAGGACTGAAACGGCATTTCTCAAGATCAGCACCACGCAAAGCTTTGTCATTCCAAGAAATTTTAACTAACTCTGAATCTAAAAACTGTTAAATTAAGAAAATTCAATTTCGTCGTTTACAGTTCCGGGACGTTATGACGTAGAAGTCTTATCTTACTTCTACGTTATTTTAAAAACATAAGCATAAGATGAAATAGTTCCTAAATTAAACCTTAACGGCCAGACGAAACATGTAAATAACAGAAGTCAAACTTACGGAAAAGATGCTTTAGTCAGGATGTAGCACTTCCACAACAAATCATGACATCACATAGTACTTCGCATTAAACGCTCCGCACACCACACAGCTCTTAACACAACGCTCTACAACACAACGCTCAACTTGCAACACTTTTTCAAGCAACGCTGGCCTACACAACAGTCTAGTCGTCGTTTTTATCTCTCGTTCTTATCTTATATCAGGCATACGTCACGTTCATTCAACTTCAATTTTGTTGCCAACAGTATTCTTTTGAGGGAAAAGATATCACGTTAAGAGTGAAGTATAACTGAGAATAAACTCAAGATTTACATAGGGAAAGAAACTAAAAAGGAAAGTTAATTTAGAATATACGTCACAACGTGTAAATCATTCAATGGCTCATAAATTTTATCAGACATACGTATAAGTATAATTAAAGGAAAGTTTGGTTATCTTATCACGATTTTTCGAGAAGCATTAAGGACATGAGTCACAGTGAGAATATTCTGACCTAGGGCACGTAGAAGTTATCCTATTTCTGCAGCCATATTTGTAGCAGTTAAGTTGAAATGAAATTTAATTTTTGCAAAATCCTAGTGACGTGCTAATTCATTCTCCTCTTCAGAGTGTATCCATAAAAAATTTGAAGCTCTACATTTATATTATTTACTTCCGCATTATAAATATTGAGAATAGAGAGTTTATTAAATACACTAAAGCGCTAAAAGTAATGGGATAGCAGCATGCAGAATTTTAACTGGCGCTGTCGTCGTATAAAGGCTTCGACGCACGCCACGATTTTTATCAGTTGCGAGGTGTAATTTGGTGAGACAGGTTGAACAACCGCCAGTAGGATTATGGCAAGCCGACGTGAATTATTGAAGTTTGAACGAGGCATGGTAGTGGGAGCCAGACGGATGGGACATTTAATTTCCAAAGTTCTGCGAACATTCAAAATTATTCGATCTACAGTGTCACGTGTGTACCGAGAATACCTCATGGAAGGCATTACCACCCACCGTGGACAGCGCAGTGGCTGACCACGGGTGCTGAATGACTGTGGCCAGCGACGTCTGACCAAGATTGTCCATGCTAACAGACAAGCGATACTGGCTCAAATAACATCCACATTCGATGCAGGAGGTACCAGACGTATTCTTCAGGTCGGTACAGAACTAATCTCAACCCCACTGGTCCGCACAGAACCCCGATCTTAACCCCACTGAACACCAGCGGCATGAATTCGAACGTCGACTGCGAGCCGGGCCGAACTTTTTGACATCAGTGACCGACCTGGAAAATGCTCATGTGAGGGAGAGGAAGACGATTCTCTCAGCAATATACCAAAATCTAGTGGTAACCTTCCCAGTAGAGTGAAGGCTCTGATAGCAGCAAAAGCTGGACCAATTTGATATTAATTCCTTTTCTGTCACAAGGAATCTGTGGAAAGCTGGACCAATTTGATATTAATTCCTTTTCTGTCACATGAAATCTGTGGAAAGCTGGACCAATTTGATATTTATTCCTTTTCTGTCACATGGAATCTGTGGAAAGCTGGACCAATTTGATATTTATTCCTTTTCTGTCAAAGGGAATTGGTGGAAAGCTGGACCAATTTGATATTAATTCCTTTTCTGTCACAGGGATTCTGTGGAAAGCTGGACCAATTTGATATTTATTCCTTTTCTGTCACAGGGAATTTGTGGAAAGCTGGAGCAATTTGATATTTATTCCTTTTCTGTCACAGGGAATTTGTGGAAAGCTGGACCAATTTGATATTTATTCCTTTTCTCTCACAGGGAATTTGTGGAAAGCTGGACCAATTTGATATTTATTCCTTTTCTGTCACAGGGAATTTGTGGAAAGCTGGACCAATTTGATATTTATTCCTTTTCTGACACAGGGAATTTGTGGAAAGCTGGACCAATTTGATATTTATTCCTTTTCTGTCACAGGGAATTTGTGGAAAGCTGGACCAATTTGATATTTATTCCTTTTCTGTCGCAGGGAATTTGTGGAAAGCTGGACCAATTTGATATTTATTCCTTTTCTGTCACAGGGAATTTGTGGAAAGCTGGACCAATTGAATATTTATTCCTTTTCTATCACAGGGAATTTGTGGAAAGCTGGACCAATTTGATATTTATTCCTTTTCTGTCACAGGGAATTTGTGGAAAGCTGGACCAATTTGATATTTATTCCTTTTCTGTCAAAGGGAATTTGTGGAAAGCTGAACCATTACAGGGAATTTGTGGAAAGCTGGACCATTACATGGAATTTGTGGAAAGCTGGACCAATTTGATATTTATTACTTTTCTGTCACAGGGAATTTGTGAAAAGCTGGACCAATTTGATATTTATTACTTTTCTGTCACAGGGAAGTTGTGGAAAGCTGGACCAATTTGATATTTATTCCTTTTCTGTCACAGGGAATTTGTGGATAGGCAAATATCCGGATACTATCGATCAGATAATTTATTTTAATATTTCGAACAACATAATTTTTTAGGAAATTTTAAGTGATTAACATATTTAAATCTCATCACCACGATTTACACTAGCAACTTACCCTCACATCGCTGCTTCGAATACTTAGTCTTTTGCTTTTTCGTTCTTCTCCTTGGCTTCTCATTGGTTGTTTCAGCAACAAGGCAAACCGAATGCCTAGAAATAAATGAATGGTTTGTCCTGTGTTGAGCATTTCCTTAACAATTAAGCAAATGTAGATTTTTTTTTTGCCAAAGCTATCGCCTTGCACTGCTCTTTTTCATATCCTTAATCGAAACGATTACTTTAAAGATCCAACAGCAGTATAAATGATTCTATGATTGGAGGTTTAACGCCCACAGTGAGCAACTCAATGGGCTATAAACAGTCGCCCGTCCCTATTTTAAGTTCACTGGTTCCAGAGAAGAAGGGAGAGAACCAGTACCGTAAGACAAACAAAACATCCATGCCTCACGGGGATTCGAACCTGGACCCCTTTCAGACGAATGAACGCAGGCCATCTCTTAGACCACTGCGTCACCGGGGGACGGCTCCAACAGCAGTCCGGCAAATTTTCGAACTATCTTTCTATTATCGTATCTCATTTCAATACATTTTACCACATTTCAGTACTTCACCAGGGCTGCAGGCCCGGTGACCAACTACTCAGAGCCGCGGCCTTCTGGACAAATAAATGGGTTGGTTCCTGGCTCGAGCCCTATAAATGATCCTAAATTCGGGACGAACACGACTGTTTATGACCCGAAGATGCTCCAATACAAAAAAAAAGTGCAGCCTGACATTCGAATCATCAATATTTTCCATGTCCTCTGTAACCAATGCACAAAAAATCTATGCTTCACACATGACATTGCTCCACGTTCCCAGACTTCGGTAGTAACCATTTTCTTCCAACTCCAGCAAAAAATGTGCATTTTTGTATAAATAATAAAAATGTTTTGTATTTTTTATATCACAAAAATACAAAAATGAATTATCCTTTTGTATTTAAAAAAAATCCAGCGAAGAGTAAAAAGTTTTTATTATCTTCGCATTCTATATACAGTCCGTTATTTCAATCCTGTGGTAACATAGTGCCGTTTAGTCCAATTGTCATCTACTTGTTCCACCGACAAAAGAAAGAGAAGCATTTACTGATAGTAAAAACGACAGGAATAAATATCGCAAAGTGGAATAGGGTAAGGGTTTCCCATTAATCTGAGGAAATAAATAATATTATTTATTCTTCCAGTCATGGCTTCCAAGATTTATACTCCAGAGAAGCACACGCACTTTATTTTCGTATCAATAGTATTTATCTATATTTCAATCCATTCACCAAAACTGATAAGTTGTAAATCATATTTTATAGATATTCCATATACAAGCAACTACGATAATTGTTTTTGCGACAAGACATGGATTTAAGCGAAACATGAAAATAATACACTGCCGGACAATTGCTAAGGACGGATGACAATAGCAACGATAGAGACCATAAAATGGAAGGCAGGAAAATGTGGAAATTAGCATAAGTGCGGGATACAGTAAGACGTGTTGTGCGTATGCAAATTTTTTATTGCCGAACTTGTTCGTGACGTCATAGCGCTGATAAGAGATATAAAGGATTTGACGCGTATTGACCGTTGTTGTTCAAACGCAAAGTTGAAAGGGAAAGAATCAATTGACGAACTTGCAATTTTCAGTATGTCTTCCCGACATCACCTAGATGATTTTACGCGTGGCCGTATTATTGGCAAGATTGAAGAAGGGCGAAAACTAACAGATGTTGCCAGGGAGTTCGACGTCAGCCACAGTGTTGTTTCAAGGCTTTGGAAATCATTTCAAACTAATGGAGAGTGTAGCAAACGTCACGGGGGAGGTCGTGTTCGCAGTACGACACCTGCAGAAGATCGGTACATAGTGCTATCAACAAAAAGACACCGGTGCAGCGCAGCTAGTGAGGTAGCAAATCAGTTTATGGCTGCTACTGGCAAGCGGATCTCCCGAAAAACTGTCGCCAGACGTTTGCATGAAGGAGGACTATACGCCCGCCGTCCTGTTGTGTGCATCCCATTGTCCAGACGTCACCGTACCGCCCGTTTGCAATGCTGCCATCAACATCGCAATTGGACTGATAACGACTGGTCTGCTGTCCTCTTCTCAGATGAGAGTAGATACAGTCTATCATCTGATTGTCGACGACAACTGATCTGGCGTGATAGTGGTACTGCATATTGTCCAGCAAACATACAGGAAAGGGACTGATATCCGACATGTAGTGTCATGGTATGGGCTGGCATCATGATCAATGGCCGTACGTCCCTCTATGTGCTTCCAACTGGGACTATGACTGGCCAACGATACATTAATGATGTTCTGCTACCTCATGTTCGCATGTTCCGTGGTGCTGTCGGTGATAGATTCATTTTCATGGACGACAACGCAACATGTCATCGAACAGTCGCTGTCCAGGAGTGTCTTGAGAGCGAGGATATTCAACGCCTCGTATGGCCAGCACGTTCTGCAGATCTGAATCCCATTGAAAATGTGTGGGATGCTTTGGGGAGGAGTCTTGCTGGTCGCCAATGCCCTCCAATAAACAAGGACACCATCATCCGTGCACTGACAGAGGAATGGGATAAACTACCCCAACAGCTGCTTGATAATGTTGTGCAAAGCATGACACGACGTGTGGAATCTTGCATCGCCCTCCATGGTGGCCATATCCCGTACTGACATCTTACGCCGGAACGCCTGCGGACGGTAATTGCATTTTTTTCACGTTTACGTATTCTGCACAAAATGGCCTGTTTGTCCCTGGAACACGTTTCAAAGCCTTCTGGATTTCAGAGCACAATAAATTGTGTTTCTTGTAATGTCCTGGCATTCTGACATTATTTTATTTCACTTGGCCTCCAACCACACTTACTTTTTCATGCGCTATATAGCCGTTTATGATCCGTCCTTAGCAATTTTGTCCAGCAGTGTAAAAATCGCTGAAATGAATCACTGCATGTCGCGTGAGGGACCATGAGTTACAGGTTGTTATAAAATATTTTGCGCCACCGGAAGTGGAATAATTGATAAAATATGCATTGATAATTGTTCATTAATGATATCGAAAAGTAAGAAGGCATAATATGAAGCACTGAGTTTTGAATTTATTAAAATATAAGAATAGAGAAATAGCATTTAAAAATAATAAAAGACTTCCTGCACCAAGATATAAACTATCTACCAACAAGTAATTGGACACCTGTGATAGCAAAGGAAAACGAAGTCGCGGGTCGCAGCTATAATCGCCGCTCGTGGAGGCTCCACCAACTATTGAAGCTGAATAAACTTCGTTTTTTATTCACCTTCGTACAACGGCTGGTTGGTTCGTTCTCAACCAGGCGTTGTACGACGGCTAGCGGTATTTTCTTCCACTCGGCTTGGAGAAGACAGGTCAGTTCCTTCACCGATTTCGGACGGTGGGGTCACCCCTTACGTCGACGCTCCAACTCGTCCCAGAAGTGCTCAATAGGGTTAATGTCCGGGCTCTGCGCAGGCCAGTCCATTCGATTAACCCCATTGTCCCCATACTAAGCCATGGTGGACCTCGCAACATGACAGGTGGCATTGTCATCCTGAAAGTAACATGGGTCCACCCCGTAAAACTGCCACAACGTAGGAAGCGCATAGTCATCCAAAATGGTGCAGCAGGTCTCGGCGTTGAGGCTACCAGGAATTGTGACCAAGGGTCCCGTGCCATACCAGGAAAAACACCCCCATAGCATAATTCCACCGCCGCCGAACTTAACAGTTGGCACAATACATTCCGGCAGGAGGCGTTCTCCAGGCAAACGCGAAATCCAGACCCTGCCATCCGAACGGTAGAGGGTGAACCTTGATTCGTCGCTCCAAAGAACCTGTTTCCACTGTTCAACGGCCCACTGTCGACGTTCTTTGCACCACGTTAGCCGAGCAGCGCTATTGGACTTGGTGATGAAAGGCTTGTGGGCGGCAGCACGTCCATGATTACCGAGCAGATAGGCTTCCTTACGGATGGTACTCATCGAAAGAACACTCCCGGATGCCTGTTGAAACTCCTCGCGGATGTGACCCATCAATTTGGTGCGGTTCTAACCGAATTTCTCTGGTCAGTACCCTTCGGTCTCTAACTCCCAGTTTTATGGGTCTGCCGGGTAGGGGCACATTCCGACAGTCACCTCTCATCTTCCACTTGCCAATCACGTAGGCTACTCTCGATTTTTGGTACTTCAAGTCGCTGGATATGTCACGTATGGATCGGCCATTTCTCTGATACCCGGCTATTACACCTTTCTCGAAATCCGAGATCTCCGGAACTGCGTGGCATCTTGCATGCGACTGGTTGCGTTGTTGTTTCCTACACTATATTTAACGGCGGCGGCCGTGACGTATCAGGACCGCAGATATCGTCGATTGCAGGGGTGTCCAATTACTTGTTGGTAGATAGTTTACATGTGAAAACATAGATGTTGATAACTCTTTATTAACGATGTGGGAAAGCAAAATATCAAAGATATAACGCTGAGTACTGAATACAGGATGCGAACAATTAAAAAAAACGGCAGCTCTAGGAAATTTGCCATTTGTACTCCCACCTTTTCCAAACGGCATTCCCAAGAATTGCGCAATTATGCATCCTTCTTCAACCCAGAAGCAGGTGACGTCACAACAAAGAAGTTGTGGTTTCACATAGCGAAGACGGGAACACTTGTGTTTGCGTTACACAGGTCATCGCGGAAAATTACTTTTAAGACAAAAGCTTCTGTGATATAAAACTCTTTTCGCAATTCTCCTTGGTTGGCGAGAGCTTTTGAAAACAGCAGTATTTGGTAGTTTATTTTCACGAGGGTGTTTATTTTCACTGCTCTGCGTACAGAAAATTCCACAACATGAAGGAATGCGCGAGTTAGAAGAAGCTCACTACATATGTATAGGGAACTAAGTGGGAAGAAAAGTGATTTAATTTCTGAGGGTTTACATAAATGCGATGAACGCGCGCTAGGATACAGCATGACATGGCCTGAGTGAGAAGGTCGCATGACAGACATCTTGAGCTATACATTCTGCAACACAGCCCCGCATGGTGTATTTAGGTATCTCTGATCATGCGCAGTTTATTTGTGTCAACAATCCTTCGACGGTCGTGAAGAGGCGTTAAGTCATCTGCCAATGACATCCCACACGCTCTCTATTGGTTAGTAGTTTACAGATCGCAAGGACCGGGCAGCAGCACCTAATAGGTACATTCTCCTGATGTTGGCATTGTGCGGACGAGCGTTATCTTGTTGAAACTAGGATACTGCGGAGAAACGGCAACAAAAGAGGCTTCGGCACCTCGTCGACGTATCGTCGTGCTGTCATTGCACCCACTGTGTGTACGAGCGGTGAACAGGTACTGAAACTGATAGATCCCTAAACCATAACACAGTTTGAGAAGACGTATGATGCTCACGAGTGGAAGCAAGACCGTCTTCAGATTCTAAATTGCCGATCGTCGGCACTTAGAAGCGAGACTCGTCGCTGAATACTACATGCTTCCGTTCGTTGTGAAAACACAAGTTTGTGCGCGACTAGCATCGAACCCGCGACCCCCTCACTCCGGAGTAAGTCGCTCTCCCAACTAAGCTACGCGGACAGAATGTCTCGCAGTAGATTTGTCGTCTTGACACATGTTTTCACCTCTGTAGTACGTCACATCATCTCGCTGTTATTGTTTTTTCTTTAAAGCGAAGTAGGATTTTTTAATTAATTCCAAACAATGTGTGGAACAAACGTCACACATTTTTCGAAGAACCCAAACGGCTAGTGGATCCATTTTCCACAATCGCACGCCATTGTGAAATCACAAGTTTGTCTGCGACGGGCATAGAAGCCGCGCCACCCTCACTCCGGAGTAAGTCACTCTCCCAACTAAGTTACGCGGACAGAATGGCTCGCTGCAGATTTGTCGTCTTGACATATGTTTTCATCTCTGTAATACGTCAAATCGTCCTGCCACGGAATACGGCAATACTGCAATCTTGTGCAGCGATAAGCTTTGGTGATAGTCGTCCCAAAGGCTGCCGAGATCTTAAACCTGTCTTCACCAACCTGCGATCTACAGTCCGTGTCGCTGCAGAGATGTTCACAGCTGCCTGTATAACACGTTAAATGCAGACTGCTGTGGATGGTGGTGTTGTTACCTCTTCATGGCGCTCGAACGTCCTTCTACGTTTACCAGTCCCAATACGTGGATCCACATTGCCTTTCTCCAAACCCCTGACACCACATTCGGCACAGAGTTCCTGCATCCCGCCGTGTACCAACGAGCCACACGTAGCCCTATCATGAAGCCTCTGATAAAACTGTACGTGTGATGCTTAGATTCTCGATGACGTCGCACAGGCGTTGTCACCAGTTACTCGTGCTTTCGCCACCGAGATCCCTCCAATTCAGTGATCCACACATTCAGGTGAAGACGACTAAACTTAGCAAAGCTGCGCCGTTTTGTCCCTTTACCTCCCTCACTTATCACGGAATTGTTTCGCAACTGCAATCATTTACATATCCCAACTGTCGACACATGCCCATCAATTTGAATAGCGCTCCGATAAACACTTAGTGGCGTGACTTTTATGCCGAGCAGTGTATTTAAATGATTAATCTAGTTCAAAGAACTGAGAAACCTTTTTTTAGAGTTAGGTGTTTTACGACCGCTCTGAGCCACCCTAATCTAGGGCCACTGGTTCCAGGGAGGAGAGAGGCCCAGTGCCGTAACACAAACACGACATCCAAGCTTCACTGGGATTCGAACCCGTACCCAACTCGGACGAATGATCAGAGGCTATCGCTTAGACCACTGCTCCATCGGGCCTGCTACGTTATTTCAACCTTATTTCAACATCCCGTATTTCCACGTATGTGCTCTATGGCTCTACATATTATGTATTAGTAAGTTCTTGCAAATGGCGAATTTTAACTGTTATTTTTTCCATATCAGCGACATACACCTACAGCGTTACACTAGCTCTTTAGATCCGAAAACTGCGAGGAATTTGAGAAACCCGAAAAATAAAATTTCAAAGAACTGAACTATATATAAATACATAGATTACAAGCTGGATTCAGGAGTGGCTACAGCACAATAGATCATATCCACGTACTGAGAGAACTAATTGAAAGAGCGAGGGAATATGAACTTCCATTGTGCATGGCTTTTATCGATTATGAAAAAGCCTTTGATTCGGTGAAACCATCAGCAGTTACCACGGCTCTGAAATCCTGCGGTATTGAAGATGCATACATTAATATTATTAATAACATCTATGAAAATGCAAGTGCAAAGATTCGGCTGTTTGAAAATACAACACACATAAAAATTGGAAAAGGAGTGAGACAAGGGGACACCATATCTCCGAAGCTCTTTAATGCCACATTGGAAAATGTCTTT